>PVLA01003762.1:0-200629 GCA_004027455.1 Hydrochoerus hydrochaeris
AAGACAAAAAAAAAAAAACAACAACAACTAGGCATTGGCCACAACTTGCCCACATGACCCAGTCACCCCTTGGGGCCCTGGGCAGGCCGGACCCACAGTAGCACCCCCCTGTGCATGGCTCTGGGGCCTCCCATAGCAGCACCTCTCACCTGGCCACGGCTGAAGATGTGGTACCGCACCAGTTCCTGCAGTTTAGAGAGACCCTGGCAGGGGAAAGGTATTTGGCTCCTGGAGGCCCCACTGGAGAGGGTAGAGGCCCTAGTACTCCCAGACCTGCAGGCTCTTCTGCCCACCAAGCTTACCTCCGTGAAGAGGTAGATCAGACGGCCATCACGCAAGCTGTCCACAGCCTCGTTGCTTGGAGCAAAGACAGTGAAGGGCCCAGGTCCATCCAGGACAGAGGGCAGCCCACAGTTCTGCGGGGGGAGAGGGAGGCTCGGGAACCCCATGGTCAGCTCTGCCACCTTCAACTGGCAGAGAACTCCCACCAAGTGGGAGACAGAGACCACAGGACCTCAGGACTGTGGTGAGCAGGCTATTCCAGAACCCCAGTGCACTGTAAGGCCATCTAGGGCAATGAGAATTCCTGGCCAGGCGGGCTAGACCCCACCACCAGCTCACCTCCAGAATGGTCTCAAACCGGCTGAAGACCTCATTAGAGGAAAGGATCTGGGCGACAGTTTGCTGTTGGAAGGGACACATGTGAGACCTCCAGGTACAGGGTGAATCTGCTTCAGACTGAGGGAGAAGGAACCTGGCTCCCTCCTGCCTGCCAGGAATAATCGCCACCTTCTTGAGCTCTGCAAGTCTCAGAGGTCAGCTGGCAGCAGAGTGGGGGAGAAGTGTGCTGGCTCACCTTGGGGTCCCCAGGGAGCACAGGCGGGGACTGCCACCGCAGAGCAGTGACCACATGGAAGACACCGTTGGCAGCAATGTTGTTGGCCTTGAGGATAATGAATGTCTGCTGGGGCTGGTCCTTATACTTGTAGGTGTACCTCTGAGAAGACGCAAGACCCCATCTCTGTAGACCCCATGTGCCAGCTCCCTGCTCCAATTTTCCTTCTCACCTCCAGGGCTGCACCCTCCGCCTGTGACGCCTCTGGTCCCCGGGCTGCAGTCCCTGCCTTACCGTGCGGCTGAAGGTGACAGTCATCTCCTGGCCAGCTAGCGTCCACCACCTGCGTGTGCTTGGCAGCCCCCCATCCTCCAGGATGAGCTGGCCTGCGATGATGTGCTGTCGGCAGAGCTGCCGGGCCAGGGGCACCTGCATGCCACAGGAATGCACAGCCCTGTGAGCCACACCTCAGATCGCCACCCAGCACAGGAAGGCCTCCCCAACTCGTCCCTCCCCAGCTCGTCCCTCCCCAGCTCATCCCCAGAGTCAGAGAGATCCTCTCTCAGGGGCCTGAAGACAGGGCCCGCACCCAGGCGAGGTGGTAAGGGCCTCACGTTCATGTTTCGGGAGGAGATGGAGGAGATGGAGGTGGAAGACGGCACCAGCACAGTGAACGGGCCCGACGTGGTGAGGATCTCCTGGCAGCCCTGCTCTGGGAGGCCAAGGAGCAAAATAGATTTGGGGAGAGCCTGGGGGAAAGGGAGTCAGTCTGGGAAGACCTTAGGCATCCGTCCCAGGTTGGCGGTTGGTGGGGGACATTGCATCTAGGTGCAGGGTAAGTAGGGGGTTCGGGGCTGGGTTCTAGCTCCCACTTCCACGCGTATCCTGTGACAGCTCATTCTTTGCTTCTGAGCTCTCAGCTAGAGAAACTGGGATCTCGGCTGACTGTGGCCCACCCTCTCCAGCAGGGATCATGGGCAGGCCCACGCGACACTCACCCAGCATGGTGATAGCAACTTTCAGCCGCTGGAACAGTGTGCCCATCTCGTTGGCCTTCTGGACCTCACGGAGCAGGTGTCCATAGCAGGCGCGCCCATCCCCCACCTCGCCCTCCTTGCACTGACACCTGGGGACCCAGGGAGGACGGGTCAGGGTAAGGACAGGCCCTCTCCTGGCCTGTGAGGCCCCTGGCCCTGCGTGTGTGTGCTGCCCACCCCACCCTCTCTGCTCCACCCTGTGCCCACCTGGTCCTCCCTTCAGGGGTCACTTGGCAAGTGGCTGACTTGTCACAGGAGTGGGAGAAGCAGTAGGCAAAGCAGCCCGCAGAGGCATTGTGGTTGGCACTGACAAGGCCTGGTTGACACGAGCAAGTGGCCTGGCCAAGTTGCAGGAGCAGGAGGGAAACAGGGCATCCATCTATGAGAACCTGGGAGAACTATTGGCGAGCGCCTCATTCCCCCGTAACTGTCCTCCAGGAATGGGAGTGTCACCCTTGCCCCATCTCTCCCCATCCAATAGGGTGGCTGTGGTTCTCAGAGGGCTTGTGACTTGCCCAGGGTCCCACAGCCAGAGCAGGTGGGCAGATTGTGGGGCAGGTCCCACCGAGACCTTGGCTCACCTTGCCTGCCTTCTGGTACACGCACACAGTAGAGTTGCGGGGGCAGCCACCAAAGTTTGCGGTGCACGGGTCATGGGGCAGACACACTTTCCCGTCACCATGGTAGTTCTCAGGGCAGTGACACTGAGCATGTCCCTCAGGACTCACTGAGCAAAGGGCCATCGAGGAACAAGGTGATGGGTGGCAGGGTTTAGGAGCTGCCAGCACAAAGAGAGCCCTGTGAGAAGGAGCACCAGCAGCCCCGTCTCCTTCACAACTCTATCTTGTGACCTGAAGCCGGGGTGTGCGTGGTGACCCAGGCCCTGAAGACTGGGCCCTTACTCTTCTGTCATCAGCTGAGGTAAAAGGGCGCCTTCCCAGGCCTAGCCTCAGGTCACAGGCTCACCTACGCATCTGTTGTCCTGCAGGGTGTAGCCAGGCAGGCACCTGCAGGCAGGAGCTTCTGGGGAGCACTGGGTGTTCGGGGGGCAGTTCAGGTTCCGGCAGGCAGGCAGCTCTGAGGAGGCAGAAAGGAGAAGCGTGAGGACCCAAGACCCCAGGTTGAGGCAGAACATAGGAACCATGGTCTTCTGCCAACTTGCTGTGGGAGTCTGAGTCTCCAGACGGCGGCAGTCCCAGATGACAGCCCCGTCCCCTGTGAGGCTGTGGGTATAACTCCCACGGAAACTCAGGCCTGTCCTTAAGCAGTCACCCTCTCTTGCCCTGACCAGAGAACCCACTGTCCCAGGCTGCCACAGCAGTGCCCTCACCTTGGTCGCAGCGGGGGCCCGTGTACCCGGCAAAGCACAGGCAGCTTCCATTGCCCTGAGGCCCACTGCTGCACACGCCGTGCACACAGCTGCATTCTGGAAGGGACACACAGGGGTGGCTGAGCCCTCAGCCACGGGCTTCCTGCCCTCTGCATTACAGGTATAACCCAGGAGTCCAGAGCCTGATCAGACAACAGGTGGAGGTCCTGGGAGGAGCATGGCCCAGCCTGGGTTTGAGAGAGTACTCCTGAAGGAGCCTCCGAGAATGGCAAGGACCTGGCATGCTTCCCTGAAGGGGAATTGCAGGGCTGAGTGCTGGGGAGGACAGGGGCAGGGAGGACCCAGCTGGTCTTACCTGATTGGCAGTTGGTTCCAAACCGGCGGGGGTCTTGGCATTCCTGGCAGGCTGAGCCACTGAAGTTTTCCTGGGGGATATACCCGGTCAGTGTCACCTCTTCTAATGCCCCTGCCACAACCCTGTCCAGGCCTTACCTGGCACACACAGGTCCCGTTCCCAGCCATGCCATCCAGGCAGGTCCCATGGCCATTGCATGGGGTCTCAGCACCCCCGGGGCACTCTGTGGATCCCAAGAACTCAGCTCTGGACCTTGAACTCTCCACTTGCCCTTGCCCCTCCCCCTCCAGGACACCTAGGGTTGGGCGGCTGAGCCAGGAAGGCTTTCAGAAAAGAAGGTGGTCTGTAAGTGAAGGAACTGGAAGGGCACAGGCAGCTCCTGAGGTGGGGAGCCCACGGCTAGGCCTAGGGCTGGTGTGGTGCTCTCATACCGTAGCACTGGGAGCCCCAGTAGCCAGGACAGCAGGCCTTCTGTACCACGTCCTTCCAGCATTCCATGCTGCAGCCACTCATGGACATCAGCGAGTCCCCTAGCTGCACCTCATAGCTGGGGACAGAAGGGACAGAGAGGGAAGGGGCTCCCACCTGCAAGTCCCACTCCACCTCCCCCACTGGGTTCCTGGCTCTTGCACCACCTCTTCTTTCTCCGTGGCATAGAACTGAGCTCAGGGCCTGGCATACAATCAATGCCCAGTTAACACTGTCTGCCCCTCTACCTCCCTGCAGGGCACAGAAATCCCTGGATGAACCCTTTCCCTCATTCTGAGGTCCTGCACTTGCCACCCTACAAGGTGCTTCTGGAAGCAGGCTGGGGTGGGGTAAGGTCCATACCGGCAGTTCTGGGGTGCCCTGTCTGGGAAACGCTGAAGAAGCCAGCCTGAGGGACACATCCACTTCTTGACAGCACACGAGGTGCAGGGTGTGTGGGTGATGAACTTGGTCTTCACATCGCAGTGCTTGGACCGCACCTGGACCACAGGCGGGGTGCAGAGTGAGGAGCCCATGTTCAGCTTTAACTCTGCCCAAGGCAGGCTTTGCACCCTTCCAGGCCTCAGTGTCCCATCTGCTCAGTGGGGATGCAGAGAAGATGGGGAGCCCCTGAGAAACTCCCATCAGGAGCTGCAGATGCCACAGCATGGCCTTCTGTCCACAGCCCTGAAGCCTGAGTCTATACCTTCTGACCTCAGGAAACCTGCTCCATGTTGTCCCTCAGCCCATTTCAGGTGAGGAAACTGAAGCCCAGGCTGGTGGCCCTGGCCCAGTGACCTCACTTTTAAATCACGGCTACTGTACTAGGGAGGAGGACCCAAGCTTTTGGCTGTCACAGCAGGTGCTGCATGGGCCCACGGGCCCCTTCCACTTAGTCCAGAGACAGAGTTGTGGATCTGAGAGATGGGGCTTGTGTGCGGGCCGCAGTATGTGTGGGATCTGATCCATGTCTGTTTGGGCCAGCAGCATGGTCACCAAGCCCTGACATAGGCAGGGACCCACCCGCATGACGACAGCGACACCAGCTGCAAAGGGGCTTGAAAGGACAGTGCAGGGAACTTCCTAGAGCAGTTGACAACTGACTTAGGGCCTCCAGGTTGCACAGTCATCCGTCAGGGGCACAAAGGCCAGGGCTGGAAGCAGGGAGGAGCATGTGCCCACGTGTGACAGGCAGAGTGGTCTGAGCAGAGGTTGGAGCAGGGCTGGTGGCCATGCTACCAGTGGTTTCATAAACCTGGGTGAGTGATGCAGGGTGTGGTGGTGCACCCCTGTGATCCGGCACTTGGCGGGCTAAGGCAGAAAAATTGCTGCAAAGTTGAGGCCAGTCTGGGCTGCAGAGTGAGCTCAAGGCCAGCCTGAACTGCATCAGCAGACCCTGTCTCAGAAAGACAAACAAAACAAAACAAAACAAAACAAAACAAAACAAAACAAAACAAATCCCCACCTGGATGAGACCAGGTTAGGGACAGGCCCGGAACTTGGTTTATGCTTTGAACCACCAGCCAAGGCAGCAGGGTGAGATGGGGCAGGGGAGGAGGGCACTTCACCACCTGAAAGTGCCTAGGCTGAGGAGGGGCATAGAATGAGGTTGGGGGTGGAACATGTGGACAGGTCTTGCCTAGCCCTGTGGGCCCATTATCTTTTTTGCCACTGTTTTAAGGGCTCCCTTTATAGGGACAAAATGTCAGAAAGCTTTAGGGCAGTAAGTGCCCTGGAGGGGAGAACCTAAACTCATGGCTGTGAGCAAAAGGGGCAGGCGGAAGGTGTGCAGGTGGGGAGGGCTTAGAGCGTGGCTTGGAGGAGCCAAGCCGTTTCCCTCTTGAAAAATGCTGAGCACACTATAGTCCAAAAGAAGTGAGCCCAGAATTTCCGTCTTGGAACAAATGACAGATGTGTGGCTCCTCAAAGCGGGAGAAAAGGAGAAACAGTGCTTTCTTCTGTGAGCACACTGGTCCTAGGTCTGTGATTTGGCCTTTTCTGCACATGTCTCTGCGGTCTACAAAAGGGAAGTTGCTGCGAGCGGCCTCAGTGGTCTGCTGAGGGCCTGGATTATTGTGGTCTCAAACCTCACCCTGAGGCTCATCTTAGTGAGCCAGGGAGATACTAGGAAATTTAGTAACTCCAGGACCAAGTAGTTTCTGGTTCAGGGAAAGCCTTGGTGGGCTCCCCTCAAAGCCACCGGAGAGGCCTGGGTTGCTGTGGCTGGGGACCAGCAGAATGCTTGTCAGGCCTGGTCTGTCTTAGAGCCAGCCAGGGTCGGGTAATGAATTGGGCCAGGGACTGGGGAGGAAGTGGGAGCTTTGTCTGCGTGTGTGAAGTGGTGATGGATGGATTAAGCCTGCTGCCAACTCTCTGGGGACCACACCCAAGGCTGGCACTCAGGCCTCTGTCCACCCAGTCACCTGGAAGCAGCAGTAGCTGGAGTCCAAGTCTTGCTGTTGGTGTTGCCAGGTGGAGTGAGGCTGGAGCACAGCCAGAGTGCTGAATCAGATTCCCTTCTTCCTGGGCACCTCAGGGCCCTCCTGAGCCAGAGCCACAGAGAATACCCCTCCCCCACCCACCATCCCCAGTTCAGAGCCCAGGGGCTGTCTGCTTCCCACAGAGATCCTGCGGGGACGCTGAGGAGACAATAAAATACCAAGTGTGTCCGGAGAAGGTAGACGTTCCCCTAAGCTGGGACTAGGCTTCTAGAGACTCTCTGGGGCAGACAGCCCAGAACCTAACCCGGTTCCAAGAGGAAGGGCATCCTAAACTGCTTCCCTTTCCTTGGGTCAGAGCAGGAAAGGCTAGGGCTGGTCCTGGCCAAGCTGGGAGGCACTGTTCCTAACAAACAGTCCCATGGTCCTCAAGCTACACAGGCTACCAGGAGGGTGAGTGGCTGAAGGTGGCATTGCTGTATCCCCACTCATCCTCAGGGTCCCCAGACCTTCTTTCCCAGTCCCAGACTGGGAATTAGAGGTGCCCAAGCTACAAGTCTCTGACTAGGAAAGGAGTTGAACATCTACTGTCTCGGTCTCCATTGCTAGCGTGTGGCGTAGTGGGTGTTTTGCACTGTCACTGGGAGTGTGCACAGGTACAACCACTACAGCAGTTAGTATGGGCATTCCTCAAAACACTAACACTAGAAATTCCAGCCAACCAGCTACTCTCCTTCTAGGTCTGTTCCTGAAAGAATAAAGGCATCACACCACAGGGGTACATGCATGCCCATGTCCACAGCAGAACAGTTCTAACAGCTAAATCCTGGAGCAGCTTCTACATCCATTGGCAGACGAATAGCTAAGGCAAGTGTGTTATTTACACAGAACAGACTACTTCGCCATAAACGGGAAATCTGTCATTTGTAGGAAAATGAATGTGCCTTGAGATCATAATGTTAAGTGAAGTGAATCAGACACATAAGTGTAAATATTGCCAGGCTTTTCTTATATGAAAAAATACAATATAGAAATAAATAGTAATATAAAAGACAATAGAAAAAACAGGAAAAAAATGTTCTTGTAATCCACCATGGCCATTATATCTAAAAGCAGACCTTGATTTAGTATAGTTGTCTTATGTGTTTTATATCTTTTTTGCCTATTAGTTTGGTTATTAATGTGTTTATGACAATTAACTTGATAAAGACATAAATAAATCTGATGCAAAAAAAGAAAAAGAAAAAACTTTTTAAGTGGGGGTGGAGGGGAAGGGGCAAAAGAAGACAAACTGTGTTACATACAAGCACCAACTCCCTGCAAACGTGACCATGGCCTCACAGGGCATGTTCCCTTGCTCGGTGGCAGGTCTCAGCCGGGAGACTCTGTCTCCATATTCACTCAGGGTGCAAGGTGTCCCCAAAGCTTGAACAAAAGCTATGTCCCTACCAAGGGAAGCTGCACACTGGGCTCCTCTCTGCCACTAGCATGCCCATTTGGGGACTTGAAGGGAAAGGCCTGGAGCAGGCTCCAGACTGGGAATAGCTTGGGCCTTGGCTGCCTCACTGGAAGAACAAGACAGGCTGCCCAGAGGCTGTAAGGATGCAGAAGGCTTGGCCTGGGCTTGGTTAGCTGCAGTTTGGGGGCTGGAACATCATCCTGGGCTACTCTGCACCCAGCAGCCCTGGAGGCGGGGACATGTTCCATCTCCAGGCAGTCTCGGGCTAGGCAGACACACCCAAGGTCCACATGAGTTTGGACATGCAGACAGGAATGGTGCCCGGTCCCTCCCCTCACAGGCTGGGAAGTCCAGGGCAGCCGCTCATACCATATGGCTGGCTGGGCCAGGCCTGGTTACAGGAGGACAGGCTGACACGTACGTACCTGCGTCCTAGTGACAGTGCTCAGCTCACGCAAGTGAGCACACCAGCCCGGCTATCTGGGTCTGCACAGCTCAGGCAGGCACTGGTGGCACCTTACCACCCCACACCCAAGCTCCAGCTCCCCACTCCCACCCTCCTGGCTCTCCCACCTTCCAGGCTCACACTCAGCTTCTCCCACCCTCCAGGCTCACACTCACCTTCTGTCCCCTGGTGAAGCTGGAGCCTGACAGCCAGAAGACTAGGAAGCAGAGCAGGAGGTGGCCCCGGGGATCTGCCATGGCTGGCAGCGGCTGGCGGGCTCACTGTCCAGGATAGAAGTCAGATGTTGCTGTAGCAGCCGCTGGGCAGTGAACTCTGAGATGCAGGCGCAGCACAGACAAGCAGGATGGGCAGGCGGTTGCTTTAAAAGCTGCCCCCTCTGGCCCACCCCGACAGGAACCTGCCAGGATTTCCTCCTGCGTATCAGCAGTCTGCAGGCGGAAGGGAAGGCGCTGGCCACTGACCCTTGCATGGATGGCCAGGGACCTTGCTCAGGGCTTCCTGGCTCAAGACCCTCCTGCATTCCCACCTGGAAGCCCAAGCTCACCGTTAGTCACCTGTTGGCTCCATCAGAGATTCTGAAGTGAATTCAGATGCAAACGTAACACCTGCCGCATCTGCAGAACCCACACTTTTCACTCAGAGCTTTAGGGATTTTGGTGGGGGTAGGGCAGCCTCCAGACGCAATCTGCTCCTGCCTCAGCCTTCTAGCTAAGCGTGTGTGTGCCCACAGGCTGTCGGCTAGGCAGTCCTTTGACCCTCGGGCCCCACTGGTTGGTCCCACCAACCTGGCCTGCGCCCTTCCTGCCAGCCACACCACCACTCATGCCCCCAGCCTCCCACACTCAGCAGCTGCCCCCACGCCTCTCTGATGCCCCGCTCTGCTCCAGCTGCCCTGGCTCTTCTATTTTTTTTGGGGTGTGTGTGTGTGGGTAGTGGGGGTCAAACTTATGACTTCACGCTTGCCAGGCAGGCGCTTATGCCACTGAGCTAAATCCCCAGCCCCTCTATTCTCGAACTGTAGTTCCT
The DNA here is from genome assembly GCA_004027455.1 of Hydrochoerus hydrochaeris. NCBI lineage: Eukaryota > Metazoa > Chordata > Mammalia > Rodentia > Hydrochaeridae > Hydrochoerus > Hydrochoerus hydrochaeris. Next base: position 9,415 of record PVLA01003762.1, read on the forward strand.
GTGGTCCCGGCTGTCACCCCAGTCCTACGAAAGCTCCTCCCGCAGATGGAGCCTCAGGTGAGGGTGCTCCGGGAAGGCGTGGGTTTGCGTGAGCGCCACGCTCGCCCTGCAGGTCTGACGGGTCCGGAGTTCCACCCCAGCCCGGGCAGCGGGCCCCTGCGGACCATTAGCCGCCTCGCTGTCTCTGCACCTCGCTGTGGTGCCGCCGAACTTGTTGGCTGGAGTCCTCAGAACCTGTTTGGTTGAGGGTGGGTCAATTTGAGAATTGTTTTCTTCATTCAAAGAAACTTGGCTAAACTCAAAAAGAATGTTTTCTTTCTTCTTCTTTTTTAATGGTGCCATCACTGAGCCACATCCCCAGCCCAGGGTTTTTTTTTTTTTTCTTAACAAAAGACACCGATTCAGCTGCCAGGCTGCAGGCAGGGTCATCCCCACCTGAGTTCACCTTCAGCTCTGGCCACAAGCTGGGGCTGGCTCATCCTGCCAGCCGGACACTGAGGACTTAACCTAGGGCACTCTACCGCCAAGTTGCATCCTTGCCCGTAACCCCAGCACTTGGGAGGCTGAGGCATAAACATCCCAAGTCGAAGGTCAGCACGGGCAAGAACCTCTCAGAATGTACCACTTTTTTTTTTTCTGGTACCAGGGATTGAACTCACAAACTTGTGCTTGCCAGGCAGGTACTTATGCTGCTGACCTAAATCCCCAGCCCCTCTCAGAATTTAAAAAAGGCCTGGGGATGTGAAGGCCCTGGGTTTGATCTCCAGTACCCACCTCTTAAATATATATATAGTTTTACATCTCAATTCTTTTTTATTTCCTTTCCCTCCCTTCTCTTCACCTTGATTTCCTTTCACTTGAGAAAGTTCTATCTTCCTACTTCCTATTATTTATTTTATTTGACAATTTAAAATTTGGGTTTCTTGTATACAAGAAAAATTTAAGATTGTGTTTGATTCATTTAGCTTAACATGGTTTCCAGGCACATTTGTTTTCCTACAAGTGACTTAAGCTTGTCTTTTGTTTGTTTGGTTTGAGAAAGCTGGAGTTTAGGCTGGCCTTGAATGTCAGTCAATCAATCCTCTTGCCTCAGTCCTGCAGTTACAGGTAAGCGCCACCACGCCCAGCTTCGTTTATCTTTATGACAGACAAGTGTGTAATATATATATTGACATAGGGTTTTGCTAAATTGCCCAGACTCTTCTTAAGCTTTCAGTCCACCTGCTTCATAGCTGCATAGCTGGGACTGCAGGATGGGCTACTGCGCAGTCTAATTCATCCCCTCAACCCTGCAGTGTCAGCAGTGGGAGCTCAGGGTGGCACTCCCTCCGCACAGATGTGCGAAATGACTAAGTAAATAGAGATGGTTACTTTTATTATCCACGGGGGGGGGGGATGATGGTAGGGAAATCAAGGCTCAGAGGGGCTAAGCAGCTTGTCCAGAGTAGCTCAGCTAACCTGTAGCTCAACCCCAGGGGCTGAAGCTGCTGAGCAAGCAGACGAGGTGAGTGGGGACCCTACTCTGCTCCTGCAGCAGGCGTGGGGAGGGGAGGGTCTTCCTCCAGAGTGCCCTGTACCCAACCAGTCTGGGACAGGAAGTGAGGCACAGGCTGCCTCCCTCAGTGCCATTCAAGGGCCAGGGATGTCTCAGTGAGCCACCTCCCATCAGTGACCCCCAGACCCAGGCTCCTCTTCACAATGAGCTGCGGCTTCAGGGGTTTTGGGCCCAGGCGCAGAAAAGCTGAGGAGCTGGCAGAGGACAGAGGGGTTCTGTGCACTCCCCTGGTTTGTCCCAGGCTGCAGATCAGCGTGGCCCTGTCCAGAGAAGTCCTCCTCACCCTTGGGCTCAAGGAGGGATGCTCCCTGCCTGTCCTGCCTGACTCCTTGCCCTCTTGTCCACAGTGCACCCTCCCCCGCCCTGCGCTGACCACGTCCTGGCTGAGGTCCTGCTGGGACCCAAGTGACCCTTGACTTAGAAGACCCAGACCGTGTCAAACTACTTTATTGGAATAGAGAAAATAGACAACAGGAGTCACTCTTGGTGCCAGCAACTCTAGGACCCCCCCACCCCACAGCAGCCCCGAGGCTGCAGAACTCTGGCCCCTCAGGATCTTCCTCTTGTTTTGACCACAGGAGGACTTCACTTTTTTCTTTTTTTTAAAGACAGAGGCTCACTATGCAATCTAGGCTGGCCTTGACCTATGTTGCTGAGGCTGGCCTCGAACTCTGGGTGACCCTCTTGCCTTGGCCTCCCAAGTGCTAGGGTCACAGGTGTGCACCACCATGCCCAGCTCAAGGCCTCCTCTTTGAATGGCTACAGGGGCGGGAGCTTCCAACATATCCACGTCAGTATCCTCCGCTACCAGCTTCGTGATTAGCAGCAAAATGCCCACAATGACAGCAATGGTGACAAAGGACAGGGGGAGTTGATCAGATTCACAGCTGCACATGTTAACAATGGCACACAGTGACAGACATGATGCTGATGTGCCTGGCCATGTCACTCAGGGGGTGGGCAGCACATGGGAGGCTGACAGTCACAGACCCTGGGAGGGGCCTGGCATTCTCATTTCTAGCACTGGAAAGAATGAACTGAACACACATGTTCACATTTTCAGCAGGGACTGTCAAATTAAGGTACCAAAAGGGAGGGGAGAAAATACTTTTAAGAGAACAAAGAAAGCCTGCTTCCCTGCTCTTAGTAGGCACTGGGCTAGACTCAGCAGATGAGCTAGCCAGTAAGCTCAACAGGCAGCTCCCGGCCGCACAGGGCCTCCCACTGGCGGGCCAACAGTGAGACGAGCTTCTCTCGGCTCTCGGCGCTGGGGACAAATACCTGCCACTGGATCTCACGGCCCTGGCCTGCCCTGGCAGAACCACGAGGCACCTCTCCGAAATGGTCCAGGGTGACGCAACCCATGAGGTCGTGGCCCTGCACATCATCAAATACAAGGGTGAGGGCCTGAGGGTAGGGCTGGTAGCCCATGAGGATGCGGTCCAGGTCTCGGACACGGCGGCCGTCATCTAGCCGGTACCTGTCCCTCTGTGGTGGCTCTTTGGCAAACTCAGGCAGAGGGTAGTGGATACAGTCCTCATCCAAGAGGAAGAGCTCTGTACTGGTGAGCAGGAGTGTCTTGGGGCGCAGCGGGCTCTGGCAGCGCCCTGGTGGCAGTGGGCCCACCAGGAAGGCCTGCACATACAGCAGAATGCTGGGGGCTGGGGTCTTGTCCGGATCAGCTGTCTTCTGGGCCACAATGTATGTCAGGTCCCCAACCTCCTCCTCACTGGGGTAAGTGAACTTGACACGACTCGAGTGAATCAGCTCATAGTTCTCCATCTTCCCTGCAGAGAAAGATGCCACCAGGGCTGTAGCCTAGGTCTGGCCTGTGCTGGGGCTGGAAGTGCCAGCAGCCTTAAGCCAGCAAGGGCGGGCACTCCAAGCTGCTGACCCAGTAAGGGCCCCAAGCCTGCAGCTAAGGGCTGACACTAGATGCCTGAAGGATGGTTAGGATGGAAACTGCCACAGAAAGACCCACATCACATCCTGGTCAGCTAAGTGAGGCACGAGAGAAAAAGGCAGAGACAGAGAGGGATCTAGGTCAGAGAGATTCTGGTCTGTAGCCTGAACTGGACAGAGTACCTGTGGTTTTGTTCCCAAACTCTGAGTAGAAGTCTTTGTCTGCAGGCTCAGGTGAGGGTGTGCGCTCCAGTGAGGAAAGCACAAGCATGAGGTGCTGCAGGAAGCAGTGTGTCAGGTAGCTGTCCCGAGTCAGGCACGTGACCACCTGTGCTGGGCAGGAGCCTGCGAGAGAATGCGTGCGTCATGGCCACAGACCACCATCTCTCTGGCTGGTCTCCGCCCCAGAAAGCCAGCGGTGGGAGGACCCATGATGGGTCTAGAGAGGCTGCCATTCCTCAAACAGGAAGGGCTGAGACATTTTTCTGGAAAGGGATCCATAGGCATTAGGGAAAGAGCTCAGCTATCTCTCTTCAGGAAGTGTGAGTCAGAACATCCTGCCCGAGCCCAGGGCCCACTAGGCCTCTGCTGTGCTGCTGGCTGCATACCCCACCTCCTGTCTAGAGCCCTGGGGCGCGAGTCCTGCAATCTCAGCAGTTCCTGAAGCTTCTTCCTCCCACTCAGCTGACTGGCCTGTAAGCAGGGAGATAACTCTGTCTGTGATAAATGTATCCACACATGGAAGGTGGAAGTCCACTGGCCTTCACCCAAGATCACATAAAGCACAGGGGGGTCACTCACCTGTCAGCCGGAAGTGCTGGTCAAAAAGGCCAACATTGACTGACTGCAGGTCACTGAGTTTAAGCACAAAGCACTGGGAGATGTGGAAGGGGCTGTTGTTGTAGTCAGTGTTTTTCTGATGCCAGAAATCTGCCATGGAGAGAAAGGGACTGAGGGTGACAGGGGCTATGGCAGGCAAGCACAAGGATCCCAGATGTGCAGCGTGTCCGGCAGGAATGGGTCACCTGGTGAGGAGCTGCCACCACCTGCACACATGCAAAGCTTCAAATACAACTTGGTCTGAGGTCTGAAACTTGCTTGGCTCCGAGAAGCCGTGACGTGGATAAGGCTCCTACAGAGGCCCTGAGGGGCAGAGGCTGCCCAGTCCCTGCCTACCATGCATTCGCTGGGCCCCAGCACAGTGTGGGCACACCTGGCCTCCAGTCCTCACGACAGCTCCAGGAAGTGCTGTTGTCATGCCCTTCCTCAGACGGGACTCCCAGGCCAGAGCAGCCCCTCTGCATGCATATCACGAGCCCTTGCACGACAGCAAGCTTGGTGCCTACCCTGCAGTGGCTCTGAGAAGTAGCGACGGAGGCCATCGTGCAGCACAAAGTACACAGCCTTGGTGGACAGCAGCACACAGGCGGTCACCTCCAGCCCCGGGGTTTGGTAGAACACCACTGATGACCACAGGAGGTGCCTCAGCTCCTCATTTTCAACCTGGACAAAGAGGGGCTAGGTGTGGGCCTGAACGAGAGCAGGGCAGGTCAGAGGCACCACCCACACTGCCCTGGTGACCTGCACGTGCCCATGGCCTCAGATGGGGCAAGGTGGGAAGCTCCTCTCAGGTGGAGGGAATAACAGAGAGGGCAGCTCAGGACCTCCAACCCACATCCTCAAATCACGTCACAGAAACTCAAGGCAAGTCCTGCCTCACCCAGGGCTGACACGTTTCTACCCAAGTGTGACCAGCATGTGGGCTGCTACCTCAGCAATGCTGCCATGGAAGAGCTCAATGACAGCTTTGCCCTGCAGGCCAGCAATGTGCTGAAGAGACGGGCAGACAGGCAGGTGCAAGGGGATCTGGTTCTCCTCTGAGGTGGACTGGATCAGCTGCTCGCTTGGGTACTGGGCTGGAGGTGGGGTCTCTCCTGGAGGCTCCTCTGGGACCAAAGCTGGAGCTGAAGCTTCTTCTGGGGCTGGAGGTAGTGCCTGGGCCTCTGCTGAGGTTGAAGCTGGAGCTGGAGCTGGGGCTGGGGCTAGGGCTGCAGCCTCTGCAGGGCCTTCCTGGGGACGCTGGTCATCCCTGCATCTCCCAATCCCCCAAGAAACATCACGTTAATGTGTGGGCCTGAAGAATCACACCACATACACACTGTGCACCTCGGAAGGAGGATCACAGTGTGCATCACACACCGCTCCATGGGTTACTGACGACTTGGTTGCCAGCTTCTTCAGGACAAACAAGAGAAAAGCCTTTTCTCTTGGGGAAGAGATGGGCACACAGGGACAGAGTGGGTCTTCCTGAGCCAGCCAAATGCACGTAACACACACTGTGGTCCATAGATTGGGAACTCTTGACAAAGTGACAGAAAAAATCCAGGGTCTAGAGTGCCAACCAGGGTAATGTGCATGGGTGCTGGCAGAGTTAAGAACCAAACTCTCAAAACTACCTGTTTGCCTCTGGGGGGGGTCCTCAGGTGGGCCAAGCTGTTAGACCACTGTTATCACTACACATGAACTGCTTGGTTCCAGACACTAAATAATGGTCAGAACCTCACATCTCATGGGAGTTGGGAGGTTCCTCTCTGAAGCCAGCTGCTGAGGAGGGAGTTCCTGAGGTGTCATCCTCTCAACTGTCCTGGTCTGGCTGCTGAGATCCCTGGGGCTGTATCCTGCATTTGGCTAAATACCCAGGTGTCTGCTACAGGGCTCTGCATGTGGTTCTCTGTAGGCAGGAGACAGCCAGACTAGGGTGACAAGGAAGTGAGCATGAGGTGCCCACTGCTGAAGCCTTGCCAGGGGCGGGGAGATGAGTTAATCAATGAGGGTCACCGGATTCAGCTGGGAACAGGTGGAGAGCTCTTGAAGAGCATCAGACCAGGATTGGCTTGGAGAGGGGTGGCACAGCCCATGAGATGCTGAGGGATGCTGTCTACCAGGATGGGAGAACATGAGCTAGACTTTGTGTCGGGGGACAGGGAAGTGGACAAATGAAAGGCTTTTTGCTCAGGTGGGAGTGGCCTAGGAAACCCAGCAATGGGATGCAGGGCTACCTATTTGGTCACAAGGTCCTTCTTATGACCCAGGTGGGCTCAAGCTGCCTGGGTCCTAACATAGGCCCTCTTTTACCCTCACCCCCAAGTGGCCCAGAGGGAAATCCAGGATGGAGTCCAGGAAGAGCCAGGCTCTGTGGAATAGGAGCAGGAAATGGGGGACAGGGAGGGGAGCAGGAGGACTGGGCTGCCAACTCCTTCCCTGTCAATACTTATGTCTTCCCAGAAGAACAGGTCTTTGGAAGAGGACCCACCCAGTTCACTCTGATCTGCTTCTTTTAGCACCTAAGTTTCTTTGGGGAGGAACTTCCAAAGTCACATGCTGCCCAGTGCAAGGAGCCTGTCCACCTGTTCTCATAGAAGAACAGCCTTCCCGACCTCTTCTGAAGTGCTGGGAGGTAAGCGGCAGCTGAGTACCAAGGCTAATGGAGCAAGGGTGATCCCAGTGGCACATAGGAGCTGGGGTGAAGCCAGAGTGCATGCGTGTGCGTACACACACACACACACACACACACGCACGCATGCACACACACCCCAGCTCTCCCCAGGCCTGGGACCCTGTACTTGGTCTCACCTGGCTCCGCCTTCAACAGACTGGCCATCCAGTGGAGGGCTCTGGAGTCTGGCCCCAGTTGTGGAGCTCTTGGCGATGACCACAGTCTTTAAGTCCTGCAGTGAGGCTCGCAGCTGGTTGTATATGCGCAGGAAGTGGAACTTCTCATGTGGCAGCACGAAGATGGCAGTGACAAAGCGGTAGCCGACAAGCAGCTCGAGCACATGGCCGTCAGCAAAGGCACCCCTGGGCTGTGTACAGCTGCGTGTGGGGTCCAGCAGGACAGTGGAGAGCGGCACACGGCTGAGCTTGAAGCTGTTGCGGTTGCGGCAGTTGTGGGTGCCTCGGTTGGGCATGGGGTTGAAGTCGGCCTTGATGACGTTGAGGTGCTGGGGTGTGAGCAGCAGCCAGTAGGGGATGGCAGCAGACTTGACGGCCTCGGAGGGCGCACAGCAGGAGCGCCGCACCGCCGAGCAAAGCGTGCAGCTGGCCCACTCGATGTTGCCCGAGTAGTCCCCGGCGGCCGTCTGCACCATTCGTTTGTCACTGTAGACCAGGTAGACGGGGAAGCAGCCCTGGCTGCGTTCCTGGCAGCCGCCGGCCACCTTGTAGAAGGTGAGCAGCTGGCACAGGAACTCCTGCAGGCTGGTGTGGCTGCCATAGAGGATGGGGCTGCACAGCATGGCCATGTGCTGGGGGGCAAAGCAGGAGCGCAGGTCGGCATGGAACTCGTGCAGGTTGGTGGCGTCAGAGATGATGAAGAGCGTGTTCTCGCTATGCCGCACTTTGAGCACCAGACACAGCTCTGGCATGAGGAACCCGAACTCAGTGAGGTCACCATGCGGGAAGCAGAAGACAAAGCGCAGCGACGAGAGGATGTGCTGGCTGCTGCCGCGTGATTCCTGGTGCGGGATCTCGAAGATGGCGATGCCGAAGTCTGTGAGCACGAGGCAGGCGGCAAACTGGCGGATGCTGCCCTGCACGTGAATCAGGAAGCACCACAGCACTTTGAGGATGCGGATGTGCTCCAGCAGGAAGTCCTCATCTGTGCCCAGCGCCCACTCCAGAGCCAGGCGCTCCTCCTCGGCCTCCTCGTCCTCGTCCTCCTCCTCCTCCCCCTGGACACCCTCCTCTTCCTCTGTGTCTGGGGGCCCCATTTCAAAGTAGCGGTTCTCAGCAACATCCTCCTCGTCCTCGTCCTCCTCACCCTGCTCGCCCTGCCCCTCCTCTCGCTGGTTGGCAGCCTCGATCCAGGCAGGCAGCTGCCGCTCGATGGCCTGGCGGATCAGTGTGCTCAGGCGCTGGATGAAGTCCTGGTTGGTGGCTGTGTAGCCTATGCAAGTGAAGGGCAGGAAGATGATCTGGCCAGACCCAGGCACCACCTGCACCTCTGGCTCCATGTGCTCTGGGCTGTGCAGGGAGAAGTGAGAAGTGAGTCAGCAGCGCTCTGCTGTACCCCGGCCCTAAGGAATCAACCCAGGGGTCCCCAATCCTCCTACACAGTTGAACTTGTTCCCAGAATGTGGGCATGGTGCCGACTGCCACAGGGCTGGGGTGGCCGGCTTTATCAAGAAAGCAAGATTTCAGACCACACCGGCTCCTCCGGAGCACCCCAAAGACTGTTCACCGTGTGGATGCTGCTATGGGCTCTGGAGACAGAGAGCGCTCCACAGTGTGAACCCACTTATTGTAAGAGCTCTCTTCATGGTGCTCCAGGGAGTGGCCTCCAGGGACGGGGAAGTGGGCTGGGTGATGTCTTAGGGTCTTTAAGTTAAATACCACATCCTTCTGGCCACTACAGCCCTTGCAAGTATAAGAAACGGAAAACTGCTGTAAATGGCCGGTTAGTATTTCATGACTTCAGGGCTACCCCTAACCCAAGAATCTTCTTCAGAAATGAGGTCAAGTGTGGTGTCGTACGCCTATAATCCCAACCCTTGGGAGGCCAAGGCAAGAGGATTGCTGCGAGTTTGAGGCCAGCCTGGGGTACAAAGTAAGTTCAAGACCAGCCTGAACTGTATAGTAACACCCTGTCTAAAAAAGCCCCCAAAAACAATCATTTTGGGCATGGTGGCGTGTACCCCAAAATCAATCATTTTGGGTCTGTGAGGCTGAGGCAGGAGGACTGCAACTTTGAGGCCAGCATGGACAATTCAGTCACTTAACAAAACCCTTCTCAAAATAAAAAATGAAAGGACTGAGGATGTAGCTCAGTGTGAAGGCCCTGGGTTCAATTCCCAACACTGCAGAAACCCAACCAAAAGTAACTCTCATCCTTGGTTCATAGATATTAACAGATTGTTGACCAAACCACTCTTGACCTTGCAACCCCTAGTGTAAGACAACGTGAATAAGGCAGTGTACGCAGAACATACAAGAGTCCACCTCACCTGCCATTATTTAGAGAAATAGTTCTGTAGGACATTCCCCGGCTTGTTACCCCTCACCTGCAGCTGAGAGCCTGAATGCAGTGCAGCCACCAGGCTCAGAAAGCCTGCTCGACTCCCTCCTTACCTTGCACCACCAATGGCTCCTGGTATGTCCCTTATGTCACTGGAAGCTGCCTGATAGAGAAGAAAACGCAGTCAGCCTGACCTGCTGCCACTGCTCCCATGCCTTACCGGGTGGGACCTGCGCTGGGTACTGGGCAGTCTGCCCACACTCCTCTCAGGCCCTGGGGGCTCGTATTCCCAGTCACCCTGCCACAGACAGCAGGGCTGCGGTTCCCACCCCAACCCAGGGCCAGAGCCCAACACCTCTCAGTGGGGGCTGGCATCCAGGGCTCTGGGTTACCAATTTGGTCTGGCCTCATGGAATGAGCTGAGGTGTAGCCCTGGCAAATCCCTGGCCCAGGAATTTCCTGCTGTGTGACCCCGGGGAGGGACTAACCACTCCAGTGTTACAATGTGCAGGTACTAGCCTGCAGGGACACCAGCAGACACTCTCACTCCCCCCAGCCTTTCCAGGACACAGGGATGTGCTCCAGAAGACCGAGCAGTCACCACCACAGAGGAAGTCCCAAGGTCATGTTAGGTGACATGAGGGAAGGGGCAGAGTGGCCCCTACATGCCATGAGGGAGGGAAGCTCTCCTTCGGATCTGGTTTCCCCGGGGCAGTTTCTTCATGCAGGATCAAGGCCCTTGCCCTTCCCCTGCCTCCAGGGCCCAATGAGAGAGCAGTGCCTGTTCCCACGCAGACAGACAGACACAGAGGAGGCAGGGGAGAGGCAGAGGGGGAGAGAGACAGACATACATGGAGAGAAGTGGGTGAATACAGACCCTTAACTGTTTGCTTTGTCAAGAAGACTCAACTAGGCACCTCCAAAAGACGGTGGCCAAGCAGAGTACACCAAGCCCAGAGACAGACAGAGGCATTACCTGTCCCGCAGGGATGGACTCCAACGAATCAGAGCAGCCAAGGGCAATGGTCCGGTCTTCGGGACCCAGACTGTCAGTAGATGAGAGGCTGCTGGCCAGAGCCTCCTCCTGCACGAACATGACTCCTGCAGAGATGAAGTGGGGCAGGGGGGCAGGCGGGCGGGGAGAGCAGCCCTTCAACAAGGGGCTGGCCTCAGGCCACCAGCCTGGCCAGGGGCCAGTCAGACCCCAAAGCCAACATATGGTTAGAGAGGAAACCGGCCAAGCTGAAATCCCCAACAACTCAAGAATGAACCAATGACTGCTTCTCTAATCTCAGGGCAGAGAGAGGCTTTCTGAGAACACATACCAAAGAAGAAACACTAATTGTGACTATGAAAAAATCAAACGTGTATACACGAATTTTAAAAATGAAGGCAAAATCAAACAGAAAAAAGTGCTGGCAATATTTAACTTAAGTGTCTATCTTTTAAAAGATAGGGATTTTAAAAAAATGAGTGTGAGGTGTCAGAATCTCTACTGAAAAGACTGTAAAGTACATGAAGAGGTATTCCACAGAAGAGTGGCAAGAGAAGACACTTATCCTCTCTAGCACACAAAGAAAGGTAAGCTGCAACAGGAGACCTGTCTTTGCTTCTCACTTTGGTAAAAATCAGACTGCCTATGCAGCCTAGCCACACCTTAACTGGACACTAGGTGTCAGCTGGCTCGTCTGCTGGGAGCAGTTTGGTGATATGTCCATCAAGAGCCTCATGTGTGTCCACTTCTGGAGCAATGTCCCAGGAAATGACCAGACATGACCCTACTCCCAGATCTGACATCTCTGCATGACCCACAGATTCACAGAGCAGGAGGCACCTCACTGGAAGGCTTCAGGGTCCTCCAGGACTGGTGAGTACAACTTCCTGTTCCTGCAGGAACCCCACTGACTGCCCCAGGCCTTCTATGACAGTTAGCACTGACTCACATACTCCATTGAAGCTGTTTGACACCGCCTGTCTGGACCCATTACTTCACTCCAGAGTGGGCAGAATGGCTGAGGGGAAAGCTTTCTTAACACGTTCCTAACTGCAGGCAGCTGGTCCAGGGGGCCAGAGGCTGCTTCCCCAGCCCAGCTGCTACCAGTCCTCACAGCCCAGTGCAGTGACTCGGAACCCTGATTCCCACAGGGCAGGAGATCCTTGACAGGTCTGGTTGCTGCCCAGGACAGCTCACATGACTCAAATCCTCTGCCCAAAGGCCAGGCAGGCAGGTGGCCCAAGCCCAGTACCCTCACAAAGCAAAGCGGCAGGGCTCTGCGAGGCAGGAAGGACAGCAAGCACACAGCCATGCACCAAGCATCCCCAGGGCCTCCTCTGGGCTCTCCCTATGTTGCCCTTTCCCCAGGAATTTGTCTTCTCCCACAGATGTCACCCATTCTTCAAGGTTCACCGCTTCCACTCAAACCCGTTTCAGCCCTTCTATGAATACTTCTAACTGTGCTACCCTGTGTTCCCTCAGGGATGCAGTTCAGCTCCCAAGCAGCTCCACATTCCCTCATGGGCACTGTCTGAGCCCCCCATGAAGAATATGGGAAAGGGGAGCCCTTACTGACTTTGGTTGAGCCAAGAGCAATGCTAAGCACCTCCCCAGCATTAGCTCATGCGTGCCTCTCATTATTTACCACATTTTATCAAATCTAAGATGCGTGGATGTGGTGCCATCTTGATCTTAGCAGGTGTCCATGGAAGGTTTCCCCATGACTCCATCACGAATACCAGCTGGCTGACAGCGACTAGGGGACGCCACTGACTGAAAGATGCATCTCAAATTCAGAGCAGTCACAGGTGGAAACGTGCATCTTAGAATCCATGAAGATGTATCCTCTTTACGGTTGAGAAAACAGCTTCAGTGAGGCTACAAGTTGCTTGAAATCATACAGCCAGGACAAGGGAACCTGAACTCAGCTGCTTGCTCTTATCACCTCTCTACAGTCTTCTCTCAGCCCCCACACCTGGCTGGAGAATCAATGGGCACTTTTTCTTTTGAGACAGGGTTTCACTATGCGGTTCAGGCTGGCCTTGAACTCATTTTGTAGCCCAGGCTGGCCTCAAACGTGCAGCAATCCTCCTGCCTCAGCCTCCCGAGTGCTGGGATTACAGGCGTGCGCCACCACACCCGGCTTCAACTGGCATTTTGCATAGTAGTCACAATCCTCCAGGGCTCCAACAGTTGGTTAACAGCTCCTGTGATGACCAGAGGCCTGGTGTTTTCTGGAAAGCACCCTCTTCAGGCAGACCTGAGGGTCCAGTTTATGCACAAGTAATGCTCTCCTCTAGAGATCAGGCTGGAGCAATAGGTGGCAGTTAGCAAAGCTGCTCTCCCATAGGAAGAGCTCCTGCTTATCCAGACCAGCCCCAGTCACACACAGGCGAATACACATATATGTGGATTCTTCCATATTCATGAGGAAAAAAAAAAAAAAGAGCAACATTTTTTTTTTGCTACAACCCCCATCCCGCCCAGTCGTTTGGACATGAAGAAATGCAGACAGGCACTGTCTGTCCACTTCCTTCCTGGACTGTGGCCTGTACAAATAGGTGGTCAAAAAAGGCCACTCAGCTCATGGGATAGTGACATCAAGAAAGTCCTCAGAAAGGGGATTTGACTTTGGTTGTGTCTTACCCGAAGGAAAGAGATGTGCACACAAAGACATCCACTGCAGTTTTATTTATAAAAGTGCAAGACTGGGATAATGTCTTAATGTCCAGTGACCAGGAGGAGGGGACAGACTACAGAGCCACTCCAGTGTCCTAGGTGAGCAGGCAGAAAGGGGAGACAAGCAGGGCCCAGGTGCAGCTGCTGCCCTGGGGGACACTCTGTTCCCCCTGCCTGCCACTTCTCCACTTGCTGGGCATGTACTCATTCCATCTGACTCAGCAAATGCTCACGGAATCAGGCTGGGTCCTCGGCCTTGGGGCCAGGCATACCTCGCGCCCTCGGGAGCCTCCCCGAATGAGCGGGCTTCCTTTGTGCTGTGGCCAGGGCCGTGGGGCTCGCAGGGGAGTCTGGGCTCGATGCAGGTGGCAGGGCCAGGGGTTTCCTCACAGGGATGCAAATCCCCCCCCCCCATTTCATGTTTAAAAAACAAAAACATGAAAAACCAACCAAAAACTCTCAGTTAAGGTTTTGACAAGCGCCATTGAGCAGATGCACTGGCACCGAGGCCCACAGGTCTGTGCTCCCGTGTTCTCCTCTGTGTGTCACTGGCAGTCTCAGGGTGCTGCTCTGCTTCGGGTTTCCCCTAACATGCATGTGCAAGTCTCCCTTCTTGCTACCCAGTCTTCTCTCCCACTGGGCCTGCCGAAGAGGCTCTTGGACCACGCCGCCTCTCCTTCCCCTCCTTGGCGTGCATGTCACAGCCTGGGTTGTCTGCAGGGTGGACTTCACTTCCCCCTGCCCCAGTTATCTTATCTCTCTCTAGGAGAAGATCTCCGACAGTGGGGCCACCAAGGGATGGGATTTGTTTCTGGCTCTTGAAACAGGGGCAAACTGGTTTCCTGAGACCTCACACCAAGTTCCGCATCTCCAGGAGCCTGGGCGGGCGGTGTTCTTCCCTGCGCGTCCCGAGCCTCAGCTCCGCTCGGGGATGGCACACCTGCCCCTCTTCTCTCAGGGCCTGCTTCACTCGCTCATAGGACCTGCTTCACTCACTCATCTCCGAGGATGCCTGGGTTCAGAGGTGAAAGCCCTTTGAAAATTCTAAGACAGTGGGCGGGTGAAAGGGACTGGTCCTCCACGGGTCCACAGGGACACAGACAGCCCATCCTGGTCCCACAAATACAGTGCTTTGGGATGAGGCCATACCATGAGAGCCATAGATGAGGCAATGATAAAAGAAAGTTCCTTGTACAGGAATTAGGGCTCCAGACTCTTAACGTAATGAGGCCTGGTATCCCATTAGAGAGGCCAACCGCCTCTGGTCCTCATGAGCCAACAGCCCCAAGTCTATTCAAAGCGCAGCCTCGGGCCTGTTAGATACCTGTGGTATCTTAGCAGAACTGGCTATGGGTGCCGAGAGCACTGGGGGTCCTCACTCAGCAAGTAACAAATCTGAAATCAGGCTGGGTGTCCCCTGCAACGAGCCACCTAAGGAGCCAGCCTGCAGACGGCCCCACCCTCCTGTGCCTGACCCTGTAGGAAGCAGGTGCCAGCATCTCTCTCCTAGCCCCAGCCCCTACCCAGCCAGGGGTCCAGGGGGGCTGTGCAGCTGTTAGGAGCACGATCCACACACAATTACCTTGGTTGGAAAAGATGGGCTGGGGCAGGGAGGCAGAGGTGGGAGCTGCAGAGGGAGGGGAGCCACTGGGCCTGGTGCAGGGAGCAGCTGAGAGCCGGGAATCCTCACCAACCTGAGGAAAAGCACTTGAATCAGCCCAGGGGAAAAGAGGTGCAGGAACAACAGAATGACAAGGCCAAGGGGCTGAGGGGGAAGGAGCTCAATGGCTGCCTGACACAGGTGATGCCAAAGATGGCCCCACAGAAACCCTGAGGGGTGAGTTCTGTCACTATCACTGCCCCATCTCACACCTGAGCACCAGGTGAGGTACAGCCAGTATTCAGTGGTCCCAAGCAATTCCACAGCCCAATCTCCCCACAAACCATCCTTCCTTGGCTGGCTCCTCCAGCCACCCTTCCACTTCTTACAGGAACGCCCACCTTCTTCTCTGGGTTGCTGAGTTTGGACTTGACATCCTTGGCTTTCTGGATTGCTTTCAGCACTTCCACAGTGTCCAGCTCCTTCTCTGTGGTCACTGTGTTATCCAGACAGACCTATACAGTGGCCAGAAAGTGTTATCTCAGTACAGGGACTGTCAAGCATGCAGGAGGAGATGGTGGGCACTGCTGAGGAAGGGCTACGAGCAGCTGCCATGGACTAGGCCCCGTAAGGACACTAGAGGCTAAGGGGGTTCCGACTGCCTCTTCTCTCCTTGGGATCTCTAAGGGCAGGTAGCAGCTTCCTGCAGGCTGGAAGGGGGAAGGGAGGACTCGCGCTAAGCTCCCACATACAAGTGGAGCTCAGACTGTCCAAGAGCAAGCAGAGGGTCTTCTGGACAGGGGACCAGGAGGGCAGAGACACATAAAGCAGATGGAAAAGGCAGGGACCCCAGTCTGGGAATGCAGAGGGAGCTGAGGGTTGTCAGGCACTCGGGGAACAGGTGGTGTCATTGAATAGAAGTCTTAAGGGTCTGTATAGGAACCAACACCACTTGTTGGGAAGTCTTCCTAGCCTGGAGCCTGAAAGGGGAGGAGGTGGCATCCTGGGAAGACTGTCGTAATGTAAGTGTAGACAAAGTGGCACTTCTGGAAAAAAAGGGGCAGAGTTGGGATGCAAGCAGCCTCAAGTATCTTTGGGTGTGGGATATGGCTAGAACAGAGGCACCACAGATCGGCAAAAGACTAGGCAGGGCTTACTTGAGGCTGATGCAAAGGAGTGAACCTAGGGAAGGACCCGCATGGTGGCAGGTAGATGGCCATGGCCAGCAGGCGGCAGGCACTGAGCTGAGCTACAGTGGCAAAGCTGGGCAAACACTCTGGGCTTGTAATAGCCAGACACTTCCCGGGAAGCACGATTAAGAATTTCTGCCCCTTGACTAGAATAAACAATGCTACTATTATTCTTTTGGTACCAGGGATTGAATTCATGACCTTGCGCTTGCAAGGCAGACACTGTGCTGCTGAGCTATATCCCCAGTCCCAATGTTATTTTTCAAAAATTGAAGACAAGCCAGGTATGGTGGCACATCCCTATAACTCCAGCACTCTGGGAGGCTGAGACAGAAGATCTCACAATCTAGGACAGCCTGGGTAACTTAGCAAGGCCGTTCCCCCTCCCCAAAATCTGAGGATGTAAGTTAGTGTGAAGGCCCTGAGTTTAAGACTCAACACTACAACAAAAAGTTGCAGACAGTTCCCCACACCAAGCCTGTGGCTCCATTCCTGGGGTGCCCTCCTGGTCTGAAGCTCTGACAAAAGGAAATCCTGCCACTGACAGCCCACGACAGGAGAGGGGCAGGAGGAACTGGGAGCCTCTTCCTAGGGGGGCAGTCAACTTCCGACATCCAAAATGCCTGGGGATGGCCTTGTGAAATAGGAAAGGACGGTGGACCCCCACCTCCTACCCATGCTGACCATGACTACATCCCCCTGTGTGCTGGGCTGCCCTGGTGGCGCTGGGACCTACCTCCGAGGCCCGCTCTCCGAACTGTGCGAGCACTTTGGTCCGGTAGTCTGGGATTATGCTTAGCGGGTTGTTCAGCAGGGACAGGTGCTCCAGACACGGCAGGCCGCCTATGGTCCGGACCTCCTCCATCTGTAAGGCACGATCGCTACACTCTTTAGCTCCTTCTTTTAGCATCTCAGCAACAGGGTGACATGCTGGACGGCCTCTTTTAAATGAAAGGCAGCTTAACAAGGCCTAGCAACCCCAGAGCCCCGCGAGCCCTCTCGGGAGTGCTTACCTGTTCAATTCTGTTGTTGCTGAGGTCCAGGTTGACTAGGGAGTAGAGCTTGTGCAGGCCACTCAGGTTCTCCAGGAGGTTGCCTGCCAGGTTTAGGGTCTTGATATTGCCCAGCTTAGTGTGAACGCCTTCCAAGGAGGAAAGCTTATTGTAGGACAGGTCAAGGTGCACGAGGTTGTACAGGTGCTGCAGTGGCATTGAGAACAGGGCAGCAGCTCAGGGCATGCCTCTAGAGACGGGGCTGAGGCCTGCCTGCCCACCTACTCTGCCAGGCAGCTCTGGTGGTCTCTCTGACAGCTACTGGGAATGGGAGCTGCCCCCTCCCCTGCCACAGCATAGCCCAGTAGCAGCCCCTGTGGAGTGGCTAGGGGTAAGCACTGAGAACAAGTCTGCACATCTTTACCACACTGGGTTTTGTATGTCCTCATGGTTCTTCAGAAGGAGAGCAACAGTAAGTGTACTGCTGGAGCCTGGATGGGAAGGAGCAGCCTCCCTGCCCTTATCAACCTGTGAGTACGGCCAGATCCGCAGGCTGTAGCTGTCTGCCAACCTCCCAGGAGAATGGGCCCTGGCAGACCCCACGCCCCAGACATTACCTGCAGGTTGTCCATGACCAGCACTCCATTGTGACTCAGGTCCAGGAATTCAATCTTTGGGATCAGTTTCTTATGAAAGAAAAGACCATCCAATGTTATTCTAGAGGATGTAGCCTACACTGTTCCCGCAGGTGACAGCTGGGTATCCTCCTAACCACTGACTTCCCTGTAGGGCCACTGAAGGGACACCTCCCATTTCCCACCCAGTGGCATATCTGAAGGAAGACACAGGGGTTCCAGGGCTGAGCACTAGCTACTGTTTTTACAGACTGCTTGGCTTATAAAAATGACACATGGCAACATTCCAGAGAAGGGAGTTTGCCCTGCTTCATCCCTGCTTGCCCCTACTGACAAACAGAATCACACTCATTTTTCTAAGGCTATCTGGATGCCACTCTTATATGGGCACATGTGTGACCTCAGAAGAGTTTTCTGCTTTACTCCTTGGGAGTAAATGTGTCACTGATTCTAGCACACTAAGTCCTCAATTTATGAACAAGTTCCATTCATTCCAGGACAAATGTTGCTAATCAGACTCATCTGTAGGTTAACAAAGTGAGTCTTATATAGCACACCTGTGAAAATTCATGACCCTGCTTTTGTAAATCGGAGACTCACTGTATAGCCAATGCACCTGCAATCAATATGCTTCGCTTGGCTTTAGGTACTTCCTTGCCTATCTTAAATATTCTCCTTTTAAAATTTAGCTTAAAAATGGCAGGCAACACACAGAGCACTGGATATAGGTTCTATGTGGTCCTTCCAAAAACAGTCAAATGAAACAGCCAATGCAGACGCCGATCCTGGCTGTCGTGGGCATACCACAGACTCGTCGATCTCAGAGATGCTGTTGTGGCTTAGGTCGAGGGTGGTCAATGCTTGCCATGTGGGGATGATGGCAGTCACAGGGCCTTCGAGGGCTGTGCCTTCTGGCTCCCACCCATCAAATTCTGAGGCTTCAGGAACAAGGACTTCCTGTATTAAGAACATCTGTTAGGCAGCAGCTCGGGGCCCTCATGCAACACTAAGTGAAACACTACCGTTGCAAAATTTAAGGAAAGGCTGGAGCATATTTAGCACGTGGAAGTGAACTTGCATTAAAATGGGGTTTCTGTGTGTGTGTCTTTAAACAATTGTGAAATAACCAAAAGGCTTAGCAACATGACAGCCACTTTAATATGTTCTGGCCCTGCTTCAGAAGCTAATGTCCTGCAAGCCCCTAAGGGCATGTGTTACCAGGTGGTGCCTTTTCTGGCTCTCTCAGAGCTTGGAGGTCTGATTTCACGGTGTGGCTAGGCAACTGTGCTTTCGGAGTGACCCCTACTGTGGACAGCAGACTTTTAAAATTATGACTTTACAGGGATAAAATCAGTGCTAAGACGAGTGTAGCAGCATGGAGCCCTGAGAATCCCTTAGGGGAAGGAGTCAGGTGTCCCTGGCTGACGTCTCAGCCCCTCAAGACCGCTCCTCCTGCAGTGGATCACTCCAAGGCTCCTGTCAGCAGCAACGAGTGCCTCAGACAGGGACAAGGTAGCCCAACACCCCTGCTTTCTCTACAGCTTTCTCCTTTCAAGGTGGCAGCCTCACAAGGAAGTGTTTTTCCTAAATCCAATTCTTGATCACATGCCCAAAGTCATAAACTTAGCTATTAGATGCTTTTTATATATGCATGGAAAATTTTAATATTACTAAGATGCATAGAAAGACACAGAGAAAGGTAAAAGAAATATCCTATGTTCCCAACTGGAACGTTACTATTGCTCCTGTACAAACAGGCCGGCACCTTCATAACCTCACTGTCTACTCTAAGTGCTGAGCAAGGGCCTGTGAGGCAACTAAAGGTCCTTGTCCCAGCCATAGCACCACAATTTACTCATTAAAATGTGACATTCCTCTTCTTTCAGAAGGAAGAAATCCCCAGTTCCTTAAAATGGCTTGCTAACTACACTGACATTAAAATAATGTTTTCATTCGTACATGCTTGGAGTACATGACGATTACATTTATTGTGGTGAGTTTGTCCACTTATGTAAGATATGTGCATGTACGTAAGATGCCCCCTTTCCCTCCCTGCTTCCTCCAACCCTTGTTCCCCTTCTCATTTACAAAAGCTCTACTTCCATTTTTTTCTTCAACTATCTTTTTAAAAAATCTCTTTACTCTCCCTGGCCCCACTTTTATGGTACCAGGGATCAAACTCGCGACCTCAAGCTTGCCAGGCAGGCGCTTAAGCCACTGAGCTAAATCCCTGGCCCTTTCCCCTTTCCCTTTATCTTTTGTTCTCCTCATTTGAAAAAAGATTTCCCTACTTTTTTTTTTGGTACAGGGAATTAACCTCAGGACCTCCCATTTGCCAATCCCTACTTCTTATGATCTTTTATTTTCCTCATTAGTTATACTTAGGGTTTTCTATAAAAGAGAAACCAGGTGATATTTAAGCATGTGTGTCTGATTTATTTCACGTAACATCATGGTCTCAAGGTGCATCCTTTTACCTACAAATGCCCTAAGTTTATCCTTCTTTATGGTACAGGAGTACTCCATTGTAGACAAACACCACAATAAATGGGTAAAGCACACAGGCTGTTTCCAAGATTTAGCTCTTATAAATGTGTTGCTATATGTGGGAGAACATCTTGAGGCTGAGCAGGAGGGGCTGTGATTAATTTATAACTGGCATGCATTAATATGAGACAAAGCCCATGGCTACATGGCTGGTGAGAGGCTCCCTCTGGTGTCTTGGGTAAAACCCACCCCTGCCACTGGCCAGAGTGGAGGTCAGCAAATGGCCCTGGCGACTCAAACCCAGGTAGGTGCTGCAGCTGAAGACGGTACAATTCTCACCTAAATTACTTTTCCAGTTCAACAGCCTTAGTAATTGCTAAGCAGGCTACTGATTAACTTAAAAGGTACTGTCATGAAAGCTATGCCAGAATGCTTTGCTCCTCAGTTCATGAGCCTGCCTACATCAGCAGATTAGCCTTTTAGTTCCCCTTTTTCCCATCGCAAACTCACTACTTATGTTGAAATTCCAATAAATATACATGGCACCAAGCCTCTTGCTGTCTTCACTGGACTTTGCCCATCTGGTTCCCCATTTTGCATGATTGTTTCTGTCTCTGTCTGTTTCACTGCTGCGCCATAGCCTCTGGCAGGTGATCAGGCTCAGGCCAGGGTCCCAGACAGCTCTAAGCAGTACACATGTTCACAGCTGGGCCTTTCAATGAAGATGCAGACTCAAATGCCCCTAAAGCTTCCAAGTCTGGGGGAGTGGCCCCCTATGAGTGTGTGGTGACCCAGGGGAAGACAGAGCTTCTGGCTACTGAAAGACATGGCAGTGGCAGTGCTGACAACTGTCCTCAGTGGTGGGGACCACAGCCAGGACTCTGCTCCACAGAGAGGGCCCTAGGCAGGAAACAGGTAAAGCTTACCTTCATTGAGGTTGCTGAGAAGCGGATGCTCAGGGTAGCCAAGGTGGGCTTGGAAGCAACCAGTCCTCGGATGTGCTTAGCATCACAGTGACTTATCTGGAACAAAGAACGCTTATGCCCCAGAAGTCTCAGAGTGTAGGTATAAACACAAAGGTAGTCCCGCTAGGAGCAAGTCTAAACCCTCAGCAACAGAACGTAACCTATCAGCCTCCCTTTTCCCAAAGTTGTTTAGGACTAAACAGTCTCTGAAGAGAATAAGAAAAGCATTTGGATTCCAGATTAACAATGAACCATAAGTTCCATTTTCTCTGTAAGGGCCGTTGGGGGCTTGGCAGGTAGGGAGAAAGGGTAAGTCATGGAAACCAGTGCTAGGAGACATGGGACTCCTACAGTGCAGTGAGGGTGGTGGCCCTCCTGCTCACCCAGCCAGCTCCTCTGCTCTTGATGGTCCTGCAGCAAGAAGGGGAGGGGCTCAGGCTAAGCACTCTGCCGAGTTCTTCTGATCAGATACAGAGCCCCAACTGCTAAGAAGGGTGGGCTGGCCTTTTTCTCATTTCCCAGAGATCAAGGCACTCACCCCATCTCCATCAAGCAGAGAGGCCCTCAAGGTCCCCAAGGCGAGCCTAGGATGCTACAGTCAGAAGTGGCCAATGGGTAGCAGAGGCTCTGGAGTCAAACTCAGCCAAATTAAAATCCTGGCTTTTTCCTCCTTAACTGTGTTATTCTGGCCAAATTCCTTTGTCTTCCTAAATCTGTTTCCTCAGTTATGAACAAGGAATGAAAGTGCCCACTTTCGAGGGAAATTTTGATCAAGGAGTACACATCAGACATAGAGCACAGAGCTAAACACAAAATCTAAGTTCAGGAAATATATGCTTAGCCAGCATGGTGGGGTACATCTGTAATCCCTACACTCTGGCAGGCTGAGGCAAAAGAATCATGAATTTGAGCCCAGCCTGAGCAAGAGACTTAGAGAAAAATCTATCTCAAAATAAAAAATTTTAAAAAGAGGTTGGGAATACAGCACAATATGAGGGTCCCAGCAACCCTCATTGCACAATTAACACATTTAAAACAACTTTTACTATTATATTACTAATTTCACTTTCCTTCTAAAAATGGTGACAAAATTGTTTTGAGAAAAAAGCAGCTCATTAGCAAGTAATATAAATCATTTCTTGTGGGTACCCCAGAGGGCAGGGAACTTTTCAAGCCTCTTGCCCGGGGAAATAAGACTTGGAATTGGGTCTCTCTAATCCTAAAGATGATTTTTTTTTTCTTGCAGTACTGGGGATTGAACTCATGACCTTGCACTTGCCAGGCAGGTACTTATGCCACTGAGCTAAATCCCCAGCCCTCTAAGGATGATTTCTTAGGACGTCTATTTAAACAATACTCCTCCTATGACTTGATAGACCCATGAGGTGCTCTGCCCCTCTAAATGACCCCTGGCACCCATGCCAGGGATGGAGAAAGGGCCAGCCAAAGCTAGAAGAGGACTTCCCCATTTTGTCTACCTTTAAAGGGGGCTGACTTTCCTGGACAGAATCTGTCATATATTGCTTTACAAAAAAAGCAACAGAGTCTTGTAATTAAATCTGGACACCTCACATTAATGCTATTCCCTAGCCAGACAGGAGCAAAATGGTGCCCACCAGTCCAGCTCCCCTGGGACTTACCTCTACCTGATGAAGGGACTTAAATATTGACAGATCAAATGGCAGGAGCTGCTCTTGAATGTTACTGGTCCCAAAAGGTCCTTCTGTGCCAGAAACCTAAAGTCAAAGATATGGCTTAAATTACGGCTGCTGTTGCCACCACTCCCCATCCATGTTCTTGGGCTGGGGTGACAGCAGCTGCCACCTCTAAAGCTTTGACCCCTTCTGCCTTTAAGAAGGCAGGCCAAGGCTTAAGTTTGAAATAAGCCAGGTGTCATGTGCCTGTAATTCCAGCACTTTGGGAAGCTGAGGGAGGATTACAAATTTGAACACTATTTGGCTATTTAACTAGACCCTGCCTCAAAAGTTGGGGGACAGGGCTGCAACTCAGTGTAAAGGTCGTGGGGTTCAATTCCCAATATGGGGTGTGTGTGTATGTGTGTAATAAGACACTGGTTCACAATGCCCCTGGTGCTCACAGACAAGCACAGCCAAGAATACAAAGGGACCTCCTGTCAAACTCACCCTATCCCCGCCCTGCAATCTCCATTCCAACCGAATGGACAGATTCCATGACTGAGCTGCTGCAGCTTTACCTTCAGGTACTTAAGGCGACAGGTGAAGTCCAGGATGTGCCCAAGGTCAGTCTTGGCGTCCCCGCTGGCGCATGTGGGCTTCCCCTGCTGCAGCTGCTCTGTGACTGCATAGAGCTGCAGGGGCCCAATGGCAAAGACTTCACCGGCCCCCAGGAGCTGCTCTCCTGCAACAGTCATACGCTGAGGGATGAGCTTTCAGTCCTAGCCCCAGCTCATCAGCCAGCCCGTCAATAAGCACAGAGCAAGCACCTATTAAGAGGTGTAGCCACTGTATGCACCCTAAGCATGCAGGAGCAGCTGCCCTCCTGAGCTCACACCCAATACAGAACAACCCTGGACACAACAGCAGAGAAGGACAAGGCCACAGGGACTGTGCCGCTAAGGGCCCACCCTGAGGCTAAGTCAAGATCTAAGGCACTGAGCCAGGATAAGGCTGATGAGAGGCAGCATTCTAGACAACAGATCTGTTACAACCTCCATAATAAAGACGTTGAGGTTAGGTGCAGGCTTAGATGCCAGGACTGTGTAGCACCTGAGAGCAAGATGGCTTCTCAGCCAGACTGACTGGCACTGGGACCTCTGCTCCTCCCAGCTGTGCAGCCTCAAACAGTTATTGGCCCTCTGACCACTACTGTCCTCACCAGTACCTATAGCTCCTGGCAGAAGGCAACAGGATGGCAAACACAGGGCTCGATGGTAAGGCCCGCACTTTACATATTCCCTACACTTACTATGCTCTCTAGGAGGGCTGTGACCCCAGTTTGGCTTCTATTTGTCCTCTGAATCCTTTCAGGTAAGGACAAACCAGATGTAAGAGGGCAGTACACTGCTGCTCTCCCAGCAACCAGCCATGGGCTTTCAGAAGAGACCCTGAGAGCAGGCCAAGTTTCCCATGCAGGACTCCAGAGCCCCAAGGTGAAGGACTGCTACTCATCCGCAGTGCAGGCGGGCGGCGGACTTGGGTCTGAGTACTCTGAGAAGGTGGGTCGAGGCCAGGCCTTCACTGATTCAGTTCTGTGACTCTGACTGGTAGGCCCAGGCAAGCTGTGCCCGGCATCTCAAGGGCCAGTGGCCATGCTGTACCTTTTTCATAGAGTTCTTCAGCCAGTGCAGCAGTGATCCCATTTACCTCCTGCAGAGAAAACAAAACCAATGGTTGGAAATTCCATGTGCCCCCAGTCACCTGGGTTCACACATTCCCTACTACCTACCCCTGGGCTGCTGCAGAGATGTCCAGTTCATGGGGTCTGACATTTTGGCTTGCCTGGGATACACTGAGTGAAGAGGGATTGTCTTGGGTGCATATAAAAGATACACAGTAGCTAATGTAACAAAACATTTAACATGTTTGTATTAGTGCATCACCCCCACATCACAGGTTTGCTATGTAGTTCCTGCTGGTCTTGAACTCACTATGTAGCCCAGAATGGCCTTGAAGTTGTGCAATCCTCCTGTCTCAGCCTCCCATATGTGCCACTATGCCCAGCAACATTTCTAGCCACTAGTGATGTTGCACATGTAAACACATAATCAAATATTACAAGCAAAAACCTATTTGATAGATTTTTGTATCTCCTATACCATAGCTGCTAAAAAAATAGTTTAATTTATAAAACTATTTTTTGTTTTCTGAGACAGGGTCTTGCTGTGCAGTCCAGGCTGGCCTTGATCTTACAGCAGTCCTCCTGTCACAGCCTCCCTGTGGAATTACATGTGTGAGCCACCACACCCAACTATTAAACTATTTTACGAAATAAAGCAAGTCGGGGCTGAGGATTTAGCTCAGCAGCATAAGCACCTGCCTTGCAAGCGTGCTGTCATGAGTTTAATCCCTGGTATTGATTAAAAAAAAATAAATAAAAGAAATAAAACAAGTCCAAGTTTAGTAATTAAAGAAAACTTACATGCCTGTTTGATAAAGGTAGGCTGAACTGTTATTACTGGTACTCCTTTGTTTTACTTGCCAAGTCCCATAAACTCAAGGAGCACCTGATATACATGGGTTTGAATGGACTGACTCCCTGATGGTGGTGCAGGTGGAGCTTGCACTGCAGTGTGCCCTCCAAGGCACAGCTGTCTGCTGTTGTCCACTGTCCACTCTTGAGCACCATCCAATCAGATACAAAGATCACAATTACATTATGTTTACAAAAAATTTTTGTTTTGTTTTTTTTTGAGACAGGGTTTTCCAGTGTTGCTCCGGCTGCCCTTGAACTCACAGTGATCTTCCTGCCTCAGTCTTCCTAGTGCTGAGATTACAGGCATGCATTACCTCACCCAGCTCCCGTGAGTTTGCAATTTTGTGGGTCTATGTTATTAGCTGCCCAGGATGAATTCCAGGACTCTTGCTCCACAGAGCAAACAAACCAAAGGAAGGTGTAAACATAAAAAAGCAAGGAGCGTAAAAAGGGAAACTAAATATTTCCAGTTATAAGGCTACCAGAAAGACCTCAACAGCTGGGAAACCAGACTAATGCTAGATGGGGTTAGCGTTAGGGTTAGAAAAAACCTTATTTATTTATTTATTTATTTATTTATTTATTTATTTATTTATTTATTTATTTATTTATGAAAAGAGGTTCCCATTACCTTATTGGGCTGAAGGACCTCCTAGAGCCAAATCTCCCGGGAAATCACCATTTCACAATAGTACCACACACATGATAGCACCCAGAATCACTAGCAAGAGGTGAGAGAGGATTTCCTTTAAAATGATGTGATGAAGGAGGCATGACAAGGGTAAGCTTTTAGCCACAGGACCATTAACATGCTGGGCTCTCACCCGTGCTGGGCAACGCCTGAGCACTGGGAAGTGCTGGCTCAGTGACTCCCCCTATCACCCTACAGGAGAAAGCTGCTACTTGAGTCTTGTTACACAGACAAGTGAACACAGGTAGGGAGGTGTCATGACCCTTCAATTTTACACAGTAGAATCTAGCACAGCTATATCCAAGCACTGGGCTTTGAGCCTTTATATATACAATTGGCTTAGAACTGCAGTGGGCTACTGTGGAGCTGCCAGGGCTGGGCAGAGCCCATAGCCCCACATCCCACAGCTAAGATTTTAACAGACTGACAGACGGCAGCTAAACAGCCTTTTTGTAATCAGGACCAGAAGGAGGCTGTACAATCACCCTCATAACCCACAGGAACATCACTGTCACCAGGACATGCAATTCACATGTTTATGGGATTTAAAAGGTGACAGAGTGTCCTTTAATCTGTTTTTCTCTTTGGCTGTTTTTTTCTTTCTCATCTCTTTTATACAACATGGCTACTTTAAATGGTTGATAATGTCCCTGTCAGCCTGCGTTTTTACTTTTTTGTTCAAGGTGTTTTTCACATATTGAGGTTATTTTACATTGTTTAATCTGTAGTTCTTTTCCTTTGTGACTTGCAGGGCCTCTTCCTCTATCCTAAGATTACAAAAATATTCTAATTTCCTTCTGCTCCTTTCTGGCAAGGTACAGGGTCAAATGTGCAAGGGCCAGCAGAAGAATTGGGTTCTAGTTAGATGTGAAAGGTTATGGGCTCACTCTGAAGTTTAACATCAGTATCACCTAACCTGTTAATTTGTTTACCCTGGCAACTGTGAAGACCTCAAGATTGTGAAGAGCATGGAATAATCAATGCAAATAGTTTTGGGAACCAAACTCTGTGAACGAATTCTCCCTGAAGTCAAACTGCCCCCGGGGCAGCCTAGATGCACCCACATCACTTCCCCAACAGTAGCCCTGAGGCCTCTTAGGCACTGTCAATACACAGGGCTCTCCAAGGCCTCCCACAGGAACAGGCCTCCTGCCTCACCATTGGCATGATGCAACTGTGTCAGCTCAGAAATAACAAGGAGAAAGAATCCCCTGAATGCTGGCCCTGTAAGATAGACAAGGACAAAATTTCCTAAGACACAGAAAGCTGAGACAGTGAGAGCCAAGGGGCTTGTGCCTGTAAGGCTGGAACAGGACAGGAGCCTCCGAGCATTTGACCTGTTTGCCAGCAGAGACATTGCTCTCAGCTGAGAGCAAGAGATAAGATAGGGCATGGGATCTTGCAGGTCTCAGGACATCTGGAGACACCCCAAATTTATACCAGAGGCCTCAATGACTTTGCCCACTGAGGTGCAAGACTGCCAGAGAACTTTGACTACTGATGTCTACTAAGGTCTTCCTGACTTGTGTCCCTTACTTTCTTTCAATCCCTATAAAAAGGCCCGCTTCTCTGTTTCCCCGCAGACAGCTTTTTTGCCCTCTGTCTGCCTGCACCCAGGTATTAAACTGTGTGCCTTGTTGCTGTCACAAAAGCCTGTTGAGTGGTCTCTGCCTTGCTTCGTTCCTCACAGTGCAAAGGGAAGAGCGTGCTTTCACTTCTGAGGCATCTCAAAAGCAAATTATTTTTCTCCCTGCTGTAGGGGCACTGGAAGTGCACACTGTTGCTGCACTTTCTACTTGGTTTCCCAGGCTGACCTTTACCTTTGGAGGATGCCTGAAACAGAGGAACGCTGACACGCCTCAGCCTGCTGACCCACAGCACTGTGAGCCTGTGGGCAAGGCTGGGCAGAGGAATCTTACTTCTCTAGACCAGAAAGGAAGAGGGGGCCTTTGTCCTCAGCCACTGCTGTTACTCCCAGGAAAATCTCCTGTGAGGATGGTTACACGCTCTACTCCATGGGTGCTAAAAGGATTTGAAGTGCTTTAGGATGACACAAATGTCTCAGAATCAAAGCTACTTAAACAAAACAAAAAAACCCAAACCAAAACAAAACATTATTGGCCAGGCATGGTGGCACACGCCAGTAATCACAGTACTTGGGAGGCTGAGGCAGGGCGATTACTATGAGTTCAAGACCAGCCTGCGCTACATAGTAAGACTCTGTCTCAAAAAAAATAAAAAAACCAAAAAAAAAAAACCCTCAATAAAATTTTAAATTAAAACAAGGCAAAAATTTTGGGGGGAGAGGGTCTCGCTATATAGTTCAGACTGTTCTTGAACTCACTATGGAGAAAACAAGAAAAATTTAAAATTAGAACAGACATTAAAACTGAGGACAGTGACAGATGTCTCCCAGCTGGTTCAGGAGGTGGAGGAAGGAAGGCTGCAAGTTCAAGCCCAACCTGAGCAACGGAGACCTTGTTTCAAAATAGAATTTTAAAAAGGGCTAAGGATGCAGCTCAGTGGTAGAGTACTTGTCTAGCACCCATGAGTTCAAATCCCAGCACTGGGAGAAAAAAAACAGCATTAGCTATAGCGTATTTAAAACACTCACTCCCCTAAATGCCCTCTGGGACCGACTGATCTGTCACACTTCTTGCCTACCAGCCCTATATGCTGGTGTGCAGCCTTGGGCGAAGATATTTTCCTTTTCTTTTTTACCTGTCCAGGGCCTTATGCATGCTAGGAAGGTACTTTTTATCACTGCGCTACACCCTGAGTTGGGAAGAAGGTTGCCTTTTATAAGAATACACCAGGCTACAGGTGTGACTTACATTCTGACTGAGCACATTCTGTAGAGAACCGCACAAGCAAGTGTATCCCTGTAATGTTTGATACACTGTGTCAATGTGAGTTTATAACTAGAAGTTTAAGGGACTCAGCAGGGTACCAGGGCCCTCACTTTGCAAACATCCTCATTCCGTGCACCAGGAGGGCATGGAGATGGAGAGCGCTACACCCACGGGGGTGGGATGGAGCGGCTGGGGTGGCCTGCTTACCACATAAGGGAGGACAAGAGGCTTACTCTCCTGCTTTTTGCCCTTGTTCCTTTTGCTGTCCTACTCTACCATAAGCTGTTGTTGCTGTGCCATGCCATTTTGCCTTGCAGCCAGCTGATTATGGACTGAAATCTCCACAAAGCGTGAACTAGATAAACCTTTCCTTCCTTCACTTTGGGTGTCGGGTATTTTGTCTCAGCCACTAGAGAAAAGTAACTAAGAATTCCCAAATATATGTGCCTGTCCTGTGCTCAATGCAATCCTAAAGCTTTTGCTTAGCTTATGCCAGGATGGTACTTATCAAAGGGCATTAACTAGGAAATCACTGACATATTCCTAAGGCCATCACCAAATGTGCTGAACACACATGCTAAGGATTAGGGATCCTTGTCTAATTTCTTTTATTTTAGTGATAGAGAAGGCTGGCTGAAATCAGGCTATAATGTGTGATTCAGCTTTAAGCAGATTCCCCACTAAGGAATTCAAAACTAAACTGAGAGTGTCAAGATTGCAAGCTGAAAAGAAATCTTTTATTATTCACAACTTTGGTCCTTTGCAAGTAAAATAAGTTATGAAAATAAACCGGATGCTACAGCCAACACTGAGATGGTAACAATTCCGTCATAGCTCCAAATTTTGAAAAGCTTCTTTGTTCCAGTCAAATGGCTCTAAAATGAGAAAAAGAAGCTGGGCATGATGGCACATGCCCATTAATTCCAGCACTCAGTAGGCTGAGGCAGGAAGATCTCAAGTTTGAGGACAGCCTTGGCTTTATAACAAGCTCAAGGCAAGTCTCAGCTATATAGAAATATCCTATCTCAAAAAGTAAAAACACTAATGAAATTGAAAGGGAAGTAATAGTTCCAAATTCATTCCTGGAAGCAAGCATTACTCTGATTCCAAAACCAGAGGACTCAACTAAGACAGAGAATTACAGGTCAATCTCCCTAATAAGCATTGATGCAAAAGTCCTCAATAAGATACTGGCAAACAGACTGCAGAAAATCGTCAAGAAGATTATACATCATGATCAAGTGGGGTTCATCCCAGGGATGCATGGATGGTTCAACGTATGTAAATCCATAAATGTAATACACCATATTAACAGAGCCAAGGACAAAAATAATGATCATTTCAGATGCAGAAAAAGCTTTTGACAAAGTCCAGCACCCATTCAAGATTAAAAAAAAAAAAAACCTACAGAAAATTGGAATAGATGGTCTCTATCCCAATCTGATAAAAAAGCCATTATGATAAACCAATAGCCAACATCATACTAAATGGACAAAAACTGAAAGCTTTTTCTCTAAAATCAGGAACAGGACAAGGATTTCACTGTCTCCTCTCTTATTCAACACAGTCCTGGAAATTTTAGCAGGAGCAATTAGATGAAAGAAATAAAAGGAATAAAAATAGGAAAGAAAGAAGTTAAACTATCGTTATTTGCAGATGACATGATACTCTACTTGGAATACACCAAAAACTCCACCAAAAGACTTCTAGATTTAATAAGCAAATTTAATAATGTAGCTAGTTACAAAGTCAACACTCAAAAAACAATAGCCCTCTTGTATGTGAATAACAATCTTACTGAGAGAAAAATCAGGAAAACAATACCTTTTACAATAGCACCCCCTAAAATGAAATACATAGGAATCAATCTAACAAAGGATGCAAATGACCTCTATACTATAGTACTCTGAAAAAGGAGATTGAAGAGGATATTAGAAAATGGAGAGATATCTCATGCTCTTGGGTAGAAAGAACTAATACAGTGAAAATGGTCATATTTCCCAAACTGTTATACAGATTCAATTCAATCCCAATCAAAATTCTAATAGAATTCTCATAGAATTAGAGAAAACAATGTTAAAATTCATCTGGAATCACAAGAGACCTAGAATAGCAAAGGCGATCCTGGATAACAAACACAAGATGGGGGGCATCACAATCCCTGACTTGAAATTATACTATAAAGCTACTGTGATAAAAACAGTGTGGTACTGGCAAAAAAAAGACCTGAAGATCAATGGAACAGATTAGAAGATACAGAAACAACTCCAGACACACTATGCCACCTTATCTTCGACAAAGTGCCAAACACATTCACTGGAAGAAAGATACCCTCTCTTCAATAAATGGTGCTGGAAAAACTGGCTCTACACATGCTGAAGATTAAAATTGGACCTGTATCTTTCACCATGTACTAAGCTAAAATCAGAATGGATCAAAGTTCTAAATATTAGAACAAAAACATTAAATCTGCTAGAAGATTGAGTAGGTAAAACTCTTGAAGACACTAGTATAGGCAAAGACTTTATGAATAAAACCCAGAGTGCACAGGACTTATTGCAAAGAATCAACAAATGGGATCTCACTCTGCTGAAAACCTTTTGTACAGCAAGAGAAACCACCAACAGAGCAAAAGGCAACCCACAACATAGGAGAAAATGTTTGCCGGCTGTATCTCAGACAAAGGATTACTATCGAGAACATAAAAAGGACTAAATAAAATAAAATAAAATAAAATAAAATAAAAATCAGTCTTTCCAAAACATTGGATTTAAATATCCAATACAAAAATGGGCATCTGAGATGAACACAAACTTCTCAGATGAAGAAATACAAACAGCAAATATGTGAAAAATGTTCATCACTAGACATTCAAGAGATGCAAATGAAAACAACACTGAGATTCCACCTCACCCCAGAAAGAATGGCTACTGTAAAGAAATCAAGCAATAACAAATGCTGGAGGGGCTGTGGGGAAAAAGGAACCTTTCTCCACTGTTGGTGGGAGTGTAGTCAGTGTAGAGATTTTTCAAGAAACTAGTATTGGAGGTCCCATTTGACCCAGCTATTCTCCTTCTGGTTATTTTCCCAAAAGAATTAAAAACGTCAAATCACAGTGGTATATGTGCATCCATGTTTATAGCTGCACAGTTTATAATAGCCAGATCTTGGAAACAACCTAAATGCCCATCTACTGAAGAATGGATAAAAAAGATGTGGTCTTTTTATACAATGGAGTACTACTTGGCCATAAAGAAGAATAAACTGGAGACTTTTATAAGTAAGTGGATGCAACATGAGACCATACTCATTAGTGAAATGAGTAAGACACACATGTAAACAGCATATTCATTAATTAGTGTGAAAAGCTGAAAGAAAAAACATATGTATATGTGTATGTATATAAAAAGAATAGTTAAGATAGTTATACCACTATTTCTCTAAGTTAACTGAAAAGAAAGATTTGTGTTGGTACTGTCTGGACAACTGAATGAAGATGTCTTTGTGCTCCGGGTGAATGATTTGGGGATGACAATGTGTAATGTATGTACCATTGTTGGCCCCTGGCTGACATCCTTGTTAATTTTGTTGTAGTTTTTTATTTTTCTTTTTTCCTTTCTTTTTATTCTTGAAATAAAATGGGCTTGGGGGGAAAAAAGGTAAAAACAAAACAAAACACAGAGAATGACACAAAAAACCATTTTTCAAGAGATCCAAGTGTCTTCCCTTACTAGGAGAACTAGTAACAGCTGGCAGGCATGTGTAAAGCTCTGAACCCATCTCTTCTAAACCTCAGACCCTTGATGGTGACTCTTTTTAGTTTTCAATGATACCAATAGTTGCTGTGGCACATGCGCCTTAGGTTTGCCACTGCTGCCCTAGACCTTCACTATATGGTCTCCAGCAGGCCTCCAAAGGCCCCTCAGTACATCAAGAAGAGAGACTGGGGCCCAGAAAAAGATAAACTCAGCGCTGCCTTATTCCAAGATCACTGTCCTGCCCTAAAATGACTTGCTGGAATTCTCTATAGTATTCTATTCCACTGAAAATGCAAACTTCTACTCTAAAGGTTTGGGGGTGGAGTCTATTGTCATAGGCCCAAGATTGGGGTACAGGTATCCAGAGCTAGCAAACAAAGGTTGTTCTATCCTCTAAATTTCCCATCTCAGAGTTGGCTAGGGAGAGAAGTGGTGCTGTCTTCCCTCATCTTAAAATCCATACCACAAAAGAACCAAGTTGGACCCCTACACCTTGAACCATATATAAAAATTAACTCAAAGCTCTAAATACAAAAGCTAGCTAGGTGTGGTGGCACCTGTAATCCCAGTGTTCTGAAATGCTGAGGCAAGAGAATTACAAGTTCCAGCCCAGTTTGAGCAATTTAGTGACTCCATGGGACTCTGTCCCAAAGCAAAAATAAAAAAGGTGGGTATGTCATTCAGAGAAAAGGCCCTTGGTTCAGTCTCTAGCATCACACCCACACCCACACCCAAACCCACACACCCAAAAAGCTACAACTCACACTCCTGAAAGAAGGTATGTGTAAAGCCAGGCATGGTGACATACACACCTATAATTCCAACAACTGGGGAGGATGAGGTGGGAGGACAGTGAGTTTAAGGATGGGTTGAGCAATACAGCAGGATTCCATCTCAGAAAAAGGAAAAAAAAAACATGAACGGGAGGAATCATTTTATTTGCATATCATCTTTCTAGTAAAGCTCTAGCATTCAGAATATAGAAAGAACTTTTAGAAACACCACAAAAAAGAAAAATAACCTAAACCAGGTGTGGTGGCACACGCCTGTAACCCCAGCACTTAGGAGGCTGAGGCAGGAGGATCCTTGCAAATTTGAGACCAGCTTGGGCTACAAAGTGAGCTCATGGCCAGCCTGAACTGCGTAGCAAGACCCCGTCTCAAAAAGACAAACAACAACAACAAACCACCCTAATGTTTACAAGGACAAATGATTTGAATACATTTCTCCAAAGAAGACAAATGGCCAATAAGCACAAGAAAAGAGGCTCAACATCATTAGTCATTTTGAAAATGCAAACCAAAACCACAATGAGATACTGTACCACTTCACACTCATGGGCTGTCTAGGATTTAATGAAAGAAAAAGAATGAGAACAAAGGTTAGCAAGGATGTGCACAAATCAGAACCTATGTACTGCAGGTAGGAAAAGCACAGCAACTTGAAAAACAATTTGGAACTATAAGTCTACTGGAAAAAAAAGTAGATAGGAATCTTGTAGGTGTAGGCAGAGTTTATGAACAAAAACCAAACTGCAAGGGAAGTACTTCAAAGAATTAACAACTGAGATCTCATCTTATTAAAAAGTTTTTGCACATCAAAAGAAATCACCAATAGTGAAAAGACAACCCACAGAGTGGGAAAAAATTTTAGCCAACTGTCCCTCAAAGGACTTTTATCTATTACTTTTTTTCTTTTTTTAATTGATACCAGGGATCAAACTCATGACTGCATGCTTGCAAGGCAGGCACTTATGCCGCTGAGCTAAACCCCCAGGCCCAAAGGACTTCTATCTAGAATGTACAAGAAACTGAAAAAATCAGAGCCCCCTGAATTCAAAGACTCAATCCAAAAAGGGACATCTGACACAAATACACATTTATCAGATGAAGAAATATGAAAAGCAAATAAACACATGAAAAAATGTTCAATGACATTGATCATTTGAGAAATGCAAATTAAAACAACACTATGATTCCCTCTCACTCCAGAAAGAATGGTTATTATCAAGAAATCAACCTGCAACAAACTCTGGTGGGGCTGCATGGGGGAAAAGGAACCCTGCTTCGCTATCAGTGGAAGTATAGATTGTGCAATCACTGTGGAAATCAGTGTGTAGATTTCTCAAAAAACCAGGATTGGAGGTCCCATTCAATCCAGCTATTCCCCTTCTGGGTATTTTCCCAGAAGGATTAAAAACATCATACCACAGTGACATTATGTGCACCCATGTTTCTGGCAGCACAATCTGTAATAGTTAAATCTTGGGAACAACCCAAATGCCCATCAACTGAGGAATGGCTAAAAAGATGTGGTCTTTTTATTCAATGGATTACTACTCAGCTATAAAGAAGGATAAACTTGAGGCTTTTATAGGTAAATGCAACTAGAGACCATACCCATAAGTGAAATAAATTAGTCTTGCATGTGTAAATATCATATTGTCTCTCTAGGGTAAGAAAGTCAAAGAGTTAGTAATACCCAAAATGTGCAACAGATATTGTGAAAAAGGAAGAAACTGCTCAAAAGGAAAGAACAATTGGGATGAGGAAAGGAGAAAAGGGCAAGAACACACAAATGTGCACGCACACACACACACACACAATAGCTAAGATAATCATACTACTAATTTCTTTTAGTTTGTTGAAAATAACGGTTTGTGCTTATACTGTTTGATCAATTTTGCAGGCTTGTATCTTGTAATCTGAGCAAATACTCTGAAGATAACAATATGCAATATATAAACTATTGTTAATTTCCTATTATCTTGTTTTAAAATTCTGTATTGTGCTTTTTTCTCTTTAAAATTAAAAAAAAAAAAAGAAAAAGAAAGGAAAACAATTTGGCAGTTCCTCAAAAAGTCAAGAGAGTTACTATAGGACCCAGCTTCCAATATATATAAAACTGTAACTTTACATTCCCCCCTTGTCCAGTTTCATTTTCTGGGTTTCAGCCACCTACAGATATCTGAAACAGCCTGAAATTATTAAACAGAAAATTCTAACAATAAATATGTCATAAATTTAAACTGTGTGCCATTCTGAGCATATTGCCACCCTGCTGTCATTCCTGAGACATCAATTGGGCCTTGTTCCGTGTCGCCACACTGCACGCTAGTCACATAGTACCCGCCTTACTGCAGTCTTGCAGTGCCTGCATTTAAGTAACACTTATTTTACTCAATAAATGGTCTCAAAGTGCAGGACTGATGGTGTCAATTTGGATAAACCAAAGAGAAGTTAAAGTGCTTAAGTGAAAAGATGAAAGTTTTCTACTTTATGAGAAAAAAATTGATAGGCTGAAATTGCTGATACACAGTAAAAATGAATCTTCTATCTGTGAAACTATGAAGAAGGGAAGAGAAATTCTTGCTAATTCTATTATTGCACCTCAAACTGCAAAAGTTACCAGCACAGTGTGTAAACACTTAGGTAGGACAGAGAAGGCAATGTATAGAAATGTGTATGTAGCTGGGGATTTAGCTCAGTGGCATAAATGCCTGCCCGGCAAGCGCAAGGTCATGAGTTCAATCCCCGGTACAAAAAAAAAAAAAAAAAAAAAGAAAGAAATGTGTATGTATAGAAAATACATAGTATACAGAGGGCTCGGTGTAGGATACTAGGAAGTACCCTCCCGTGGATATACAGGTTTCTAAAACACTAATCAGTGACGTTTATCTGCAAGGCTTATATGAAGAATATGAACTTTTTCTCACACTAGAAAATGTAAGGCCAGGGATATAGCTCAGTGGCGCAGCACCCGCCTGGCAAGCATGAGGTCCTGAATTCGATTCCCAGTACCAAAAAGAAAAAGAAAAAGTAAAGTTTGCAGTGCTGGAGGTTTAGCTCAGTGGTGCAGTGCCTGCCTGGCAAGTGCAAAGTCCTGAGTTCAATTTTCGGTACCCCTCCCTACAAAAAACCCTTGCAACCAGGCATGGTAGTGCACATCTGTAATTCCAGCACTCAGGAGGCTGAGGCAGAAGGACCACTGCAAGTTCGAGGCCAGCCTGGGCTACACAGAGTCCAAGTCCAGCCTGAACTACTGAATAAGACCCTCAAAATAACTTGGAACACTAAAGTGTTGTTTACCACATAAGCTACCAGTATAAACTAAATAAAATCCAAAGCACATAACATATCCCAGCTGTAATATCACCATTTTCCCACATGGCCTTTTCTAGCTTGGTGACCTGAGCTAGCACTATCACCAAATTCCAAATCTTTCCAACTGTATTTTGTGCTCCAAGAAAGGTTCAGCTGTCTTACTCTGCAATCACTTCTAGAAAGCTGTATTTTAAATATGTCTGAGCCTTTATAACCATCACCTGTAGTTCCCTTCTCACAAGACAGGACAGAAAAGGGAGGGGATTCTTTCCTGTCTTCATCACACAAAGGGAAAAATAATTAAATGTAAATTATCTAAAAATTTACTGCCCACAGAAAACTGTTCCTAGCATTTTAATGTATAACCTTCTAGAACTTTCCTAGATAAATATATTCACATAAATTTTTTCTTATAAAACAGAACCCTAGTCTATGAACTGTTTCATGACTTATTCATTTCCTTTAACTATTTTCCCATGCTAAAAAATGCACAGCTATGCCAGCATTTTTGTAACAGCATAATAGCCAATTGCACTGCTGGACCCTTTATTTTTCTTAACCTCTTCCCACTGGATTTTCAGTATCTTGCTATAAACCCTGGCATGACTGTCTACCTTTGTTCATATATCCTTTTTGCAGGTGCACAATTCTTCCTTGGAATAAATTCTCAGAAATGGAACTGCCAGCTGCTTTTAATATTTTGGTTTCAAACTGCCTTTTATTTGCATCTCTAGCCATTTTTAAAAACTTTATTTTGGGAGTTTCACTAAATTGCCCACGCTGGTCTTGAACTTGAGATCTTCCTCCCTCAGCCTAGCTGGGATTACAGGTGTGCTAAGGTGCCCTTTCTTTATTTCAGTGCTAGTTAAGTACTTAGAAAAGTTTATTTTGTGCTTATTTTTCTAAGGCATCCAACAACTTACACATCCAAACTCTTAGATGACAGACCAAGCATCTAAAGGAGAAGCCTTTAAAGAAATACTGTTGGACATTCTGAGAAAGCACATCTAATGGATTCATGAACCTAAAAAAGGGGGAAGACATTACAGAAAACGCCCATCATACAATGGCTGAATTGTTCCTTTTGAGTGTAAAATGTGCTTCTTGAGATTTGATGACTTATTCTGTCACCAGCAGTTCATGACTGTTCCTACCCAAAGGGAGGGCAGAGGTGTTCCATGACAAACTCCATCCCAGGATGGTATCCACCATCAGCCTCAGAACCTGGCAATGCAGGCCCGGATCTTATGCCCAAGACACCACCCCATCCTTTAATTAGTCTCAAGCTGGAAACTAACGGCTCAAACATAGTATAAGCCAGCTGTCAGCTGTCCCTAATCCATCTTCAGGCATTTCAAAGAAAATGGAGTTCAAAACACCCATGGGCCATTTTTTCTGAACAAACTGTATTGTGATGGAGGAAAACCTCTCTGTGGCTAGTCAGTCTTATTTAAGGCAATCTGACAAGGAATGTGCTTCTGCTTGAAATCCAGGGTGATGTTCCTTTGTTTTCTAGCCTCAAGGTCAAACTCCAAAGCACTCTCCTTAAAGGTGAGGTCTACACTGGTTTGCTGCCTCCAGCTCTAGCAGTGGTGGTGGTGCAGGAAAAGGCGAGAACCCCAAGAGGAACTTACATAGAAGTGAAAATGCAAGAAGTGGGCCAGCACTCTGGGGGCCACGCCAGGGAAGGAAGTCAGCAGAGTCTGGAGGTACACTTCCAGGTCCTTCTCTCTCTTTTCCACCAGGCTTCTGGAGTTTTTCCCAATTATCTTTTTGGGTGGAAGTAGATTTTTATCAATCTTTTTCTCTGCAACAAGCTGTGAGAAAACATGAGCATTATCAATCACAGATTAAGAAGCTCTGTGCATGGCCCAATCAAACCTAGAAGCTGAAGGCAGGCACTTGTTATAAGTTCCATAGCAGTAGTCCAGGAGTATTAGTGACCAGGCTAGGGCACCTAGGATAGGCTTCTTCAGATCCAATTAGTTTTACAAATACCAATGCAATACCAGATGAGGAATTTCATCATGGAGACTTTGGGGAGAAAAGCAAAACTTTGAGCTCTAAAAAACGGCCATCCTTCCAAATCAAAATGAAAACCAATTAAGGAAGCAAGAGCGTTTTTAAAACACTCTCACTGCTAATGACCTAGAGAAAGGCTGTTCTTTCCAAAAGCAAGGGAAGAAATGGAGTCACACCCAGATATTGAAGAACAGGCTCTGGACACCTGTATTAGGTAAAACAAGTTCAAACGTGTCCCAGACTGGGAAACTGCCTAATATGGGACTGGCAATCAGAATTCAAAACTCAAATATGTTCCTTGCAGACCACCTCAAACGGGGGTTAAACTCTAGTATCTACCAGTTTTTTCCCCAATTACATTAATAAACTGGCTTATTACAGTAAACTACACCCATGAAATTGCTTTTGCCCTAACACTTGGCCTCCACACTTCCAAGCCCTGAGTCACAGGTCCTAAGAGTTACCTTTTCATGCAGGTCATGGAAGTCACTGTAACGGTGCTTGACTGTCCACTCATGGCTGCCATCAGTGACCTGGATGACGTAAACCTGAAAGGAGAAAATGACGTTCTTTGTGGAAAAAGGAGACAGCCAGTAAGCAGAAGTTCCTGTCCTCATCAAAATGGCTGCTCTCTCCAAAAGCAAAGGAGAATGCATGTGAAAGCCACATCCCAGCTTAAGTGTTCTGGGCCTTGAGTCTAAACCTGAGAACCTGTGGAAAGAACCGACTTCTGGGTGAGACCAGAAGAAGCTGTCTCCTCAAGCATAATATTTAAGGGACCAAAACACATTTAGTTTAATGGAGAATCCTCAACCTCCTGGCTCATTCTTTCTCCCCTCCTTCATGTGGGCTCTCATCATTTATGTGTGTAAGGGAAGGAAACACTTTTGCTAATATATGGTGGTTGCTGAACAACGAGTGTTACGTTTTAGTCTTAACTTGTGAGCTTCATTAGTGTGTTGCAGATATGGAGACAGAAATTTTAGAGTGGAATTTGAGTAAAACTTAGCCTCGTCTTGCTCCTAAGGAAGATTCCCATGGTGATTATATAGACAACACATGTCTTATGTACTTCTTTGCCCTAGGGCCTAGGGCAGGATTTCTCCAAGCCGTTACTTGACTCTATCTCTAGAAGGATCTCTTTTGCAGACTGGGAAGTGCTCCAACCACTTCCAATTTGTCCTCTGATATCTTCTTCACTCTCTGTCAAAAACTGGAAAGGTCTCTTGATTATTGGTTTAATTTTGCTAGCAATCCTTCCTCTTTAAAACATGACTGTTACAGCTGGAATCAATTGTAGCTTGTACTTTTGGGAACACATGCTAGAGTTAGGTGGTGAGTTTCTGGAGAGAGTAGGGGTATCA
This sequence comes from Hydrochoerus hydrochaeris, assembly GCA_004027455.1. Lineage (NCBI taxonomy): Eukaryota > Metazoa > Chordata > Mammalia > Rodentia > Hydrochaeridae > Hydrochoerus > Hydrochoerus hydrochaeris. The sequence goes on from PVLA01003762.1 coordinate 49,390, forward strand.
GTCAGTAAGGGTGGCCAGTTCAACCTGACATATCTTCTGGTCATTCTGCAGCTATCTGTTCCAGAGAAGGTCACCTCAGGGGATACCTTAAAAAGATATATAGGGATTAAAAAGGACACCTAGTTTCCTCTTGGGTGGCACAGGGGAAACTCAATGTTGAATTCACTTATTCCTTTGGAATGTATTTCCCCCCCCACTTTGTTATCATGGATTGAACTCATGACCTTGTACTTGCCAGGCAAGTACTTGTGCCACTGAGTTAAATCCCTGGCCCTGGAACGTATTCTTAAGCACTAGAAATTATTCAACCTTCACATATTGAGGAAGAGCTGTTTAATATATTTCTCTTTGCCTGCATGTGGCCTGCCTACCCCCTAGAGGCAAAACAGAATGCAGAAGGAAATACTGATTATGACACTATTTCATAACTGGAATTGTACCATGAGAGAGGGAAAATGGCCAGAATTACCTTATGTTCAGACTTTCTTTGCATTAAGAGATAATTCTTACTTGTGCTCAAAATATAAATGTAAGCCACGAAAACCAGACACCTCTGGCCCTTCAGACACAGCTGGATGCATCCACCGCCCCCCCACTTGCCCTTTGAATTCTGAGAGCTAGGTTTGGACCCTGCAGAGGTTTCTAACTTTACTCAAACCCTCCTTTACTATAATTTGCCCCAATTCCTGTTTGGATCGTTAGGGTAAGGCTTCTAAGCCAGCCATAATTGAAGTCTCTACTGAGCTATATCCATCCTTAGCTGATTCTGTTCAAGCCCCTCAAGTTCTGAGTACCCCTTACTGGAAGTAAATGGTGAATATGGGACTACCCATATTCATGTGTTCATGTCTTTTCTCTCAGTGACCTCAAACAAATCAAACAAGATCTAGGAAAGTTTTCAGATGACTCTGATAAGTACAGGGAACTTTCTTAGACCTATGAACTAGACTGGAAAGATGTAATGTCACTCTTAAATCAAACATTGACTTCTAATGAGAGACAAGCCACATTACAAGTTGCTATTACATTTGGAGATGAATATCATATTGTTAATCTTAGGAGGCCAGAAGACAGGCAGCTAGGGGAATAGTTGGTTCTTACTGGAGCCCAAGCATACCCTATGCAACATCCTTACTGGTCTACCAACTAGATGGGAGACTAGAATAGGAGATATCTTCAGACATGCACTGAAAACTAAGCCTTTTGATTATTTAAATTATTAACCATTCAACAACAGAAAGATGAGAAACCCTCTGTGTTCTTAAACTGTTTGCAGGAAGCATTGATAAAACATACATTCTTGGCTCTGAATCTGATAGGACAGATTATTCTTAAAGGTAAAGTTTATTACCCAGCTGCCTTCAGATATTAGAAAAAAGCTACAGATCACTTTTGTTCCAGATACTTTAGTAAAAACTGCCTCCTTAGTAGCTTACAACTGAGACCAGGAGGAAGCCAAGGGTAGAAAACAAAGAAACCAAGAAAAAATGGCTGCCGTGGTTGCTGCCTTGGTTGCAGCCTTAAAAGGAATAGATTCTAAGTCTCATTCTTGGGGCTCCAAGAGCTTGACAATTAAACTTAACCTGCTATCACTGCTAAAAGCCAGGCCACCTTAGGAGAGCTGGTGATAAAAGCCCTCACCAACAAGAGGCCCCCTGAGTTATGCCCTGATCATAAAGGTGACCACTGGCAGTCAGACTGCATCCTGAGGTGGAGGCCCCAGAAATCAGACCATCTTGTCAGCAGGTCCAGCGTTCTGAGAGAGTCTGGGGCACTCTCTGCCTTCTCCCTCTGGCCAGACTGTCATCTCCACAGGAGCTCTGGGAAATCATGACTACTGAGGGAAAAGAACGCAGCCTATTGCTGGACAATGGTATATGTCTGTAGGCCTTTCTTTTCAACCCTGGCCTTCTCTGCAGCCATCACACTTCAGTGAAAGGAGCCACTGGAGAGGAGTTAACTTGTTACTTCTCACAACTCTTGGGCTGTAACTGGGACAGCTTTCTCTTCATTCATTTTTAATTATGCCAAAATTCCAGTTCCCCTCTTGGGGAGAGATATCTTATTTTACTTTAATACTATAATATACATGGTCAGGAGGGCTGCCTCCCCATCATGGAGACAGGAACTAAAGGTAGAATAGGTAAAGCAGTAAGAGCTGCCCCAGTGCAAATATGTTTCAAAGATCCCACTATTTTTCCCTCATCAGAGATAATGCCCTCTAACAATTATTGCCTATAATCAGTAAATTAAGGGCACAAGGTCTACTCAAACATTGTAATATACTGTGCCACACTCCCATCTTCGAGGCTCAAAAACTCAGTGGGGAATGGAGATTGGCTCTGGACATCAGACTGATAAATGAGACAACAGTGCCAACCCACCTGGTGGTACTTAACCTGTACACTGTCTGTTCTCAAATCTAGATGTCAGTTGGTTTTCAGTGTTAGATTTAAAAGATGCCTTCTTTTGTATTCCTTTATGGATTCCCAATTTCTTTTTGCCTTTTGTTTTTTTGGTACCAAAGATTGAACTTACAACCTCATGCTTACTGGGCAGGTGCTTAAACCACTGAGCTAAATCCCTGGCCCTCTTTTTGCCTTTGAAAATCCTCATGACCAGGCTTCTCAAACGACTGTCCTTCCTCAATGATTTGGAGGCAGTCCCCATCTCTTGGGTAAGTGCTTTCCCATGACTTGGTGTATTTTGAATTTTTCCAAGTCATGGTCTTGCAATATGTAGATTATATATTATTATATACCCACTCAAAAGAGCTCTCTAGCCATGGCACTCATTCTCTGCTGAATTTTCTAGCACACAGAAGTTATAAGGTCTTTAGGCCTGAGGCATAACTTTACAGCTTTGAGACAAAATACGTAGACTTTACCATATCTAAGGGAACCCAAAGGCTAAGGGAAGAGAAAATTAAACCAATACTTTCCTTCCTGCAGCCCAAGACCCTAAAACAGCTAAGTGGATTCCTAGGAATTACAGGTTTTTGGATAGCAGGTATGGTGAGACTGCATCAGCTTATAAGGAAGCCCAAAAGGCAGATACCCATATTTAACCTGGGAATCTGATTCCCAAACTGCATTCCAGAGGCTTAAAGAAGCACTTCTAAATGCCTGCCAACAGGACACCCTTTCAATCTGTATGTTGATAAAACGTGGGGAAAGGCTTTGGGAGTGCTTATACATGACTGAGGACATGCTCAACAGGTATCTGAGTCATGATTTAAGACACTATAGCAAAGGGATGGCCTTTGTGTCTTAAGAGCTGTGGTTGCAGTGACCTGGAGGCATCCAAGTTGACTTTAGGCAAAAATCTAAATCATTATATGTACATCTCACAATGTGGCAGGACTTCTTTCTTCTGAAATGAGCCTATGGCTATCAGACAACCAACTTCTTAAATACCAGGTTCTACTTCCAGAAGGATCAGCTATTTAAATAAAGACATATCTTTCTTTAAATTCTGCCACCTTTCCATTGAAAAGGAGAAAACTGAGGCTGAAAGACATGACTATAAACAGGTAATTCTCCCTACGTTAACTGCCAGAAAAGACTTGTTTGACACACCCGACTGGCCCTGATTTTATTCACTTCTGTGATGGCAGTTCCTTCATGGAAAATGGGACAAGAAAGGCAGGGTGTGCAGTAGTGACTCTACATCAGATACTTGAAAGTTCCTCACTTGCCCCTGGGACTAGTGCTCAGCTAGCACAACTCACAGTTCTAACCAGGGCTTTACATCTCAGTGAAGGATAGAAAGTCAGTATTTATACTTATTCAAAGCATTTCTTGTATATATGCCCACGTAGCCATATAGAAAAAAAGAAAATTATCTGATGGCTAATGGATCTCCCTCTCTTAAAGTATCATAAAGAAATACACGAACTTTTATCATCTGCTTATATGCCCTCCAAAGTAGTGGTTATTCATTGCAGAGGACACCAAAAAGGAGTGACAAAGTATCTCAAGGTAATAAACTGGCTGATACAGCTGCACAAGAAGCTGCTCAAGGGTGCCCCCTTTAGCCTGCCCCCGGTCTGGGAAGGGCCCCTTGATCACACTCAAGCTAAGTATTCTCAGTCAGAAATCAAATGGGCTCTCTTCCATAGATGTCAGTTCTTTCCATCAGGATGGTTACAGTCAGATGATGGTAAATTGTTCCTTCCTAGTGCTTGTCAATGGAAAAGTATTAAGACTTTACATCAAATCTTTCATCAAATCTTGGGGAGAGATAAGACCTAGCAGACGGCCTCAAAGTTATTCACAGGAAAGGGACTCTCCCAGAGAATACAACATATACTTAAAACACACAAGCTCTGCCAAAAGAACAATTCTCTTAACTGGACTATAGCCCCTCCACTGTATACAGACATATAGTAAATACCCTGGAGAAGACTGACAGCTTATTTTACTTGTATATAAAAGAGTAACGGGCTCCAATACCTATTGGTCTGGGTAGATGCTTTCACAAACTGGGTTGAGGCTTCTTGCAAAACACAAAAGGCACAAGAGGTAGTAAAGGGTTTTGGTCTGAGAAATCATCCCCAGATTTGAGCTTTCCAAGAGCTTACAGAGTGTTAATGGGCCTTCTTTTAAAGTAACAGTCACACAGGCTGTCTTTCAGGGACTGGGCATTCTTCATCCCTTTCACTACGCATAGAGACCATAATCATCAGGAAAGGTACAGAAAATGAGAGCTAATTAGACATATTTGCAAAATGGCTCGGGAGACCTACATGCAGTGGTCTCACTTACCACCTTCAGCTCTAATCAAAGTAAGAAATATGCCTCAAATTTAAGGCCTTGATCCATATGAAATGCTTTATAGACACCTTTTTCTTACAAATGATTTTCTTACACATGATCAAACAAATGTCTTACTAAAAGATGTCACCTCACTGGCTAAATTCTAACACTCTTCAACAGGTAATGGAAATTCAGCCTAAAGAAAAGGGAAATCCCATATTCCACCCAGAGATTTAGGACTGGTGAAGTCTCTGTCCTCATTATCTCCTTCCCTAGGACCAATTTGAAAAGGACCAAACATGGTGATCCCATCAACTCCATCAGTTGTCAAGATAGCAGACCTGGACTTTTGGATTCACTATACCTGACTCAAGCCCCGGGAACCAGAAACTCACTGAGTGCAAGCAACCATCCGAATACCTTTGTGAACCCATGGAAGACTTAAAATTCTTCTTCAAAAAGAAAGCAAAATCTTCAGGTAAGTAATCTAAGATGTTACTCTTAGTCCTTTTAGTAATTACTTTACCACTTAAAGGAGAGTGTAATTCCTTCCTACGTGGGCACAGGAATATGCAGTCATTACAATAAACATCTCACTGGACATGTGGGCTCCCCTTGTCAAGGGCATAATGACTTCCTTGGAGGGTATCCTCACTTCAAAGAGATGATTGGAATAAGCTACACCATAACATTGATGGGACATGAAAAAGTTCAGTGGTTCATAGTCCACCCCACAGTTAAAGCAACTGAGTAGCCTATAAACGATACCCTTAATAATTTTGGACATAATCAAATTTTTTTCTAAAAATGCCACTGAATCCTTTCTACAGACTGAATCCTTCCTACAGAAGCCCTATGAAGTAGGAATAAGGGGCTGGTCATAAGAGCAAATAATCATATGTATAAAGATGGTTACTTTCAGATATGGGATGACTATATATGTGGTTAACTCCAACTATAGGACAAATTAGTAGAAAAGTTCCCTTCTGTTGGGGACAAAGAAATCACTGTTATCCTCATTGGCCTACTCTACAAAATACTCAGTTTATATATATCACAACTTTATAGGTTGAAGACTGCTTTGCAACAGATTGGTTTAGACACCCCTGAATTAGACGGGAGGCCTCCAATGGCACTTGCTGGTCCTGTGGAACTAATCTGTGTCCCTGGCTGCCCGCTGCATGGGTAGGGAGATGCATGCTGGGATTTGCCTGGTTACAAAGGAGGAGTGTCAAAAGTATCAACCAACCTGCAGACTTACCCTGTCTGTGACACTGATGATCTAGAAGTGTGTTTCACTGGTATGATCATTTGCCTTCTATCTTTATTGCTTCCCTAGGATTAGAAGATACCTTGCAATACATCAAGGCCTTGACTGACTATACTCATCGGGCCTTAAATGACACAACTGGTCTCTCTCTTCCAAATGAAGTAAAATTAATAAGGCAAGCTGTCTTCCAAAATTAGATGGTACTAGACATTCTAACAAGAGGGTACTTGTACAGCTGTAAAAGCTGAATATTGTAGGAACATTCCTGATTCTTCTACTAATATCTCAATGGCTGTTCAAGATATTAAATGACAGGTTAATGTCATGTAAGATTCTAAAATTCCCAGGACCTTCTCTTTACCCTCTTTGTTGGAGCTATTACTGACTCTTCTTGGTGGAAACATTTGTTGGTCATATTTATAATAGCACTGTTAATCTTATTTAGTCCATGCATACTTAACTGCTTCTCTGGCCTTGTCTCCTCTAGACTTAAAGCTATACACCTACCCAAGACAAGAACTCTTGGGCCTTTAGAAAGATCCTCTGTGTAGTACCTCTGGCTGCCAATCACAACTATGACCCCCCATCAGCCAGAAGCAGCCAGAATAATCTTGGCCCCTTGCCCCTGGTGGCAGTCAGGGGTATCTCTTCAGAGGAGGGAATATTATAGACAGCTAATTTTTTTTAAAGGTAGAAATATTATAGGCAGTCAGACAGGGCTAGCCCCTTGAGGGAGTCAATGCAGAAGATGAGAATATATTACAACCACGGCTGCGGGTGCATCCATTGAAAGCCCAGCTTCAAGCCAAAGATGGAATGACCAGGTCTACATATCTCCCAAAGGATAAGCAACATACTATAACTGGTATTATGGCTTATATCTAGATGTCCCCCAAAAGCTTTATGTAGTCACAGATGGGGCTTCTCCAGAGGCAGGTGAAACTAGAGTGTGTGACTGATTCATGGTGCAACGTTAGATTAAGGTTAGGTGATTACTAAATTAGACCACTGATTGGTTTGGCATTGTCCTAATCCCAGTAGCCTGGATACTATGGAAGGGGCAGAAAGATATGGTTAAGGTCCTTCATTGCTTTTGGTACCTTGGGTGCCATGAACAGTTCTCTGCAATATCCCTCTGCCAAGCCACTCTTGGAGCCAGCCAATTATGGACTAAAACCTCTACAAACTGTGAGCTAAATAAACCTTTCCCCCTTTAACTTTATAGAGTGCTAGGTATTTTGTCTCAGCAAAGAGAAAAATAACTAAGACAACTGGTATCTCTTGGCCCAATGAAGTCTAAACAGACATCAGTCACCCAGGTGAGTAACCAGGACCTCCTGACTCATCTCTTCCAAAGAAGGTGCTTATTCTTTGCATGCACACTTGCTACATGATCTGCTTTCCCATTGGATCAATATTACATAAGCAGCTATACTTGTAATCTTATTGGTTGATCATAGCTTCATCCCACCTTGTATCTACCTCATGATTTTGGTCTATAAAACTTCCTCTTAAATGTGGGGTCCAAGGCAACCCACATGGGTCCCCTCTTCTGTCTCTCAGTAGATGCCTCTCAGTAAAATTTCCTAATCTTAACCTCTGTTGTTCCTTAAGCTTCATTCTTTGATTTTGGGGAACACAAACTTGGTGTACTGGACATCTAGCAGGTTGGGAATTATATTTCCCTTACATCACTTGGAGGTCCTGTAACAGTAGGTTCAGCCTGGATCACTAACTTCCCTCCACGTATTTAAAGGAAAGGCAGGGCACCAAACAGCAATTTGGAGCATCAGACAGCAAAATCCTCCAGCTGATTTTGGACCCCTGGTGTTAGTTTCGTGTCCCTCTCTGCAGCAGGAGAGGAGAAGGAGGAAATAATCAACAGCTAAAAGCCTCTGTCCTCTGAGAAGCATGTCTCCAGGGCAGGCCAGTTGCTCCAGGATCGGCCCCCAGCCTCTCTTCCATCCTAGCAGCTCCCTCCTTCTGCCCCCAGGAAAAGAAAAAGAGCTAGAGGAATGGATCTCAACGGGGGTTAGGAAGGAGGTCAAGGGGGTGGGGCACACTCAGAGGCAAGGCGCCCACCCACTCCTCATCCTCTTGGGAACAAAGGCCAAGAGTCTGGGAGGTGTTCAATGTTCAAGTTTTACCAGGTAGCACCCCTAGACTCCGAGGCCTGGCATTCAACTCCACCCAGACTCAAGAGGGCCTCAGCCCCATCGCAGTCTGGAAACATCGCCCTTTTCGGTCTTCTGTCTCCTCCATGGCTGAGGAGTTGTGAGGGCGGCTTGCTGCCCTATCAAAGCTATGAACTTCCTAGATTCCTCCCTCATTTGTCACAGCAGACCTGCACCGTGATCCCGGGCACCTAGATCAGAATCCTGCCTCCTCTCCTTCATGACTAGTGGGATGATTCCTTCCCGCAGCGCCTGCACCCAGCGCTTCCCTTCCCAGTCCCCTTTCTCCTGGACCCCCGGTCCTGTTCTCGCAGGCTCGCGTCCCAGACAGGCCTGAGGATGTAGGACTCCCCCTCACCTAGACATCCCCCCAGCCCAGGCCTCCGTTAGCCTCAGATTCCTTCCAACCAAATCTCCTTTTCCAGCCCCCACAAGACCCCGCCTCAGAACCCTCCTGCCCTTCTCCCCCAGCCTCCCACCCAACGTTCGGCTTTTTGCAATGGCAGATCCCTCTACCCCAACTCCGGGTTGCCGGGCCCAGACGCCTCCCCGATCCGCCACCTCGGTCTCTGGGCTCCGGGACCCACCCCGCTTCAGGTACCGCGCCCCCAGCACACCGTATACGTGTCTACGAGCTCGGAGCCCACGACGCGCGCCTCCTTAGCAGGCTCTGCTTCCCGCTCCGGCCCGAAGCCGCGCGCCGACGCTGCCGCCATGTTCCGGCTCCGCAGTTCCTGACTCCGACTGGCAGCAGCGGGGGGCGGGGTCAGCGTCCCACCGCCTCCGGGTCTCCGCAGACCCCCGCCCGCGCCGCCATCTTGGTCCCGCCGCCTTCTCACGTCCTCGCCCCGCCCCTCACGCGTAATTGACAGGTCCGCCGACAGCGCGCGTGCGCAGCTCTTGCGGACTGGCTGGTTGTGCTGTTCTGTGTACCTGGGTGCCTCAGCCCGCAAGAACTTGATCCCCTATAACCCCTCGCTCCTCCGAAAGGAAGAACTGAGGTCTCGGACTCCTTAAGCTACCTGAAACAAGTCACTGCCTCACCTGGTCTGTTTCCCCCTGTGGAAAAGGTGGGCAGTAACAGTGTCGTGTCTGGCTGTGGAGTTCTCTCCCTGTGTGGAGACTTGAGCAGTGCTTAACACTATGTCAAGCCTAGTTCCTGGAGAATACCCTGGGCTAATTTAGCCTGTTCTCAGCTGCAGTGATGCAGACAGCGGCAAAGGGCAGGCTGTGTTTATCAAGGGATGGGGGAGGCTGCGTGAAGTGGCAGGTAGGTGGACAGAAGGATCTATGTTGGCCATTCAGCCCAGGTGCCCTAGCATGACCTGCTGAAGCTCAAACCCACGAGAGACAGACTGTATGGTGTCCATACAGGACCTGGGAACTGCAGTGCTGGCGCAGGGAAAGGGCTCTGGCCCAGTAGCAGCCTGAGAGGCAGTAACCCACGTGGAGGGGGATGGGGAGACGACCTAGCACGAGTGGCTGGCCCTCTGCTAGCCATGTTTGCTGAAAGACATGAGTGCAGCTGACTCAAGCCCAAAGTGAACGTGGCTCTCCCTGGGGAGGTGGAAGGGCTGGGGCATGACTTGGCACTACCTCCGGCTGAAGAGCTCTCGACCTTGTCCAAAAGAGGGTCAGCGATTCCTATCTCGGTCCCAAATCACTGTTCTCTGAACTTGGCATTTAAGGCCCCTCTTGACAAGGGGGGCCCGGCAATCCGGAGTTGGGGTATGCACCCAGTCTTTATTGGCATGCTCTCCACAACTACTTCAGAGAGAGGTACCCTGAGGCAGGAGGTACCATGAATCAGATTTTGGACAAATCAGTACCCTTCCTGAAGCCTCAGTGCCCTTATCCAGAAAGGGGGAGGGGGCGACAGCACCCATTTCCTTGACTGGCTAGAAGGTTGAGGCACTGTGTGTGTACTGGGGCCTGAGACCACCACTTTGCCTCTTTGTGCCAAGGCTAATGTTTTTACCCATTCAAGAAACTTTTCCTGAGACTTCTCAGTGGGGTGTGGGAGACAGAGGGCTAGACACCTGGTCCTTGCAGCTCTCATTGCTCTCTGCCCTGGGCAGAGGATACAGGGACTCAGGCCAGCCTGGGAGCACCCGAACCAGAGTGGGGGGTGGAGGCTACTGCACTCAGCGCTGGCCGGCAGCGGTGGGCTGGGCTGGGAATGCAGGAGGCAGGGCTATTTAAGTTGAGTCCTGAGGGCTGGCTGGCAACCCCAGCAGTCGGTCCTCTGAGCCGCCAACATGGATGACATCTACAAGGCTGCAGTAAGGGAAGGGTCTGGGAAGGACTAGGGTGGGGGGCCAACTGGGAGATTACTCAGCTCAGAATGGGGGGGCAAGGTCACCCAGAGAGGTAATGGGGCCCCCCCAGAAGCTCCACATACTTTCAGCACAGGCCCTCAAGGGGATGGTGGAGCTGGCATTTATTTGCAGGTGCAGAAGGGGAGGGGGCGTCAGGGTGTGGGGAGGGGCTGCCACAAGGAATGGAAGGAAACTCAGCCTACTGTCTTCCCTGTGTTTCTGAGTGTCTGCAGTCTGTCACTGTCTCTCACTTACATCCTCTACATTCCTGTCTCCCTTCTCTGGGTCTTTGTCTTTCTCAGTCTCTCATGTCTCTTCATTTCTGCTGAGCTCTGTGTCCCTGCTGCTGTCTCCTTGTGCCCACCCCCCATTTCTACCCCTCACATTGTTTCTTGTCGCCCTGATCTGTGATCTGTCACCCTCTCCAGCTCCTCAGCCAGCTAAAGATGCTTTGGTGGGCAAGAAGGGAACAGTGAGGACCTGAATCCTGGGCCAAGGGCTTTGAGGTTTGAGGCCAGGAAGAACAGGGCCTGGAAGAGTCAGGAAAGAAGGGAACTGAGAATAGAAGCTGCAGGCCCCATGGGCTCTGACAGGCTTCTGGCTCAGTGCTTGGGGGCGGGAAGGGCAGGGAGGGTAAGGGAATAAGGGCTGGAGAGTTGTCTCCCCAAGGCTCTGCAGCTTGCTAGGGTCATTGAAGGACTACAGATCCTATTCTGTCGGGGAGGGGGCAATCTTCCCAGACCCTGGAGAGAGGACATCCTGGCCCAGATGGCTATTCTCAGAAGAACCTCCTTCACCCCTAGAATATGGCCCCACTCCTGGGGAGAGAAGAGTTACAGCTGGTTCCATGGTGTCCCTGCCTGTCTTGGAGGAGCCCATAGATCTGGGAGGGGGGCAGCACTCCGCCTAGTGCCCATACAAGGTCTGGTGGGGCTGGAGACTAATTTTGGCTCCTGAAGAAGCACCAGAAGGCCAGGGGGCCAGATAATGCTGCCCCACCCCCTGCATGCCAGAGTCCCCAGAACAATCACCAGGTTTAACTTTGTCCCCCGTTAAAAATAGCCCAGTGGCCATCCAGGTCAGGTTACAGTGGGTGGCTTTGCTCACCCCCACATTGGTTTTATTGTCCCAAGAGGGACAGCTGTCCCTCAAACTATGTAGCTTGGGTTTCATTAGGGTAGCTGAAAGGGCATGGAATGGTCACTGAGTATTGTCACTCAGGGTCACCTTGATCCTGGGATGAGGGATGCCCACCTGTCACCCTGACCTTGAGTCCAGCCTCTGTGAGTGAGGCCAGCTGTGTTACCTCAGGTCTTTGGGACAGGAAGGGAGGATGAAGGCCACTGCTCTGAGGCCTAGGACCTGCTTTAGCCTTCCTGCCTGTAGAGTGGCTTGGTGCCCTCTGCAGCAGGTAACGCCTGAATCTGAGTCCTGAGACCCCTTTTTCTCTCTAGGTAGAGCAGCTGACAGAAGAGCAAAAAAATGGTGAGTGCCTCCTGTCTCACATGTGGGGGGACAGTGAGCTAGACTGGGGGAGTATGGGAACCTCTTGCCAAGAGCGAACCCCATACTAGAGGCCCCAGCTGGGGGTCCTTCTCACTGTGACCTCAGAGAGGTCTCAGAGGGAGCCAGGCAGGTTGGCAAATGGTGCCAGAGACCTGGCTTTCCTGGCTACTGAGCCCTGGCTTCTTTGTCCCCTCAATGCCCGCCATTGGACACAGAATTCAAGGCAGCTTTTGACATCTTTGTGCTGGGTGCTGAGGATGGGTGCATCAGCACCAAGGAGCTGGGAAAAGTGATGAGGATGCTGGGCCAGAACCCCACACCAGAGGAGCTGCAGGAAATGATTGACGAAGTGGACGAGGATGGTGAGCAGCCCGCAACCCTCCTCCCCCGATTTCCAGAAACAGCTTGGCTTTGGGACTCAGATCCTTGCTCTGTTTAGCCAGAAGCTTTTTCACCTCTCTGGGCCTCAGTCATCTCAGTTATAAAATGGGTACAATGACTGAAGTGCCTCACAGAGTTGGTGTGAGGGTATGGTGAAGACAGGGTTTGCAGGGCCGGTGCTGGCCCTAAAACAGCTACCTCACCAATCCCTAGGCAGCGGCACAGTGGACTTTGATGAGTTTCTGGTCATGATGGTTCGGTGCATGAAGGATGACAGCAAAGGGAAGTCTGAGGAAGAACTGTCAGACCTCTTTCGCATGTTTGACAAGTGAGCAGACCTTCACTTCTGACCTCAACTCAAGCAGAGCCAGGAAGGAAGGCAGCCCCAGGTCCAAGCCTGGGAACGCTCCGGCCTCAGTCTTCCATTCTGCATGCTTGTCTCCTGGTGCCCCTTTCCCCACCTGCTGAACTGTGGGCTGCCTCTTCCCCTTCGCCCCAGCCTGTCCTGGGCTCTGAGGCCCCCTTGCCCTCTCTGCAGGAACGCTGATGGCTACATCGACCTGGAGGAACTGAAGATCATGCTGCAGGCTACGGGTGAGACCATCACAGAGGATGATATCGAGGAGCTTATGAAGGATGGTGACAAGAATAATGATGGCCGCATTGACTATGACGGTGAGTGGGTGGCTGGGCCCGATTTCCCTGCTGTCCACACTCTGCCTGGCCCTACCACTGACCCACACCTGCCTCTCTCTCTGCAGAGTTCCTGGAGTTCATGAAGGGTGTGGAGTAGACACTGGACTTTCCCAGAGCTGCCCAGGCCCAGGGGTGGCACAGGAGCTGGGGTCCCCAGGCTCTGAGCGTGGGTGTGTCCTTGATCCCTAACCTTCTTTGACTCCTTCCCTCACCCTTGTCCTGGGAAGTATAAATAAAACCTTGCTCCCGGGAGTCCTAGTGTCTGACTCTGATGTTCCCTGGGCTGACTCTGTCCAGGGTCCCCTTCTGCCTGACAACCCCATCCCAGGAGGCTGCCTGCAGAACTGTGCTCTGTGCTGCCCACCTGCCTTCTGCAGGTTAGACCCCAGATGCCCTGCACCATGCCCTTCCCCAGGTGCTGACCCCAGCCCTGTCTGCAGCAGTCCAGCCTCTGCAGCCCCAGAATCTGCATTTTAATAGGCGTGTGGAACATTGCCTTGGTCAGCTGGTTTGGTAGCCTTGAGGTTCCCTCTGCTTGGAGGCTGAGTTAGCTGCTTGGGGCTTGCATGCCCCTTTGCATATTTACCTGGAGCTCTTAGCTCCAGCTGAAGTAAAGCTATGCCTCGTGGGGCCTGCTGGACCTAACCTGTCTATCCACTCAGGAATGTTGACTTTCAGACCCTGAGAGGCATGTAGTGGCTCAATATCCCATCACTCATTTTGCAGGTACAGAGCCCAGGTCACTTGCAGATTCTGCAGGAGAACCTAGCCACCTGACTCCCAGACCAGGGCCACGTCTGTGGGGCTGGCCTCAGCGACCCAGCTTCCCTCCCTGACAGGAAATGGGGGCCTAAGCCTTGGTGGCTCCCAGCTGGACATCCTACTACAGAGCAGCAGCCAGGGGTTGCAAGGAAGTGGAGGTGTCAACAGTGGCACTTGTAGGAAGGACAGCTGCTATTGGTACCCAGGCTTAACCAGAATGCCATCAGCTGTCCTTGCTCCACCCAGTCAGCCCACAGCCTCTGCACCTGTGCCCCAGCCTAGGCATTCTCCAGACAGCCCGGGCATTCCACAGACAGTCTTGGAATTCTAGAGATGCCTCTGGCAGGAGCTGCCTGGTCCCTGGAGAGATCTCAGAGGAGGGGAGAAGGATCCCCTCAGGATCTGGAGAACTCACAGAGCTATACGGACACCCAGAAAGACCCAGGAAGGATGATGCTCCAGGAGATAAAGAAGGGCCACAGTGAATAGCCCAGCCTACCAGCATATCATCCAGTGGTTACTCAGCGTAAACTGACCGACTCTGGATTCTGGGACAAATCAGAGCACGGCCTGTTCCCAAAGTTCCTGTAATTTCTAGTCAGTTTGAGGATGCAGAGGGAGAAGTGTGTGCAGGGCCAGAATGACATGGTGGGCCTATAGGAAAGAGTAGTCCAGGAGGGTTTCCTGGAGGAGGTGACTCTGAGCAAGGCCTAAAGAACCACAGGGAACCAGTCATAGGAAAGACTGAGAAGGCCTTGGAAGCAGGAAAGCAGTGTTGGGCTGACAGCCAAGCTTCAACAGCCTCAGGGAGGAAGCTGGTGGCTGGCTTCAGCTTGTGTGAGGGGTGAGTAGCTCATGGGGCTACAGAAGTGGGAACGGGTTGTTGGGAGGGGCAGGAGGGCCACCTGAGGATGAGGTGGATTCTGGGTAAGGAAGGCCTGAGGGTTCCTGGCACAGTAGGGTCCTGGGGTAGAAAAGAGAATGGGGAATATGCAGAACTTGAAGGATTGAATATGAGAGAAACTAGGGAATCAAGGGTGGCCTTTAGAATTTTGGTCAAACTTCAATTTCTTGAAAGTTACAAGCTTGGAGCTACAGGTTCAGGCCAGAGTTATGGGGGAGTGGAAGTTATTTTGTATTTGTTTTAGTTTTTCATTTTGCAATTCCAAACTTGTAAGAATGTTACAAAAATAGTGCAAAGAACTCTCCTTTATGCTTCAACCAGTTTACCCAAACCTTAATTCTTAAGTAATCACAGGACAGTGATCAAACCCAGGAAATTAACATGGACACAACACTTCTAATTCATCTGCAGACTTACTGGAAATTTATCAGTGGCTCTGTTAATGCCCTTTTCCTGGCTCAGCCAATCAAAACTCCAATGCGATCCAACTAGCCTGTCTCTTTGCTCTTCACAAATCTGCAACTGTCAGTTTTTCTTTGTCCTTCAAGACCTTGACACTTTTGAAGGTTACAAGCCAGTATTTTTGTAGAATACGATTCGTTGTGTTTCCTTAGGATTGGGTCCAGGCAGGGCATTTTTTTCCCTTTTCTTTCAGTTCTGGGGATTGAATCCAGGTCCCTTAACCCTTTTTGAAACAGGATTTCACTAACTTGCTAAATTGTCTAGGCCGGACTTGAAGTTGAGATCTTCTTGTCTCAGCTTCTAGAGTGGTGGGATTATAGGTGTGCAACCCCACAACTCGCTCACGTGAGGCATTTTTGATGGGCTTATCACAAGACAGATGGAGATTTTTGCTCGTATTAAAGTTGAGATGCCTTTGATATGGGGGAGGTCGAGGTGATTGGTAATGAGCAGGACAAGGACTCAGGAGGCCAAGCCAGCTGAGGTGGCCCGGAGGCATGTGGAACGTTGATGGGCTGGGTGAGGGGGAGAGGCTGTCCTTCTGCAATGGGAGGAGGAGGATATCTGGTCTCCCCAGAGCCACAGCCTGTCTGTCCGGTAACACGGTGCCTTAAAGAGCCACATGTGCCATGTCGAAAAAAGGTGACCCCAAACACCTCCTGGCTGCCCCTTCATCTGTTCTTTGGGAGGGGCACACGTCCTGGGAGAGATGGGGGGGGGAGGTGGTCCCAGCTGTGGTGGGAGCTCCAGGGGATGCATCAGAGGATTTGGGTGGGGTAGGAGCTGTGTGGGGTGGGTGGCCTGGAGCCTCCATTCTTTCAGATATGCCCACCCCAGAATTCTGCCTGGGGATGGCTGGGCTGCCCGCCTCCACCACCCACCGAGGCACCTGCTAATGAACATGCATACATCACACACACCCAGTGGCCCATTGGCTCATTAGTCCCGATCCGCTAGTGGTCTGTTGTCTCCTGCACGCATACCTAGCTCTGTCTATTTTGCTGGGCTTCCTCTTCATTTCTGAGTTGTGTATCCTTTGCCTGGATAATGCTTTTCTCTGTGAAGCTCCTCTTGATGGCTCCATTGTAGTTGCCTGGTTACTGCTTGACTCCCTAAGAACTCAAGGTTTCCGGGAGGTAGTCCTGCTGCCAGGCTGGGAGCCTGCGGCTTTGGAATCTGGCAGTTCCATCTCTGTCCACTAGGTGACACCCAATACTTGTGGCTGGGCCCACTGATCCAGGAATTCAGCTCACCTGGTAGCTAGCAGGGATCCTATTGCCTCTCCAGACTGGGAAACAGATCCAAAGAAGGGCAGCACCTGACCAACGCCATGCAAATCAACAGAGTTTGGAGTCCCAGCCCCTGTGGAGTGAGCTGGCCCTCACACCCTACCCCAGGAATACAGCCCTCCCTGCATGGCTGGGCAGAGACCTCCAGGGTGGGCTGGCAGGCTGAAGAGCACTTGGGCCTCCTGCCCACAGATGGTGACCACATGATGGCAGAAGGACTACTTGGCCCACTCTCCAGCTAGATGGTGGCTTCCAGCCTGGGCTCTGTGCCATAACGTCTCCTGGGGAAATAGAGGCAGAGGGACTCCACCCTCTGAGGTCCCAAGATAGCATCACTCCATAGCAGCCCTGCATAAGCACTACTCACAATTTATAAGCCTTTTATACCCAGGCTGGCTGGTCCCTGACCCTGGGAGACAGTTGATCTGTGGTCTGGGCCGAGGCCTGCACAGCAAGAGGCAGGGCCAGGATGAGTCCAGGCTGAGTCTGAGCAGCTTGAGCCGCATATGTGCTGGGGGGAGGGTGGGAATAGGACCAGGAGACAAGTTTGTGTACCCCTAGTCCATGGACAGGCTGCTTCCTTTCAGGGCTGAGTTAGGCAGAGTAGGTGGGGTTCCAGGGGCCCCAGAAGCAAAGAGGGCCCCCGGAAGGGGCAGGGCTGAGCTGGCCTGCTCTCAGCCTGCTGTGTAACATGGGCTAGGTCTTTCCTTCCCTTAGCACCCTCTCGTTTCCTGACTACTCTCTGAGGGCCAGGCCATTCCCTCTGTGATGCCCAAATCTGGAGAAGTTTCTGGACTCCTGGGAGCTGCAACTCAGCTCAAGTGTGAAATCTTCTTAGTGCCCAAACCTCAGCGTGTAGGGGTCAGGGGGTGGTGGAAGGGGGTAGATGGGGGGCGGAGGCAGAAGTTTCTTTCAGACAGAGGAAGATTCGTCCCCTTTGTCTCATCTCCCCCAACCCTATTTCATCCCCACTCCCTGCCCAATCAGAGGGTGGCACAGGATCTTGGTGTGTATGGCCCATGGGGCTCTGGGAAGAGCACACTGCTGGGCTCTGGGCCCTGGGTTGCTGAAGAACTGGGGGTTCCCCTGTCCCCTACCCTGAAGCGAGCCCAGTGAGCTGAGATGGAGCCTGGAAGGTGTAAGGAGGGGAGCGGACCGTAATATCCTGGACTGGAGCACAGGGTTAGTTTGTGTGTGTGTGGGGGATCTCTGCTTATGGTTACTGGAGAGGCAGAGAGCAAAGTGGAACCCAGCCAAACCCCAACCAAGCTTTCAAACTCTGACCTCTGATCTCTGACCTCTCCTTTGGGCTATCTTCTCCATTGTCACTTTGCTGGAGCCTGAGGACCTGTGTGTGTGGATGTCTCTCTGTGAAAGCTGTCCATGCTTCAGCTGGGGACATCTCCTCATAGGGGTATGGGTCAGTCTGGCTCAAAGGCATCAGCCAGCTGAGGCAGAGGGGAGCGGCAGGTGGATGAGGGTTCTTCCTGCCTCCCTTCCTCCTCCCGCCTCCCGCCCAGGGATGGGTGGAGCTGATGCTTTATAAGTGGCTGGCCTGGTGGGAACCCAGCAAACTACAGCCAGCGGCAGCACCAGAGGGCGGTTCCTTCCTCAGCATGGCCCCCTTGGCCTGGGCCATCTGCTGCCTCTTGGGGGGCCTCCTGCTCAGAGAGGGCAGCCCCAGCCCCAGACCTGGCACCAGCGCGGGTGTGCCCCGCCTGCGGCTCTCCTACCAAGGTACTGGCCTGCGCTGTTCTTTCCTTGTGCATGTCATAGGAGTGCCCCGGGCTCCAGGTCACCCCAGCCAGCCCTGGAAGGGGACACCCAACCCCCCACCACACTTGGCAAAGGCTTCCAAGATGGTGCTGGGGAGGTGACCCAGATGGTGACCCAGGGAGGGCTGGGGAGGCAGGAAGGTCCTGGGAGCCCCTGCCAGGGCAGAGCTATCCTGAGGGGAGAGAGACACATGGAGACTGGGAGACGCAGGCAGCGACTGCAGGAGACAGGACAGAAGGAGCTGGTCTGGAGGGTCTGGGTGGACAGCAGGGAGGGAGCAGCAGGGAGGGGAGGAACCTCCCCCACCCTTTGCAGCTCACTCCCTGAATTGGTTTTCTTGTCTCTCTCTACCTGGGAGCCCAGGGAGCAATTCTTCCTTCCTCTGCCACCTGTTGCTGCCACCTCCCATAGGGTGTGTGGGTCTCCTCTGTCCTCACCCTGCTGTGGTGCTGAGGCAGGCACAGCCTCCTCTAGACGTCCGAGACACAGGCTTGTGGCAGATTTCTCTTGGGGGAAGCAGTGGTAATCACCTTCCCCTAGGAACCCAGGGCAGAGTCCAGAGACACAGGCGTGCAGAGGGGCTCCGAAGGGATGCGCCGCTCCACCCTGGAAGGGCAAAGCCATGAAGCTGTGGTTTAGGGTAGGTTAGGTTACCGGAAAAAGCCCTCGATCTGGTTGTGGTGGTGCACTCCTGCCATCCCAGCACTCTGAGAGGATGAATTGGGAGGACTGCAAGTTAGAGCCCAGCCTGGGCAACTTCGTGACTGAATAAGACCCTGTCTCAAAAATAAAAAATAGAGGGCTGGGGATTTAGCTCAGTGGTGTAAGCGCCTGACCGGCAATGCAAGGTCATGGGTTCGATCCCCAGCACCCAATAAATAAATAAAATACAAATAAAAAATAATAGATGTCACTCAGTGTGAAAACCCTGGGTTCAAGCCCCAGTCTCTCTCTCTCTCTCTCTCTCTCTCTCTCTCTCTCTCTCTCTCTCTCTCTATCTCTCTCTCTCTCTCTTGGCCCCATCCCTCACCCCACCCACCCAATAGGGAAAGTTCCCTATAGTATAGACAAACCATGAAGGAAGAAGCTGTTGATGAGTGAGTCGGGGCTGAGGTGCTCCTTTAGGGAAAGGCATACGGTATTCCGAGCCTACCCGAGGGTGGCCTATGGTCCCTTCTTACCCTGCCCTACTGGCAGTCCCTGCTGTCACGTCACCTCTACCTTGGCAGTCAAATCCTAAGACCTATTTCAGGATCCTACATCCTGGGACTCCTGTTTTCAGACAGTTCCCCTCCCACCACTTGAGCCCGGATAGGCAGCATCCACAGGGAGAAAATCCTCTCTGGCCAGAACCTTGAGCTGCAGACTGGAACTCTGCCCAGCCAGGCCTGGCTTACCCCATGCCTAGGTCCTCACCAGGTGTCCCCGCACTGGGGACGCACTGCTGCCTGTGCACCTCTGCCACAGTCAGCCTTGCTTGCCTCTGAGACCCACCTGCCCTTCCTCCAGGTCTCCCAGCCTTCTGCCCAGCTTGCTGTTGCAAGTTCTGTCAGTAGGGCCATCTTTCCTGGACTGGGCAGGGCCTAGATGGGGCAGGTGGCCAAAGGATGGAGGAGTAGGAGGCAGCTGGCTGGGTCGTGGGACTGGGTGGAGGCTCAGCACCTCCTGTCCCACCTGCCCCCTGAGCCATGTGCCCATTGCCTTCCAGTAGCCCTGTGGATGGAATGTTTCCCAGTGTGTGTGTGTGTGCGCGCGCATGTGTGCTCGTGTGTGCGTGCGTGTGTAAATGCACAGCCAGGGCCCGCCACTTCCACCCCTGGGCTGGGGAAGTAGGCTGATCTACCACCCTCTCCTGTTTCCTAGACCTTCTGTCTGCCAATCGCTCTGCCATCTTTCTGGGCCCCCGAGGTTCCCTGGACCTCCAGGCCATGTACCTGGATGAGTACCGGGACCGCCTCTTTCTGGGGGGCCGCAATGCCCTCTACTCTCTGCGGCTGGACCAGGCATGGCCAGACCCTCGAGAGGTGAGCTGGACAGATGGGGGAGAAGTGGGGAAACTGAGGGTGAGAGGTTAGGGGAATACCTGGGGTCACTAGGCTGTGTTTTAGGTCCTGTGGCCACCGCAGCCAGGACAGAGGGAGGAATGCATTCGAAAGGGAAGAGATCCTTTGGTGAGTGATGTGGGGGGGTGTCTGTTCCCCACCTCACCAGCCCTAGGCTCTGACCCCAGGGGCATCTGCGGCTGCTCCCTCAGGTTTACTGGGGGCCTTTGGAGCAGGGCCTGAGGGCTTTCCAAAGTTGGTGAAAAATGTCACCCCTACCCACTTCCTGAGCTGATCAGCCAGGCAGGGCTGAGACGGGGTGGGGAGATGGAAGGTTCCCCTCAACCCCAGGCTCCATGCTCCTGCTTCTCTGCTAGATGGAGTGTGCCAATTTTGTGCGGGTGCTGCAACCCCACAACCGGACTCACCTGATGGCATGTGGCACTGGGGCCTTCCAGCCCACCTGCACCCTCATTGCCGTTGGGCATCGTGGGGAGGTGAGCCTGGGCCAGCCCCACACAGGACTGGGAAGCTGTGACATTTCCTCCCTGCCACCGAGACAGTTCCCATCAAGCTTGGGTGGGGGCAGAGGCAGCTCAGATCTGAAGAAAGGCGCCTTTGTGCTGGGTGCTGACCCCAGTAGAGGGGCCTGGAATGAGAGTGCCTTCTGTGCACCCCCACTATTCAGCCACACGCAAGCAAGGACAGCTGCCTGGGTGGGAGCTAGAGCTGCTTCCCCAGGTGATGCCTCCCCCTTCCCCCAGCATGTGCTCCACCTGGAGCCCGGCAGTGTACAAAGTGGACGGGGACGGTGCCCGCACGAGCCCAGCCGTCCTTTCGCCAGTACCTTTGTAGGTGGGTGATGCCAGGCCAGAGTGGGCACGGGAGGGCAGGAAGGGCAGCCTGGCCTCCTCTGCTGATTCTGCCCCTCCCAACTCCAGGTGGGGAGCTGTACACGGGCCTCACTGCTGACTTCTTGGGGCGTGAGGCCATGATCTTCCGAACTGGGGCTCCCCGACCAGCTCTGCGTTCAGACTCTGATCAAAGTGTCCTGCATGGTGAGGCAAGGCTGGCTGCAGCCTGCTCTTGGCAAGAGAGGAGGTGCTGGAGCAGGGAATGGAGGCCACCTTACTTCCTGGGGCTCCGGCCTCCAGTGGGGTACCCCTACGGCTTCTTCTCCTTTATGGCTTCAGTGCCTTTTCTTCCTCTGTGAGCCCCTCTCTTCAGCATCACCCTGTCATTCTCCCAGACCCTCGGTTTGTGATGGCCGCACGGATCCCTGACAACTCTGATCAGGACAATGACAAAGTGTACTTCTTTTTCTCGGAAACTGTCCCATCACCTGATGGTGGCCCAGGCCATGTCACTGTCAGCCGTGTGGGCCGTGTCTGTGTGGTAAGAGCTGTGAAGGGGTGGTAAGGTTCAGGACCCCTGTTGCAGGCCCTTTCCCCAGACTGTGTACCCCCACAGGGAAACTGAGGGTGCCAAGCTGGCATTCATGTCTCCCCCACAATGGGCAAGGGTGGAGTAGAAGGAGGTAGGGACCATCCTGTGGAGCCCGTGGCTGACTCTGGCCCCCATCCTAGAATGATGCTGGTGGCCAGCGGGTGCTGGTGAACAAATGGAGCACCTTCCTCAAGGCCAGACTGGTCTGCTCTGTGCCTGGCCCTGGAGGTGCAGAGACCCACTTTGACCAGCTGGGTAAGGGCACGGCTGGGCAGGCCTGTGTGCTGGGAGAGGGGAGGACTCAGAGCTGGTGAAGGAGCATCTTAGCAGTGAGTGATCCCGTGTCCCTTCTGTGTCCCAGAGGATGTATTCTTGCTGTGGCCCAAGGCAGGGAAGAATGTCGAAGTGTACGCACTGTTTAGCACCATCAGGTGGGTGTGTATGGCCTCCCTGTATCCAACCATCACTGGCCCCCTCTGTGCACTTCTGGTCCCTCTGTTGAGCCTCCACTTTCATATCCCATCCTTGCTGTGGGTCCCCTTCTTTGTCCCTGATTTGGTGGTTCCGTGACTGTATTCTCTGTCTCCTTCTCTTTTCCTTTGCTTCAGTGTCTGCTTTTCAGTCTCTGTCTGCAGCACAGACTTTTACCTTTATTCTGCTGTGAATATAGTCTGTTCCTCTCCTGCCTGTGACAAGAACCCTGGCCTGACTGTTCTGTCCTTGGTAGTGCTGTGTTCCAGGGCTTCGCCGTCTGTGTATACCACATGGTGGACATCTGGGAGGTTTTCAATGGGCCCTTTGCCCACCGAGATGGTCCTCAGCACCAGTGGGGACCCTATGGGGGCAAGGTACCCTTCCCCCGCCCCGGTGTGGTGAGTATCTGCTTGGCAAGGGAGTCCCCGAGCAGCTGCCAGGAGGGACTCGTCCTTGGGAAGGCCAGGTCCACATGCCGCCCTATGGCAGGAATGGCTGGGGCTCTGGTGGGCCTGCGTGGGGTGGAGTATGTTGGGAGATGGGAGATGTTCCTGGCGGGGTCAGTAACAGAGTAGGGGGCATGCCATCTCAGGGTACTTCAGCGCTCTCTTTGCTACTGCCTACAGTGCCCCAGCAAAATGACCACGAGGCCAGGACGACCTTTTGGCAGCACCAAGGACTACCCGGATGAGGTGCTGCAGTTTGTCAGGGCTCACCCCCTCATGTTCCAGCCTGTACGGCCTCGGCGTGGCCGGCCCGTCCTCGTCAAGACTAACCTGGCCCAGCTGCCGCGGCAGATCGTGGTAGACCGTGTGGAGGCAGAAGATGGGACCTATGATGTCATTTTCCTGGGGACTGGTAGGAGGGCTGAGAGCAGGTGGCCAGGCCAGGGAGGTAGTGGGCTCCCCCTACTTCCCCTGCTGACCTCTCCACTGCTGCCCCAGACTCAGGCTCTGTGCTCAAGGTCATGGCTCTCCAGGCAGCAGGCTCAGCTGAGCCTGAAGAGGTACTTCTGGAGGAGCTCCAGGTGTTTAAGGTGAGTGGGGGCTGATGGAAGGGACTCCTGTCTCTGGGGTTGAGGCTGGGTAGAGAGAAGCCCAAGCAAGCCTGGGGAGGGCTGAAAGTGCTGGTGCATGCTGCCATCTTACCCATGCTTCTGGATGAGTGAGAGGCCTAGAGCCGCTCTGTGGGCTGAGCGTAGTTCCCAGGGAGGGATGACCAAGATAAGCACCTTGACAAAGCCCTGCAGGGCTCAAGTCACAGTGAGGAGGTAGCTGAGATCCCCAAGCCCCCAAGGGTTCTGCTAGCCCCTCTGTAGAATCAGGCAGTGGGCCATGTGTGTTTGGGGGATGTTGGCTCTACTGGACATGAGATGATGATCTGGGACAGGACCTCCTTTCTGGGGAACACAACTGTGGGAGGGGACATGAGTTCTATGCTTTGAGCTAAGCCTCCCACTTGGAAGCCAGCCAGGAAGAGGGGACTCTTTTCTGTACCTGATGTCTAAGAAAGTCCATTCAGCCTTAGTGGCAAAAAGGTGGGCTGAGCAGGATAGGAAATAGGTGGCCCCCACCCAGGCTAGGAAGCAGACTGAAAGCGATGATGCAGGGGGGAGTCTTACCCCACCCCACACACCCTGAGACCCTGCTTCTTCCCCAGGTGCCAACGCCCATCACCGAGATGGAGATCTCTGTCAAAAGGGTAAGGGTGGCTGCCCCTTCTCAAATGTCCCCGTCTCCTTGCCCAACTGCAGCCTCCTTGAGCACTGCTATAGTGTGCTGCAGAACTGTGCTGGGCAGCCTGGTTAGGTCTTGCAACAAGGCCCTAAGCAGCTGAGGGCTAGGCTTCACATTGTGTGACACTGGGCAGTGAGTGACGCTGAGTAAACAAGATAAGGACAGAGCCGCAAAGTCTAGTTCTTTTCTTTCTTTCTTTTTTTTTTTTAGAGAGAAAAAAAGCAAAACAAAAAAAGGTAGAAATAATACAGAATTTCAAAAAAAAGTAAGAAATCACTAGTTGATAAATTGCATATTGTTAGGAGTAGTTGCTCAAGTCACAAAATCAAAGCATAAATAGTGGACAATCAAACAATGACAATACAAACCATTCTGTTTGATGAACTAACAAAAACATTTAAGTCTAGTTCTTGAAGGAGGTAAGATGTGCTTGGAAACAAAATCCAGATTTTAAATTAAACAAGGGAGCTACTTCTAGCAGCCTGCTGTGTGCCATTTTGCAAATTGCAAATACCGTACCTGTTCCAGATGGTAAATTCTAACTTCCTAGCACAACTAGGAGTGTTTAAAGTAATGTACATCTCTAGAGTCAGAGGCCAGTCCAGTAAAGACTACTAGGGCAGAGGGCAAAGGCCGGCAGCAGGGAGGCCTGGAAACATGCCTTAGACAGAAGATCCTGGACACACCCGAGCCCTTCCACATCCTACCACAGGATCTGTTATATGGCAGGTGGGCAATGAACATTTTTTTTTTTACCGGGGATCGAACTCATGACCTTGCACTTGCCAGGCAGGTGCTTATGCCACTGAACTAAATCCCCAGCCCGTGAACATCTTGTTTTTGTGAATGAATCTAGGAGGTTCTGGAAGGCTTCCTGAACATGGCCAGGATCCCTATGTGCTCTGCTTATGTTCCTCCCCAGCAAATGCTGTATGTGGGTTCTCCGCTGGGTGTGGCCCAGATGCGGCTGCACCAGTGTGAGACCTACGGCAGTGCCTGTGCAGAATGCTGCCTGGCTCGGGACCCTTACTGTGCCTGGGATGGTGCCTCCTGTACCCGCTACCACCCCAGCCTGGGCAAGCGCCGGTTCCGCCGCCAGGACATCCAGCATGGCAACCCTGCTGTACAGTGCCTGGGCGAGAGCCAGGATGGTGAGTGGGTCTCTGCTTATCCTGTGGCCTGGGCATCCTCCCTGTGAAGAGCTGCTTCAGACTGACCCTGTGTAACAGTTTAGCTGAGCAGCTATGATCAGTACATGTGCAGGGTCCTGGGATGCAGTGTGGGCTTGGGGATGGACAGATACATAGGTCCTTATCATACTAGTGGGCTGTGGGAGTCAGCTGGTGGCCCAAGGTGATCCAATCTGGGCCTCTCTGCAGAGGAGGCTCCAGGACCGGTGGCCAGCAGGGTCTATGGCACGGAGCACAATAGCACCTTCCTGGAGTGCCTGCCCAAATCTCCCCAGGCTGCTGTGCACTGGTTCTTGCAGAGGTCAGAGGAAGAGAGGCCTGACCAGGTAAGGAAGGACCCTACCTCCAACCCTCACCTCCCACCCTGAACCCAAAGCCCTCAGCCTGAGGAAAGGGCTCTGGGGAAAAGATAAATCTGCTAAAGTCTATCTAAGAAAATTGCATATTAAGCTCCTGGAGTGCCTAGGAGGAGGTGTCCCTATTTCTGTCTCTGGGTATGCCCAAGCCAGAGGTGACTGGAACTTCCCCTGTTTAAGAAGTGGGTAATAGAGATGGAAGAGAGTCCAGAAGTCCCCCATGCTTACACTTGTGGTCACCTTGGAAGGGTCTCTTCCCCAGGGGTTCTGGGTCCTTTTCTACCCAGGCCTGAGTCTGATCACTGGGTCTTGCCCCACCTCCATACTTCCCGGCTCCATACTTTCTCCTTGGAGAGCAGCTAATTGCCCAGGCCCTGTCCTCCCCATCCTGAAGAATCTGTCACCTCCCCCCCCCCGCATTGTCTCATCCCCCAGATGGCTTCAGTCTGGGACTTGAGGCTGGATATGGGCTGGACAGGGTGTGGAACCATTCTCCCATAGGGAATCGGAGTGGGGAGGGGGGGTGTTGATTACAGGAGGGGCTCTCCCTGCAGCTTGGGAACTGGGGGAGGCCAGCCTTGGGCCAGCTGTTGGGCTGGGCACTAAGGAGACTCCCAGGGGTAGGAGTGAGTAACAGGATGAAATTGTGCAACACAAACCACCCAAGCAATCTCCTTCAACACTCAGAGGCAAACTAAAGCTCAGACAGGGTTCAGAGACATGGACTGGGGTCAGAGCCACCCTCCCCTCTCCTACACTGAAGTGGGCACTTTTCCCACCCAGGATGGGGCCTTCAGCCTCACCCTGGAGAAGGCAGGGAATCCCACCTGGGCATGGAAGTGTAAAAGCCTGCAGATACCCTTGTGATCCCTCTGCCTCCTGGGAATGTGTGCTGGGCTCTCTGAAGCCAAGATTTGCTCCCCAGGGTTCTAACTAGGGGGGACATTACTCATTTAAATTTTTGGAGGGGAGGGAACCAGGAATCAAACTCAGGACCTTGTGCTTGCCAGGCAGGTGTTGCACCACTGACCTATATCCCTGGCCCCTTAGTCATTTAAATTTTTGAGAAGCCTTTGCAGCTCCATTCACCTTCACCTTATAGAAGGTGAAGTCCTGTCTATAGTTAGCTCATTGTTGGGGTCTGCTTCCAAACAAGTTGCTGGTGCCCCCTGGGAAGAGAATAACAGGCAAGGGAAAGTACCCAAGCACTGAGTTCTGAAGAGAGCAAGCTTGGAAAAGCAGGGGGCAAAGGAGCTGATTGCCCCTCCTCGCATCCCCTATGCCTTCTGCCCACCTGTCAGGTGAAGACTGATGAGCGAGTCCTGCAAACAGAGCAAGGGCTGCTGTTCCGCAAACTTAGCCGCCTTGATGCTGGTACCTACACCTGCGCGACGCTGGAGCATGGCTTCTCCCAGACTGTGGTCCGCCTGGCTCTGGAGGTGATTGGGGCTGCACAGCTGGATCATCTGTCCCCTGGAAAGCCGAGGCGGGAGGAAAGCCCAGCCCGGAGAGGCCTGACCTCTGCCCTACCCAAAGCTTGGTATAAAGACATCCTGCAGCTCACTGGCTTTGCCCACCTGCCCCAGGTGAATGAGTACTGCGAGCGTGTGTGGTGCAGAGGCACTGGGGAGCGTTCAGGCTCTTTCCGGAGCCAGGGAAAACAGGCCAAGGGCAAAAACTGGGCAGGGCTGGTGCTGGGCAAGAAGGTAAAGAGTCGGGGCCAGGTTGAGCGCAATCGGACACCTCGGGAGGTGGAGGCCACATAGAGGAGGGCCATGGAGAGGTGGGTGGTCTGGATGGTCGGGGAAACCCAGCAGTAAGCTCCAGTAACTCCCACCTACCCAGCTAGGGCAGAGGGAACTGGGTGCCTGATTGCCTCTCAGGGACTCACAGGAAAGACTGGTGGCCTGAGGAAAGGGCCCTATGCCTGAGGCCCGTTCCCTGCCCTTCTTTGTGTTCTCGGTCTCGGATTGAAGTTGGTACACTCAGGCCCCTGGCAGCCCCAAGGGAGCTGCCATTTGTTCTCAGAGATGGCCTGGCTTCCGGAGCGCATTTCCAGCTGTGCCCAAGGCAAGAGGGTTGGGTGGTTCTTTCTCAGCCTGCAGAACAATGGGCATTCTAAGTGACCCTCTGAGTGGGCAAGTGGGTAGCTCTAAGGAAGTGTTTGGGCAAGGGGACTCAGGCAACCGGAGGAGTGAGTGTAAAAGTAGCCTCTTAAGGTAGTACCTATTAAGAAAAGAGTTGGGAAGGAAAAGTAGAGGTGCCGAGAAAGAGCAGTGGTACCCTGCCCCTCCCTCTCATGCCATGACGTGTTGGTGGGTCCCTGCCACAGCCTGTTACTGCTTCTGCATCTCAGAAGTGCAGAGGTGGTGGCTGCTGGTTATCTGGGAGTGGTCAAGGCCTCAGATCTCACTGTCTAAACCAGGGAGAGGCATCTCATAGCCTAATCTACCTTCTTCCTCAGGCCACAGACTGCCAGGCTGGGTTTGCTGGGATGCCCATACCTCCTGACAGACCCCACCCCAACCCTTGCCATTAGGTTCCCATGCTGAGAAGTAGGGAGAGGAATGGGATGTAGGGCAGTGACACTGAACCTTTTAGTGCTTTCAGTGATAACAAAGAGCCCACTGCAGCACGCACACATGCCCCCAGACTCACCACCACTGACCTAGGAATGTCAGAATGTCCACCCTCACCTTTGTGATGGGGAGATGGGGAGAAGGGCGCTGGAGCAGTTAGGGGTGGGAGGAGGGGCCTATCTTTCCAGGGCTACGAAGGCCCCGACAGACTTGGGAGGGTAAGGATGTGGAGGCTCTGCGAGCTGCAGCTGATGATCAATACTGGAACCAGGACTTTCTCTATAGAGAGTTGAGAAGCTGTGGACATAGAGGGAGGGTGAAAGACCCTCAGGATGGACTACAAATCCAGAAGCAGGTGTCTTCAAGAACTTAAAATGATATTAATTAATTCAGGGGCTATTGGGAAGGCTGGGTGTTCCCCAGAGTCTGTATTTCCTGCTAAATAAGGACTGGACATGGATAGTGTATTTTGAAGTCTTCCCTACCTGCTTTCCTTCCTTCTTCATTCCTTTTCTGGTGCTGGAGAAGGAACCCAGGGTCTTGTGCATGCTAAGCAAGCATTCAACCACTGAGCTTTATCCTCAGCCACCCCCGCCCCTTTCTTTTAAGGGGAAAAATGTAGAGAAAAAACACGCTGGTTTGTGGTGTGTGGTGATGAGGCTCCCATGAGAAGGTCACATTTTGAGGGGCATGGAAGGGGAAGTGTTTTTGTCAACAGCAGTTTCTCAGGCTAGGAAGCACAGACCAGGAGGAGGACAACAAAATGAAAATGTGTTCCCAGACTGTGCATGAACAAGTTAGTGACTCACAAAACTGACAGGGCAAAAGTTTGAGATTCCCTCCTTTAAAAAAACTGAAATAGCGAAAGGGATGAGGATCAAATCAGGGTTTCCTGTCCCACTGAGACTCTGACTCTGAGGGCCTTGGGTTTTAGCTCTTCCATCCTGACACTGCCAGAGCACTGGGATCTGAAATAGTGTCTGCTTTCTCCTCTTTGACTGTGATGCAAGTGAACTGGATGCACTGAAATTAACCTATCAGTGACTTGGAGACTTCTCCCTGCCTGGAGGTGCTGTCTACTGGGATGTTAGCTGGTGAAAGCAGAAGAGATGAACAGCAAGGGGGTGTGTGTGACTGGGGGAAGGAAGGGAAGGGGAGATAGGGATGATAAAAGAGGTGGAGGAGACAGTACAGAACTTAGAAAAGGGAATTGGGGCTGCAGCCTGCTCTGCCCCTCTACCCTTGGAAATCTAGAAAAAGACAACTGAGACCTTAGTGACCTTTGAGCAGAGCCCAGGCTTGGCAGGCTTCAGGCTGAGTCCTTTGGGGAAATGACCCTGGAAAACATAGAAAGAAGGAACACAAGATCCTGAACGTCACACACCTGCTCTTGGAAAAATACAGACAACTTCTACTAACTGCTGTGCTTCTCACGGTACTGTGTGTTGTTAACTCTTGGAAATATCCTCTATGTGTGAATTTTATGTTTGTGTTTATATGTCAAGATGGGCCTTGTGATTTCTCTGTCTTCAAAGCATACTTCTTATAATTGCTATTGTTATTTTTTATTGTGATAACTGTCCTTGAGCTCTGGTGACTACAAGGAAAGGAAGTTAATATTTATATCACATAATTATATCATTATTGTATCTTTGTATTTCTGTACTAAGTTGACTGTTTCCACGATCTGGAAAAGGAGTGCCCACCCCGTTTCTTCTGGGAGGGATGTCACCCTGGATGGTACTTTCCATCAGGGAGGGAAATGGGTATAGTGGGGGAAGGAAAGAGTCAGAGGGCTTTGTCTGAAGCTGAGATTGCTCATTAAAATAGAAAAATCCTGTCCTGAGGGCTTGTAAAGCTGACCTTTTTGGAACGTCAAGAGGATCTTGAACAAGAAAAAAAAAAAGTGCTGGCAGAGGGCAGCCAGGCACATAGGCAGCTGTGTTCCTTTTTCACAGCACTTGACATTTGTAATAGAGACACTTAGTCTGGTGCTGTCTGCATCCCAAGCCACATACCAATGTATATTAAGGCCACCAACCTCATATCTGGGCTGGGCTGGGCTGTGGGGGCTGCATCTTCTGGAGAGGAGAGAAGAGGAGGAGGGGGAAGAGGAGGGGAAAGGGAGAGGAAGAGGAGGGGAGAGGAAGAGGAAGAGGAGGGGAGAGGGAGAAGAGAGGAGAGGGAGAGGAGAGGAGAGGTGGCCTTAAGAATCTGACCTAGTAGGCATGGTGCTACTTTCTTTGACAATGCCTCCTGCCCAAGGAGCAGGCTCCACAGAGCTAAAGGGAGATAGAAAAGCCACAGAAGAGAGGGCCAGATATCACCTCACCTCCAGGGAGGCTGCCCTGGGCCTCTTGCTTGGATAGGCATCTTCACCCATGCTCAGCCTAGGGGACTTAATAGTTCTGTCACTGGTCCCATCTTATAGCCTGGCCCTGGAGCTGCTTTTGTACCCTGCCTTCCCCACAAACACCTAGGCCTGACAAACCTAGACCCCTAGGGGCCAGGGAAGTTTAGCTCAGCAGCACAAACACCTGCCTGGCAAGTGCTAGGTTGGGAGTTCAATCCCTAGTACCAAAACAAAAATAAAAACAAAAACAAAAAAAACAAAACCTAGAGCCTGTTAGCTAACCCCGAGCCATCATCACTTCTGACTGAGACATCGTCAGAACACCTACTTGGCACTGGCCTGGAAAGTATGCAAATATGGCCCCCCAAACCCCCTTTGCCCTAGGAACTAGTGCCTCTGTTCCTAGTTGTCACTGTCTTTCTGTGCTCTAAAAACCCCTCCAGCCCAGATGTCTCCCTGGCCCCCCGCCCCTCTCACTTCCCATCTTGGCTCTATTTCCTGCTCCACCAATCTCTCCCTCTATCTTACTCTCACAGCTTCCCCCACGAGCCTCGTACTTCCCCTGGTTTCTGGGCCTTGGTTTCATGATTTCCAAAACCGGTTTAGAGCTGGAAAGGGTTTAGAGTTGAAAAGACTATTTGAATGTTTCAAAATGGAATCCTATGAAATGGTAATCCCTGGAGATCCTTCACAATCTCATAGTTTCTGCATCAATTAGAGAATTTTTGCCCACTTCGCCCCCACGGAGCTGTGCACGGCCTGCTTGCCTGCCCTATGAAGACTCTGAGAAGTCCCGTGATGGTCTCTCACTCATCTATAAGACTACTGTGTGCTTTATTTAGTTCTCTCTTTTTTTCCATGGAGCAGCTAGCACCTTTTATTTCTAATGTTTTGAATGGTACTTTGGAAAAATGCTGTCTAGAGTCTTTTCCTTAACATGTGAAGTTCTTTTGTTAATCTCTGCCTCCTAAGCCTGTAAACCTTGGATTCCTCAACCTCCCAGGTGTCAGTCACATCTTGGTCTTGTATGGCCTTCACAATAGTAGGACCTGCCACCCCAGGGACAGGCTACCAAGCTACTAGTCTGCTGACATGTGGCCCTAGACACTGCCTCTGGCTCCCATTCTCTCACATCCAGCTTGCCTGCTCGCCTCCTCTGTGGTCCCTCTTACGTTTGGCATGGTCTTCTATGGGAGCTAGGAAACATCCCAAGCTGGTGGCTATCCTGCAGTCCAAAAGAGGAATTTGTCCAGAAGGTAAGGGGCAAAATAAGGGAAGAAAACTGCCTTTTCCTCAAATGGCTTTTCTGCTTCCCTTTCATTTAGCTAAGCTTGGGTTAAGTCACCCCAGTTACCGAGGGAGTGGGATATAGCAGCCTCCAGGAGCCTGGCCTGTCTCCAGTCAAGCTGTCTTCTCTACACAGCAGAGGTACTGGCTGTAGCTCCAGCCAGCTGGGCTCCAGAGGACCAGCTCCCATGCCTCTGCCAACCCAGCAAATGGAGGCTTCTTGGCCACCACATCTTCTTAGGACTAGTTGCTCAGAAATAGTCCAATTTCTGGGTTAAAAACCCAACCTGACTTCTTCCCAGTCCTGAGCTGTAGAGGATTCCATAAGGAGAAAGTTCAACACATACAAAGAACAAATCCCTAGGGTTTTCTCAGATTATAAACTTGGAGAGGAACTCCAACTAGGCAGGGCTAGATTTGGACACAGTGTTTGATAAGGAGCTTAGGACTGTTGGGCCTCCACCCTGGTTTCTCTTCCGGACTTACCCACACGTACGGGAGATGAGGAAGGCAGCTGTGGCCCCGCGCCCACTTTCCACTGCCCAGCCCCCACTCATCTTTGCCACGCGAGGACTCTGTTTCCTAGAGGCTACATCCTAGTGAAGCCCTTCACTTTCTCCACTGGAGTTTCATTAAGGAAAATCTTGGCTTCCTAGTTGAATCTTTAAAAAAGTCGTTCTACTCTGGGATGGGAAATACTACAGAGGGTATAGGGCGGCCTTGTAAGAGATGCTGGACTATCCCCTTATCAGGCCTTCTGCACTCAGGTAAGAGCTTGCATTCAGAGATTTTGCTGATGTGAGGATTCAGGTGACCAATTTTTCCTCCAGGGAGGAAGATGTCCAGAGTATACCCCAATCCACCAATAGAGCCTGTTTCATTGCCTTGAATATCTCACTGGACAGAGAAGGATAGCTAGGTAGACAGCTATAGGATGATAGGATTCCTGAATCAACAGAGGTCTGGAAGAGATTCCAGGGGTTTGCCATCAAAAGGAGGGAACATACTATGGACACTTGCTGCCCATGTTGGCCTGTTGGGAGGGCAAGGCAGGCTTTTCTCTCACAGATAAAGACATGCAAGAATGATGTCTCAGACTAGCAGCTTGCTTTATGGACATGATCTCACTCGGTCACTCCACACCACCTCCGCCTGGCTGCCCCAGTTGATAAGAATCTGGTGCTATTTCCTGTAGTCCAAGGGTCTCAGACAATGGTGTGAACGGCTGTGAAAGGACATTGTTTAGGGAAGAAAAAACACCCAGCACAAAGCCAGGGCAGAACTTGTCTAAATGTAAGTTTCTGTTTACAAATCCATGATTTCCAACAGTGGAACACAATGGGGAATTGTTTTGGTGAGGCTGGTGTCTCCTCCAGTATGGTTCTGTCTGGCTTTGATGCCTTCAGCTTCTCTGAGAGGGATGATCATGGATCCTGCAGATGCCTTCCTGTTTATCAGGGATGTGTTCAGGACAGGGTCAAGAAATCAGTTACACCAAAGATGAAGGGGGAAGGTTCCCAGGTCTCTTTCCTTTCATCTGGGCCCTCATGCTGACTCACTGCTTAGACCCAGGATTAGAGGAGCTTCGCAACGGAAAAAGCAAGGGCATTTGTGTGTGTGTGTGTGTGTGTGTGTGTCAAAAGTCACCAACTCCAACTGCCATGCTACTTTTTGGAAAAAATGTGTACAAGGCTTGAGCCTTTTGCAAATCATTGTATCCCTTTGGGATGGGATTCCCTCTTTTAGTCACTAGGTATATTCCTCACATCTGGGGACCCCCATGGTGCTGTGTTGTACCTCCAAGCAGCCTAGGAGCTCACAGGGATCTGATACTGTACACCTGGGGCGATGGCCAATAGAAGTGTTATTTTTCTTAGAAATTTCCCTGGAGCCCTAGTGTCAGTGTGTGTGTGTGTTGTACACATTATAGGAGGCTCGAAGAGGAACAGAACTATATTATACATCTCCTTTAGGACTGGCAGTCACTAGTTTTGGTGGGGGTGCGGGTGAGGCTAAGAGAGCCATCTGGGGTCCGGGCAAAGTATAAGGGCAGTCTTGTTTGAAGATTTGACCTGTGATGGAAGTGGCATTAGTAGATTTTATCCTCATCTCTAAACCCAAAAGAAATGTACCTCAAGAATAAACTCAAGTGAATGTGTTTAGAACAAGCGAGGAGCAGTACGAACTTCACAATTCCAGAACAGAAGGAAACTTTTCATAAGTCATTCTCACCCTTCCAGATTTAAGGGTTTACAAACTTCTTTGCCAATTTGCTAACAGTGCCCTCTAGTGTTTGGTATTAGAACAACAGGCTTATGAGTACAGAGTTTCAGCACATCCGTTGTATGTGCAGCTGACACTGCCTTTGAATATGGTAAGTTCTGGGTCGGGCAACAATGAGAGGAAGAAAGAATAGCAAGGCAGACAGGTCCTTCCCTGTAAGGGACTTCAATCTAGCAGGGAAGACAGACCTATGATTGTATGACTGCCAGAGAATGACTCAGACTAATCGGAATAAGCAGAGACCAGTGAGTGCCAGAGATGAAGTGGCCATTATGCAGGGTTCCACAGGCTGAGGGAGGAAGTTAGCATTCCTCAGGCCAAGAATGCAGGCCAAGGGCCTAGTATTTCAGGGTCTTCAGGGCAGAGTGCCCACAGGTGGGTGCTGTGGGAGGCACAGCTGTGCAAGGCCCCATTGCAGAATGCCAATCTCAGCGGGGCCATCCTGAGGAAAAGGTCAGCACGTTTTACGGCAGGTAGGAAAAGGTGGATGTGCCAGTGAAATGGACACGGGAAACTGTACTGACTGAATACTTTTGCAGAAGTCCGAAGAGGCACAAGGGTCTGAGATGGGTCCTGTCAGGAGGAAGGAGGGAAGGCACATGTGTGAAAAATGGCCAGACTGACAAGAAAGAGGGTGGTTAAGCAGAGAAAGAAGCAGAAGGAAACCCTCAAGTTTCTGGCTTTAGTTTATTGTTCCAGCAAAAGTAAAAATTAGAGGAAGGGAAGCAGGTGCTCTGGGAAATTTTTATTTAACATTTATTTCTATCTTGCCCAAGTGAGTTATTCTGGGTCCTAAGCTATGAAATATTAATTTTAATAGACACATCCATTATGAAAACAGGTGTTTAAAACACATAAGATTGGAGTTGGGGCTTTAGCTCAGCAGTATAATTGCCTGCTTGGCAAACGTGAGGTCGTGAGTTTGATCCCTGGCACCAAAACAAAACACATAAGATGATCTTGGGGCCAGAAAATAAATAAGTACTCAAAAAAAAAAAAAAGAAAAGAAAACACAAAATTATAGGAATGTGTGGGAAAGAAAGAGGATCACGCAGCTAGAACAATCTGAACAACAAAGTAAACATTTTTATATATTTGGTATTGAACTGAAACTCAAAGTGTTACATATGTGCCATATGTATGTGGTATGTCTTATATATGTGATATACATTCGTGTGTATTATATATATGTGATATTTATGGATATATATATATATCTCCATGAGTGATATACATCTCCATACTGATATGAACAAATTATTGAATAAATAAGTGGCAAGGAACAGGTAAATAGCCCATACAGAAGAATTTCAGATAATTTAGGTTGATAACTCATCCTCAATGCAGAGGGTTACATAGTTCCTCACTCCTTAAGTGTGGGTTGCAGTTAGTCACTTGTTCCAAAAGGTACCGTATGCAAAGGGGGAAAAACGGCAACTTTATGGTGGAGAAATCTGACAAAACTCCCTCAGCCAGGTTACCAAAGTTAACATAAGTAGTCTTAACTACTTATGTTATGTTATGTTCATAGTATGTAACTTTGATGTGATAAAAATAGTGCTGTACTTCTTCTCTCCAAAGCCCATAATCTCAGGCTAATCAGGAGGAAAACATCAGATAAATACCAACCAAGGGCCACTCTCTAAGATTCCTCAAACCTTTCAAAATCATCACAAACAGGGAAAGTCTGATAAACTGTGCCGGCCAAGAGGAACCTAAAGAGATAGGATGACTCAGCGCAAGTAGTATCCTTTTTGGGATCCTGGAACAGAAAAAAATTAGGTAAGAACTAAAAATCTGAATAAAGTATGGGCTTTAGTTAATAATTATATATCCCCACTCATTAATTATGACAAATTTACCACAGTAATGTAGGATATTAATAATAGGTGAAACTGGGTTTAGGGTAATCTATCTTCACAATTTTTTCTGTATGACTATTCTGAAATTGTTTATTTAGGAAAAATTCAGTTATTTGATGTGAAATAATTGATTAGACCCACAGGAAGAACAGAACACTTCAAAGTTGAACTTTTCAGCTTTCAAAAATGGAGTTGGATATGGTATAGATAGAAAGTGAAATTATAAAGAAGAAATGGCTAATGGGTGTGTGTGTGTGCACATGAGCACGAAGCCAACTGCACACAGAGGTAGAGCAGCTGAGCGTCTGGGTGAGGACAGCCTCCCTCCACTCCTGCCACAGCTCTGCCTTCCACCCACGGAACCGGAGAGACACTGTTAGGGGCCGTTGTTTTGGGTAAGACAGTGTTTCTCGCATTTGAGAATATACAAGTGAACTTCTATAAAGGGAAAGATACTAGCACAGATTTCTAAGAATGTGCCTGGTGACTCCAATTATAGCAACTGTAGGTTAAGAAACTAAAGTCTGTGTTAATCTAGGAAGAGTTTTTTTTTTTTTTTTTTTTTTTTGGTACTGGGGATTGAACTCATGACCATGTGCTTGCAAAGCAGGCGCTTATGCTGCTGAGCTAAATCCCCAGCCCTCTAGGAAGAGTTTTAAGTTGTAAATGATGACTGTAGGAGCTACATCTATAAAATGGGTAAAATGTTGTTTTTGAAATGAAAATTCATAATTAAAAACTCCTCGTCACTTGTAGGCCTCTGACAAAACCTTGGATGCTCAGGTTAGGAACCATAACATTAAATGATCAAATCCATGAGACAGAACATGAAGAAAGGGAGTATAAGACAGTTGTGGTGAAACACACTTGGGATCCCAGCACTCTGGGAGGCTGAAGCAGGATGACTACAAGTTTGAGCCCAGCTGGGCAATAGAGTGACTTGATGAAACCCTGACTCAAAAAAAAAAAAAAAAAGGAACTGGGGATGTTGCTTGGTGCAAAGGCCCTAGGTCCAATACACATGCACAAAGAGAGAGAGAAAGAAAGAGAAGAAGAAAGAGAGAAGGAAAGGAGAAAGAAAAAGAGACAAAAAGAGAGAAAAAAGAGAAAAAAAGAAGAAAGAAAAAGAAAAGAGGAAGAAAGCAAGCAAGCAAGCAAAGCAAGCCAGCCAGCCAGAGCCAGGTATGATGGTATTTGTTCGTAACCCAGCACTCACGAGGTTGTGGTAGGAGGATCGCTGGAGTCTGAAACTAGCCTGGGCTACATAAAGAGTTCAAGTCCAGCCTTAATTATGTAGTGAGGCTCTGTTCAAAAAATAAAACAAAACACCCCCCCGCAAAAAAAACCCAAAGCCAAACCAAACCAAAACAAAGAAACAGAAAGAAAAAGAAATAAAGCTATCTGAAAATGATAGCTGCGCAGGCAGTACGGGAGCTGCCAGGTCAGGGGTAGGCTCCAGGAGGAAGGCAAGTCTTCCAAAAAAGAAGTCCAGCTGACAGTGATCTATTTTCTGGCCCGTGAGAAATTAGCAAAACACAGCAAATAAGAGGCAGTAACTAATTTCAGGGGGAAAAAACATTTTACAAGAATAGAAAAGTAAAGATAATGTACTGTCTGGCTTAATGGCAAACACGTAATGTAAACAATGCAAGTTAACAAAAAATGTAATGCAACTATTTAAGATGAGAATGAAAGTGGGAAGGTTCTAGAGGTACTAAATCTTTATGTAACCTAGTAAGACTAATAAATCAAGAAACCACTTAAATTATGGAGAATAATTGCCTTTAGGGAACAGGACTAGAAATAGAGGCAAGTTGAGACTGCTTTTCATTATAATCCTTTTAGTACTATTAGACTTTAAACATTTTTTTCTTTGGTGTGAGAGTTTAACAGAGGCTGCATGTGTTAAGCATGTGCTCTCCCATTGAGTCCCATATGAGACTGAACTGGCCATATTAAAATTTTTGACTTTAAATTACTTTGGGCTGGGGATGCAGCTCAGTGATAGAGTCCTTGCCTGGCATGTACAGGCCCTGAGTTTGATCTCCAGTACCACAAAAACATACAAAAGTCTATATTACTTTGATAGAAGCAGACTTCTACTATCCATCTGAGTACAAGTGAATCTGGTCAAATTTGAAGGCAATCACTATATACAACTTGGATATAAGTCCAGGGAATTCGTCAATACTTGGAATGAGAATGATCTAACCATTAGATTACTCAGAAAACCCTGACTCAGAAAAGCAAGCCAGCCAGCCAGAGCCAGGTATGATGGTGTATGTCTGTACCCCCAGCACTCAGGAGGTTGAGGTAGGAAGATCGCCAGAGTTTTTGCCTGGGCTACACAGAGTTCAAAGGCAGGAATGGTGGTGCACTCCTGTAATTCCAGCACTTAGGAGGCTGAGGTAGTAGATCGTTGCAAGCTTGAGACCAGCCTGGGCTACAAAGTGAACTCAAGGCCAGCCTGAACTGCATAGCAAGACCTTGTCTCAAAAAGCAAAAAAAAAAAAAAAAAAAAAAAAAAAAAAAAAAAAAAACAAACAAAAAAAAACCCAAACGAAAAAACAAAGGCCAGCCTTAATTACGTACCAAGAGCCTGCCTTAAAAAACAATCTCAGTAAAATGCTGAGAATTAAGTATCTGGTAATAGTTCTGAGATTTCTCTACTCATCTAAATCCCATGAAATCATTAAAAACATACAGATGTAAGATATGGTCTATTCAATTTTTCTCTAGACTTCCTGCCAGATTCTCATCCTAGCTGCCTTGCCTAATGTGAATGTTCTGGTATGCAAATGTGTAATTCTACTCTGAACAGAAATGCTCAGGCTACCAGGCAACCAAAGTTTGAGTGGTTCACTTATGCTAGTGTGTTAAAGTCACAGTGGCCTAGAGGAGGTGGAGCCCCTTCTGCTTCACATGGGCATGACTGCAACACGGCCCTTTTCTCAGACTATCGTAGGCAGCTGTACTGGCTCACCTCCCAGAGGGGGACCTGTGCACTTACTGCACAATGATATAAAACTCTGCCCCTGGGATGCCAGCTTTCCTGCAGACTGAATCCCTCTACAGAGATGGAGAAATACATCTTTGTTCTTCATTGATAGTTATAATTTACTCGATTTGTGAATTAGAAGCATAAGTTCTCTTATTACCTCATTCTGCCCTCCAGATTCCTCAGTATGGTGGACAAATACAGAGTGAATTTATAAGGAGACATTAGTGGAGAGAAAACCTTTATTTGATAATAATAAACATGAGTGAAGTAAGAAGAGGCATGTGAGAACTAGATCAAGGTGGAAAAATCTGGGTGGAAGAAGGGGAGAACGCCACATTGGGGAGTAAGAGCAGAGGCATTCTCATAGCCACAAACATGCTCGACAGTTAGCATCTGGACCCTGCATGCTCTTCATGCTCCCCCAGGACTTCTTTTTCTTGGCTCACTATCTCAGTGCTCGCCCCTTTTCCTTGTCTCATTGGTCCAAAGTGCTCCTCCCCTCAAACCCGATGGAGAAGTGCCATGTCACACCCAATACATGCTTGGTAGAAACTACTCAGAAGTGTAACTTGGACTTTTTGTAGCTGTTAAGTGATTTTGACACACTTAGACTGTCAGGAATGGCCACTTCTGCTACCAGAGGACTCTGGATTTTCTAATAAGGAAGTTCCTGACCATCTGATCCAAGAAGGGCCTGGATTCTCTTCCAGGCTGGTGTCTCTGCAGAAATGCTCCTGGGGGTGTAAGGCACTGCTGCAGGAGGGGATGTCACTTGAATTTTCAGATATGTAGTCTGTGGTGAAGAAAAAGGGGTGAAGGAAACGCAACCCTTTGCTTCGCTCAGGTGCACATCCTCAGGCCCCTCCCTTGCCACCTTCCTTCCAAAGATAAAGTCTTCCCTACAAGTCCCCTTTTGGTGGCATGTCCTCCTCCATTCTTAGGCACCACAGCCCCTAACCCCACCCTGGTTCATAGACCAGGCTGTTCTTCCAGTCCCACCTGTGGGTGAAGCAGAAGATGAACACTCTTCACACTCCCATTTCTTGCTGTTGGATCTAAGAAAGGAGCAGTCCCTATGGGTTCCATGGGATCCACATGTAGCACACAGAATGAGGCACCACCTCCTACAGGAAAATCCAAAGAAGGATGTAGATACAAACAGAACAGGCACTCTGAGGTATTTGCTATGGGCCAGCCTCACCTATGGTGAGGGCTTCCTGGACATTTTTTACTATGTATTTTACCCATCACAGGTGTGTAGCTTACAGAGACTGAGTGCTGATTCCAGGAGCCTGCATGGAAGGCACAGCCCCTTGCAGAGTTGTACTGGGGATGGAACTCGGGACCTTGCACAGACAGGTTTATGCTGTGGAGCTATATCCCCAGGACAAAGTGAATTCGAAAAGGAATCGACCCTAAGTATCTCTCCACTGCACCCAAGAAGCAGCACACCCTAGAGAGATCTGTCCACTTGCAAATGGATAAGTAAGGGGTTGGTCAAGAATGAAACTTAGCATTGGGCATGGTAGTGCATGGCTATAATCCTAGCTACTCAAGAGATGAGACAAGTGCACTACAAATTTGAGAGCAGCCTGGGAAACTTAGCAACACCCTGTTTCAAAATAAAAAAGTTTAAAAAAGGATATAGTTTAGTGGCAGAACACTTTGCTTAGCAGGCACAAGACCTTGGGTTCAATCCCAAATACCACTCCCCGTGCCCATAAATGAAAGGAATTTAGAACTTGTGTTCACCCAGAGGTCTGCAAACAACAGTGAATTTCTATCTCCTAATAACTGTACCAAAGTCTAACTCTCAGTACCGTGAAGAGCTCTTTCTATCCAGGAGCTTTTCCCTACCCTTCATCCTCAAAGTTGTCTCTGCCTTGCTCATACAAGCAGATGGGGGCATCACAATGCTGATAGCGCTGGTACAACTCTGAGAAAGCCCCTGGCTCGAGTTCCCAGGCAGCATCTCTGCAGTGGGAGAAGAAATAATGAGTAATGGACACATAATTAGCTGGTGAAGCTTTTATCCACCAGGGATAAAAGCACAGAAAGTTACACAGGTAGCCTGAGCATTTCCGAGCCTGGGCTTGAGAGCGGCCTAGTTGGGTGAGAGTGCTGAAGCAGGGTGACTGGAGCATGGAGACTCAGTGGTTCTCTGGAATTCAAGAACCCTGCCTCCCATGGGATGCTGAGTCCCAAAGTGCCATTTTCAGATAATGCTTCCTGCTGATTTTTTCTCTTTCTTTTGGTAAAAAGCACTCCCTTTGCTCCTCCTTTCTTCATTGTACATCAATGTTTTGGCTCCTCTCATTTTCCAAACTATCCTCACGCTCAACCTCCTCTTTAAAATCCAGGCAACCCACTCTGCTTCAATTCCTGCTTTACAATTTCCACTACCTGTCTGGAATATGAATCCCCATTCTTAGCATTTCTTGAGGAAATTCTTCTCGATTGTTACACTGGGGACATTTGAAGAAATGCTTTGCTGATGTGTGGGCGTATTTCTGTAAAAGAAATGCAGAAAAGCATTGTATTTGTAAAAGACATTCTGACCATTTTCTTTCTACCCATGGGGCACAGACAAAGGAGCTGGGTAGGCTAGGATGCGGGGCTGCAAATACAGGTTTTAGGCCTGGAGCCAAATACTCAGCTGTCACCTATTGTTAAGGAGCTTGGCAGTAGCGGTCAGGTACCTGGACACACACCCTTTTCTTTCTTCCCTTTTTTACAATCAGTAATAAGGCTGATTGTAAGAGTCCTTGACTCATTTGGAGGTGAGTCCATTTGCTCTAGCAACCCTGAAGATTTTGCTAAGTATAAATCTTACCATCAATGAGGTCCTATAGGCCAAAGATGGCCACAAGCTGGTCTTTCTTCTCAGTGATCAGAAGCTCTGCATATAGACCTCTAAGACGAAGTATCAAAGCTAAGCTATGCCAGAGCATTCCCACAGTACCCTGATTGCAGGCCCAGAATGGGGCAACTGTGGAAGGTCCCCCCAGGGCCGAGAAAGCCCCACCTGAATGCACTTGCGGTGGTAGGTAGCTTGATTGCAACAAGGGCTCTGTATGTTCTCAAAACTTGACTGGGATAAGTCTTCACAACACAAGATGCAGCTTTCCTCTTCCACTTTCCCCTGTTGGATGTCCTGGATGGGGCGATGTTTTTCACAGAATGACCTGTGCAAGGGTAAACAGGCTTGGTTTCTGTCTTGTCACTGCTGCAGATTCCCAGTGACTGTCCTACAAGAGGCAATCAGCCATCCAGCCTGTGCCCATGGAACCTCTATGCTTGTGAGGAGGGACAGGGTGAAGAACAGCCACATGCCTTCCATGGCTGCTCTCCCACTAAGCAAGCTCCGGGGGCTGTCCCTAACCCTCCCATTCCTGAAAGCCCTCTTAGTTCTGAGCAGCTGTCTAGGAAGCCCGGCTGTTTGTAATTTAAGAGGGGACTGGGAAGCAAGAGGAAACCCTTGTGAAATCTTCAAATCAAGACACTGTTTCCCATTATTGAAAGGATTCACTGGTGAATCAAAACAAGCCCATGAGAACTGGATTCTGATTTCATTGGCAGCTAAATGACAAGTTGCAAAAGGCCAGCTGACTTTCCCCTTCCTCACTCACTTGTACTCTCCAAAAAATTGCGAAAGGCAACCCCTTTCTTGGCCACAAGGCAGATGGAAATTTCTAGTGCACTGATCCTTCTGGCACTTGATAGCAGCTCCCTTTTTCTTGCATACAAAGCAGATCTGTAAATAAGATCCCACACAGTCTCAGTGCCCCAAGAAAGACAAACAGATACACTGTGATACATCTTTTATGGAACGAAAATTCTATGAAGTAGTAGCCATTCCCTTTCCTCAGTCGTCTGGAAAGTACCAGGGCACTCTAAAACTGAGCTTTAAGCAGCACTGAATTGTTTTCTCAGGGTGTTGCTGTATCCAGGAAGAAAATTGAGACGTAAGAGAAAGACTGGGGCTGATGGTGTAGTTCAGTGGTAGAGCTAGCATGTGTGAGGCCCTGGCTTCAGTTCCCTAGCACTGAACAAACAAAGGATCAGAGTTCTTTGACTTCTTAACCAGCAACTAGGGAGAGACTACAAACAGGGATTCTCAGAGAGGTCTAGGAAAGGCTTATCCCGAAGTATCCATTTCTGGGGATTCTAACCTTCCTAGAAGCCCGGGCTGCTTCCTTTTTGATGTCTTCAGGCAGGAAGCCATGGAAACCTCTGTTGGATTGGCCCCTCTGAGGCAATTTGCTAGATAGGATCTGGGTAAGCAGAAAGAACCAGGCTGTCAATGTTGATAATCAGTGAAACAGTGTAGTGGGGTAAGGATGATAGGGCAAGAGAGCTAAGAAATAGAGATTAGTGGAATATATATACATTTGTAGGACGATGTATTTTATGAAGGCTTTCATACTTCATAGCTCAATGTATCGGGTACTCTAAGCACTTTTCAAATATTACATCACTTGAAGCCCCAAATCCCCCTCTCTATAGGAGAGACATAACTTGCTCAGGGCTGCTGAGCTCCAAAACCTGTATTTGATATACCTTTGTGCTATATCTGCCTCCCATTTACTAAGGGCTGCTGTTGCTATTGAGGGCTGAATACTTGGGGAAACACTTCCTCTGTACTCATTTTATATTCATCATAGCCCTACAATACAGATGTTATTGTGACTCTTATTGTGCAGAGAAGGGGAGTGAGGTGTTAAGTAATATGGTGGGGGTCACATGACAAGAACAGAGCTGGCATTCACATCTGGGCCCATAGAACCCAACATGACAAGAACAGAGCTGGCATTCACATCTGGGCCCATAGAACCCAACTTTTTACTCCTCCTGGACTATTGCCCTTCAGAGTAAACACAAGAAGGGAAAGAGAATTTTAAAATCTTCTGACTATAATCATTCTGCATTATAGAGGAAAAGGAAATGTACTTTTAATAACACACTTTAAAAAGACTTTTGTTTCTGAAAAGTATCGAAAGCAGAGTCTAGAATGGGAAATCAAGAAAAAAGAAGTTAAATTGTTCTATTACATACATGGCAAGAATGTCAGTGCC
Source organism: Hydrochoerus hydrochaeris (assembly GCA_004027455.1). Lineage (NCBI taxonomy): Eukaryota > Metazoa > Chordata > Mammalia > Rodentia > Hydrochaeridae > Hydrochoerus > Hydrochoerus hydrochaeris. The sequence goes on from PVLA01003762.1 coordinate 93,369, forward strand.
TCCTCCCCACCCTCAAGATGGGGGGAGGCTCCTTCTAAATATACTGGAGAGAATGGTGGACTTCTTGCAGTAGTTACATAAAATGTAGAACTGGAGCTCAGGTTATCTATTTAAAATCATAGAAAACATGACGCTATTGTGTTAGATAACTTGAGGACATTTGGATTACAGCTGATATATATTCCCACTTACAATTAAAACATATATATTTTCACACTAATATCTCATGGGTTCTGTTTTATTTATACTTCTAATTATTATTCACATTTTCTAAAATGAGCATGTTGTTATAAACAGAAAAAATCAATAAATATTAAACAATCTAAGTATCATTTAACAGGAGTTTAGCACACACATATAAAATTACCAATTAGTTGTTAAAAATAAAAAACTACAACTGTATATTTTATATGAAAAGATCTCCAAAATATGTGAGATAAAAAGAAAACAAGATATAAAATATCATGTATAGTATATTTATTCTTAGGTTAAAAATGTATTTGCTTGTAAGTATATCAGAATTTACTAGACAGTATTTACTAGACAACAGAAAAATCATAGATTAATCTTTTTCACGAGCACAGATATAAAAATCAAACAAAATATTCACAAACTGAATTCAGCACCACATACTAGGAATTCAAGATTAGTTTGACATTAATATTAAAGAACGCAATTGATATAACAAAGCACATTAATGAAATGATGCAGAAAAATCAAGATCTAAACAGGACCAGGAAAATGCAACTGACAAAACTCAATATGTGTTCATGATACCTTCAGCAAAATAAAAATAAAAGGAAGCTTCACTCTGATAAAAAAAGCATCTCTGAGAAAAAGAAAATCCTTCAGCTAACACACTGTAGTTATGAAAAAATACATGCTGTTCCCTAATGTTGGGAATGTCATGCCACTTTCACTGAATACCATGTGTAAGGGCCTAGCCAGTACAATAAAGCAGGAAGAAGAAATGAAAGACAAATATTGGAAAAGGAAAAGCAGAACTGCATTTACACAACATGATTGCGTACATAGGGAATCCTAATGCATTTACAACGATACAAATACATAAAAACAATTACAAAATTTAATAAGATGCAGGAAGTAAAGCCAACATACAAAACTAAACTGCCATTTCTCTATTCCAGCAATAAATCTGAAAATAAAAATAAAAAATTATTTATAATAACCATAAGGTATTTAGGAGTTCTTTTAACAAGAGATGTGTAAGAATTCTTCATTAACACTGTAAAGCACTGCTGAAGTAAATTTTAAAAAACCAGGGCTGGGGATATAGTTCAGTGGCACAAGTGCCTGCCTATGAGGTCGTGAGTTCGATCCCCAATACCAAAAAAAAAAATAACATAAAATAAAATTTAAAAATTTAAAAACCCAAATAAATAGGAAAATTTACCATATCCAACATTCAGTATTATCTATCAATTCACCCCAAGTTGACCTATAAGTTCAAGACAGTCCTGATTATAATTTCAGTAGATATTTCTAAAAAGAAAAATTCACAAAATTTATAAACAAAAAGAACCCAAATGTCAAAGCAATCTTGGCTAATACTCCAAAACTTATGTACTTAATTTTGAAACATTGATAAAGCCACAATAATTAAGACATATGCCATATGGATAGACACATACAGTTTAATGATCATCCAGATCTACAGATTTGTGGTCAATTGATTTTAAAGGTATTTAGATAATTCACTGGGCAGGTGAAGATTTCTTAGGACACACAAAAAGTACTAAGCAAATTAATAAATAGAACTTTGTCAAAATTACAAAATTGTCCCTATAGGATGAAGAACATGAAAAAGCCAGACTAGGAGACATATTTATAATACACACATCTGAAAAAGAATTTATATTCAGACATGAACAGCTGCATTCAGGATGGTAGGACCATAGATAAGAATTCGTATTCAGAATAAACAATTCTAACAACTCAATAACTAGACAAAACAACCAATTTTTTAAGGGGACAAAAATATTTGTACAGATTATTCACCAAAGAAACTATGTGAGTGGCCAAAAAGCATATGAAAAGAAGCTCAACATCTTTAGTCATCAGAGAAGTACAAATTAAAACAAGACACCACCATGCATTCCCCAGAATAACAAATTATAAAGACTGACAATACCACGCTTTGGCAAGAAAATTGTATGACTAGAACTCTCATAAGTCACTTGTGGAAATGTAAACTGGTACAAACCATTTTGGAAAATGACTTGGCAACTTCGCATAGTTAAACATTTAGCATACAACTAGTAATTCTACTCCTATGCATCCATCCAAGAGAAGTGAAAACACACGTTCACGAAAGACTTGCATGTGAATGTTCATAGCAATTTTATTCACAATAGTCCCAAATGGAAACAATTTATATGCCCATCGACAAATGAAGAGATAAGCAAAATGTAATGCACTTCTAATCTCCAAAACAATATTTTGGGAGGAAAAAGCCAGATGAAAGAGTATAAAGAGTAAATTCAATTTTATGAAGTAAAAGAATAGGCAAAAATCTATAAATCATAAAAGTGATTATCTCAGATGTTACTGACTAGAAAGAGGCAGGTCAACTTTCTGGGATAATGGAAATTTTATTTGATCAGGAGAGTGGTTACATGGTGGTACATGTACATTTATCACGACTCAACAAATGGAACATTAGTTAGTACATTTTATGGTACACAGACTATACCTAATAAATATTGAGAAAAAATAACCGGAAGGATATCCCAAGTTTTGACAGTATTTGTGCCTGGGGAAAAACAGAAAGATTGAGAATACTTCTTTAGAAAGAGGCTTTTTATTGTACATATTTTACACTGTTGGGATTTTACACTAGGTATATAATTTTAAAAATAGACTTTAAAAAAGCTATTATAAACCAGTTATTATAAGCTGAGTGCTGGGATTACAGGTATGATTACACACCTGTAATCCCAGCACTCAGGAGGCTGAGGCAGGAGGATCACTGTAGTTCACGGCCAGCCTGGGCTACAAAGTGAATTCAAGGCCAGCCTGAACCACATAGTCAAATCTTGTCTCACAAAGATCAAAATAAAAACAAAACAAAAACCAAAACAAACAAAAAGCTATTTTGAAAACAAATAGGGCTATAAATCTGAGACTAGAAACAAAATTGTTTGTATGGTAAAAAACTTAAGATAAGCAAAGCCAGAGGCCTTATACTCACAAGACAGAAATAATGCACACTAATATTGTCTTTCTGAAGAAATTCTCCTAGTTTTTCAGGATCCCCAGGTTCTTGGAGGCATAGTCGGCAAACTAGAAGGTGAATATTAAGAATTAATTACAGGCTTGGCTCAAGTTGACCTTTATGAATGGAAGAGAAGCATGAGCTAGTCATCTGAGTACAAGAAGTAAAGATGCACTTCAGTTTATAAAGGGGTTATGTCCCTTTGTAAGTTGAAAATATCAAGTAAAAAATGCATTTAAGCTGGGCATGGTGGCACATGCCCATAATCCTGGCACTTGGGAAGCTGAGGCAGGAGATTCACCAAGAAGTCAAAGCCAACCCAGGCTGCACAGTGAGTTCAAGGCCAGCCTGCAACTACATAGTAAGACCTTGTCTCCAAACACCAACCAACCAACCAAACAAACAAACACACACAACTAACCAGAATGCACTTAACCTACCAAACATTATAGCTTACCACACAGCACACACTGTACAGTATCAGTTGCTTTCTTCAAGATTGTGTGGCTGACTGGGAGCTGTGGCTCTCTCAGCACTGTGAGATAATACCATACCACATATCACTAGCTTGGCAAAAGATCAAAATTCAAAATATAGTTTCCACCATGAATGCATAGCACTTTAGCACTGCTGTAAAGTCAAAGATTTCTAAGTCAAAACTTGTAAGTTAACAACATCTATATTGGGAAAAGGGTCACTTTGGCAAGGAGGAAGGTTAGGATGAGGTCTAATTTGGTATCAGTTAAGGTTTGATATAATTTTGGTCACTAAAGGAGTTTTGTCTCTTGAACTTTGGTCATGAAAATTTAAAATTACAGACCCTGAGGTCTTCAGGATCTTACAGAATCTAGGAAGGCAGTAGGGCTGGCAGTGAGAGAAGCAAATTTACTGTCCCACACAGATGGCCTTCTTTGTAGAGGTCTGAAGAGACCATACCTCATCTTTCTTACCTGGCCCTGAAGACAGTTTCCTCTGGATAACCCTCCTAGTCCTGGCAGATTTTCTATATAAGAGAAAGAAGTGCAAGATGGTATTTGAGTACCCTATTGACAACCCTTGAAACATTTTCTTTAAAATGTTATTCATGCTGGAGATTTAGTTCACAGGAGTAAGTGCCTGCCTGGCAAGCAAGTGGTTGTGAGTTTGATCCTGGGTTCCAAAAAGAAAAAAGACAAAAATAAAACGTCATTCACATGCCTGATGAGGACCAAAATATGAGTCTCTTTTTGTTAAATAATTTATTTTGCAGTACTGGGGATTGAACCCTGACATACTTACCACTGAGCTACAACCTAGTCCTTATTCTGAGACAGGCTCTTACTAAGTTGTCCAGACTGGCCTTGAATTTGCCATCTTCACCCTCTCAAGTACTTGGGATTACAGGTATGTGCCACTACTCCCAGCTTTATATTTTTTTTTTTAAAAGACAAAACATATCTACTAATTTATCTGAGGATATGGACCAGATTATAACAATCTTTCTGATGCTAGCTGCCTTTGTTGACTAACTGAATGCAAGAGCAAACCCCCTTTCAATCTTTTGCTGTTTCTTCTGCCAAGTACTCTGAATTTAAGGTGGTACCACCCTTACAACGCTGATGTGATACTGAAGTGAGTGAGTGAGCATTTTTCACTGCTAGCACTATCCTTTGCAAAGTGCTAATCAATCTATAGAATAAGCTTAAAAGATGGATACTATTATTATGCACAATCTCCAGGAGAAGAGTTGAGGCATAAAAAAGTGATTTATCCCAGGTCACTTAGCAAGTGGCACATTAATTTGCATAGTTCCAGAGCCATCACCTTGCTACTAGAGACAGCACTGGCAAGGCAGGAAAGGCAGCTTTCAGTGACCATCAGTGTGTGATTTCAGTGTTGAACTCTACCCTCTAAAACCAGGCCAAATGGAGCAAAAAAGTGCAGCATATATCACAAGTCATTGGTCAATTTCTCCCAACTCTCTTCTGTCATCTATTCTACCTCAATCTCTGGCATTCTTTCTTCTTTTCTTTTAGAGTCTTCATTCGCTGCTGTCTCTCTTTCCTATATTGAATTCTTCTATATTATGATGACAGTACAGGTTCTTCTAGCTATAAATATAAACAGGGCTTGGTCAGCAATTTAATTCTGCATGTGGTTATCAAGTTCCATAGGATCAAGGCAACAGTGTACTTCATTTTCCAGCCCCTGGATGGAATAAAAGGGAACACCCAGTATCAATGCTAGTAACAGCCAATAGCTCTTGGATTGTGCCAAGAACTGTTCTAGGTACTTTATATGTGTTTACACACAAAACTGCCACATTAGCTACCATTATTATCTCTATTTTTAAGATGAAGACACTGAGGCTTCAAGGAATAAATATTTTGCCTAAGCCAAGGCTAGAGTTAGAGATACAGGTGATATGTGAACCCAAGTAGTCTTGTACAGATGCCCACATTAAATCCTGCACTTTATACTGATCTCATACAGCAATGTAAGAACTTGCAACCATTGCTTGACCTAAATGGTTGTTTCTACTAAATGTGTGAGACAACCCTCTTGAAAAAGTCATCTTTTGCACCCAAGTGTAAGTGTCTTAGTTCTACACAGTAAAAGCTAGAGGTCTTTTCTAGGAAAAGGAGCCTGTGAGATTTTGCCTGCCTAAAAGCAACAATTTTCTCTAGTGAGAGATAAGAAATTATACTGACGAATTGACCCCTTACCTTCTATTTTTCCTCTACCAGGCTCAGATGGTCACTGAGGTTTGGCCCAACTTCTACCTGTCTACATCTGAGATGTGCAAAATACCCCAAAGTGAACAAGACACCTTGCCATTCCTCCAACCACAAATATTAGCAGACTATAGTTAACAATTTTCATTGGTCAAAAGTAAATCCTTGAAAGTGATAAAGGGCAAAATAAATGGAGTTCACTCCTTTGAAAGGAGCTCTGTCAGTCAGAGGAGGGAATATAACATTCTTTGAGGAGTACGGGATGAGTTAGGTCACTTCAGAGATGTGTACTCCTGTACCCACAGCCTTGGATTTAGGTTAGGGACTTTCAACTATCCTGCATGACTGTGACCACTAAGGCAGTTAGCTGCTCAGAAAACCAAGGTTAGCCAGCCTTCCCTTTCTTGGACGATGCTTGCTCCATCTCCTCTTCCAATCTATGAGTTGTAGTTGCAAGGCTGACTTGTTAGGCCATCCTAACAAAAGTGCTTGCCCAGGCTGGAGAAGGGGACAGATGGGCGCGTTGGACCCACTGTGGTTGACTGACAGTTGCGGGGGCTCCTGAACATCCAGCAATAGAAATAAACCTTCACACTTTAAGTTTTCATCGCAGGATCGCGAGTTTCCTCGAGTAGGATTCCGTGTACCCGAGTAGTTTACAAGATGCAACCATCTACAAACACATTTGAGGAGGAAAGAGTTCCGCACGCTGCTCAAATCTATGGTTTCCTAACCTGGTGCCTGCTCTCGCCAAACGCTTACCAAGTTTGTTTCGCTGGATAAATGCTGGGCAGATGCTTGCTGGGAATATTAAAAATAAAGGTGTTCGGCCCCGCCGCCGCGGCGAATAAATAATGATATACTTGGAAAACACGTGTTGCTATGGTCTCAGCCGTTCCCTGAGGTGAGAGCTGGAGAACGGGCTCAAGGTGCATCCCGCGCAAGACAGACCAGGCTCATGTCGCGCCTGCGGAACCAGGCCGGAGATGCCTCCGCCGCTCGCTCTGCGCGGGAGCACACGGGGCTGCCGCTCCTGGCTGGGGCTGCCTACCCAGCTGTCCCCGAGGGCACCGCTGTCCGGGAGTTTTATTCGTTGTGACAAGCCGTGAGAGCTACCTCACCGGCGGCCGCCCCGCGCGGTGACTGCGCCGGCCAAGTAGGGGAGCGCGCAAACGGGGACTGGGGCACGCGCACCACGGTAACAACCGTTGGCAAAGGGAGACCGCTAACGGCCACGCGCTTGCCCACTCCCTACCCGCTCCCTTGCGCATGCGCACCTGCCTCCAAGCGCGCGACCGCGTTTGCAGTCGGGACCGCGGGAGACGAGCTCGGGGCAGGGTTGTCGCGTAGTGATGACGTAAACTGCCGTCGCGCGCGGGTGACGCAACGGGGCCCGTTGTCTTTGCGTGGGGTTGAGGGGCCCCGGGGGGCGGTGGGTACTCCTAGCGGGGGCGGTGGTGAATCGGAGGGGCCTGGACATGGCGCTGAGGGGCCGCCCCGCGGGAAGATGAATAAAGGCTGGCTGGAGCTGGAGAGCGACCCGGGTGAGGAAGGGGCTGGGTGGGCCAGGGGTGGGGGCCGGATGGGTCTGGGACGCTCCTGATTGACTACCATTCTCTCTTGTCGCCTCACCCAGGCCTCTTCACCCTCCTGGTGGAAGATTTCGGTAAGAGCCACCTGTCCGTTGAAATGGGGCTGTGAGAGTTCATGCCTGTGTCCTGGCTGTAGGGCCAAGGGCTGCCTTTCCCGACTTCTTTCGTTTCCCGATCGCAGGTGTCAAAGGTGTGCAGGTGGAGGAGATCTATGACCTCCAGAGCAAATGCCAGGGGTGAGTGGCTGGGTCTCTCTCTCCTTTACACCAAGAAGAGTAGGGACCGGCAAGGGAAGAATACCCTTCAAGGGAGGTAGTATCTGAAAACCCATGTTGTGATATGTCATAGAGAAATCCTTCCTTTCTGAGTGCCATCCTAATCAGCTATTTTTTGTTTTTTCTCAATTTTTCCTCAGCACTTCCCTTTCGGGAGTAGCCCTCTCCTCAACCATTCTTAGGTACATTTTAGCCACCTTTTCTAGTTTTGCAGCAGGAAGCCCTAGGTCAAACAGTGCCTTTTGTACAACTGGGTAATTCATTATGTGCCCATGCGTACTGTGGCCTTAATTCCCACTCAAAAGTTGTCCTGTATTTATTCATTAGTGTGACAACACCCCTCTTAGGGGTCCAAACTCAGGTTCTTGTACTGGCAAACTGCAGAATACAACTGTGGAGTGACTGCTACAGTGACTGAACTAAGTGACTAACTTCTCTTTTTTTTGAAAAAGAAGGGAAGGGTATGGGTGTTCATTTGTTCCTGTGGCTTTATTGGAGCTCAGGCCTTGGGGTCCATAACTGAGAGTTAGTACTAAAGTTCCTCGTCAGGGTTTTTGTTCTTGTCTTTTTTTGTGTTTCTGTCCTGAGCCTTTCCAGCCTTTTTTTTCAGAACTATAGACTTCATAGGGAGAGTGAGTGAATTCCTGGAGCACCACAGCTGGCCAGAGCTGATGCTTGATTCTACCTGTGGCAACCCTGTGGGGCATGAGGCCTAGGGCCACAGTGGATACAGTATTGGGAAGAAGCCAGGGAGGAGGGGGATCATGATGACAGGAGCCTCTGAATGATGGATGAGTAGTAGGGGAAGAAAGAAGAGGATGCTGATGGCCTTTTGTTCTTTCTTCCTCAGCCCTGTATATGGATTCATCTTCCTGTTCAAATGGATAGAAGAACGCAGGTCCCGTCGCAAGGTCTCTACCTTGGTGGATGATACGTCTGTGATTGATGACGATATTGTGAATAATATGTTCTTTGCCCACCAGGTATGTTGGACTCTGTGCTTGGAGGGTGGCATGCTGCTTATTTTTTTATTTTTTTATTGCTTAGAAAGTGGAAGTCAGGAAGGCAGGAGAAGGAGATACACATATACCAAAGGTGATGGTTATAGAAACTTCTTGGCAGAAAGAACCGAGCTCTTTACTCAATAAAGGAAACATCTTTAGAGTGGGGTGGCATTTCCATTTACTCTCTGCGTTCCCAGATGCTTGCTGAGTATTTAGTTGGTACATATTAAATGAACAAATGTTGGCTGAGGATGGTAAAAGCTGAGGAGGGTTCGTCTCCAGATATGAGTCCCTGTCTTAGAACCCATTCCCAGTGAATATGGGCTTGGGGGACCTTAGGGGAAGGATTCTGTGTATGTGTTACTAGTCTTGGTTTTACAGCTGATCCCCAACTCCTGTGCCACTCATGCCTTGCTGAGCGTACTCCTGAACTGTAGCAACGTGGACCTCGGACCTACACTGAGTCGCATGAAGGATTTCACCAAAGGCTTCAGCCCTGAGGTAGGCTGCAGTGCCTTCCTTAATCTTGACTCAGCTGGCTGGGCAGATCTGATCCTTAGGGGTACTAGTAATGCCGACACATGGTGTTTGGTACTATTTGGCTGTTTCTTTTTCAGATGACCATTAACATTATATTTGACTCATAATTAATTGTGTAAGGCAGTTGGTTTTAGCTCAATTGTCAGGAGAGCAGATAGACCTCGGGAAGGAAGAGACTTAAATTGCAGGGTCAGAATCTTTCCCGCTGGGACTTTTTCTATCAGGCCTTGTTGCTCCGTTTTCCACTGATAACTACAAGGCCAGAACAGACCATCTCTCTTGGGATACCAGAGTTCTTTTCTCTACCCTTGGAGCCTTTTAGGAAAGTTGGTCTGTGCCGCTTCAAATTCCTGGAGTGCTTCAAGGCTTGCTTAGAACCTTGCCCCCTGCTTCCCCCCAGAGACCCACTATGTGATCTTATTCTTTCCCCTAGAGCAAAGGATATGCAATTGGCAATGCCCCAGAGTTGGCCAAGGCACACAATAGCCATGCCAGGTATGTATGAGCGTGGTGGCAAATATGGAGTAGGGTAGGGGAAAAATGTCTTTTTTTTTTTTTGGTACCAGGGATTGAACTCAATGACCTCACGCTTGCCAAGCAGGCGCTTATGCTGCTGAAACAAATCCCCAGCCCGAAAATGTCATTTCTGTGGGCCCTGATTTTGTATTTCCCCAGGCCTGAGCCACGTCACCTCCCTGAGAAGCAGAATGGCCTTAGTGCAGTGCGGACCATGGAGGCATTCCACTTTGTCAGTTATGTGCCTATCACAGGCCGGCTCTTTGAGCTGGATGGACTGAAGGTCTACCCTATTGACCATGGTAGGCACCTGAGCCAGGGGCCTGTTGGGTTTCTTGCTTACTTTCTGGGTTCTTGGAGCTTAAGGCCTTCAGGTACGTAGGACCCAGTGGCAGAGGGTGGGGTTTATACTGAGAACATCTAACTCTGGTTAGGACTTTACTCTGTACTACACTGTGTGACCAGCTCATGACTAGCTCAACCACACTTCTCTATCTTTTTACCCTGGACCTGGTCAGACTTACAGTTTTCCACCTGTTGATTCCTCATCTTGGTTTCTCCTAGGGCCCTGGGGGGAGGATGAGGAATGGACAGACAAAGCCCGGCGGGTCATCATGGAGCGTATTGGCCTCGCTACTGCAGGGTAAGGACCTGAGCCTATCCTATCTTTGTAGAGGTTTGCTCCCTTTGAGGGGGTCCAGAAAGGCTCAGAGATTTGTAAATTGCTAGGCCATGTGGCTAATCTGGCAAGAAGAGACTTAGATATTGAGCTTCTATCTTCTTGCATTGTTTCCTGTCTGGATGGCCTGTGGCTGACCCTGGATGAGCTGAAGGGGAGAGGTAGGACTTGCTGAGTCCCTAGGTGGCCCACGTATGCTGGGTCACTTCCTAAGAGGCTTCTCACATGACTCATTGGAATGTACCACCTCAGGTGCCTGGTGTACCTGGCCAGCCGCTGCCCACCTTTTGGGGTGAGGCCTATCCCTACAGCTGCAGGTATAACTACACGGAGACCTGCCAGGATATCTGCCTCAACCTGATGGTGGGGCTGGGGTGGGAGCTGCTCTCACGGCTGCGGCTGTGACTGCAGGGAGCCCTACCACGACATCCGCTTCAACCTGATGGCAGTGGTGCCCGACCGCAGGATCAAGTATGAAGCCAGGCTGCATGTGCTGAAGGTGAACCGTCAGACAGTACTGGAGGCCCTGCAGCAGGTAGGTTTTCTTCCTGCCTGGCCCTGGGCCAGCCTTTCCTCCACTGTAGCATCTCTTTCTGATTCCCAAATCACACTCTTGTGGATCCAAGCTTTTCCTTAACAGTACTTCTTTTGTGAGAAAGGTAGAACTTGGGGTGCAAAGGGAGAATAGCTTCTAAAAGAAGGTTGTGGTTTGGCTGTTTGTTTCTCTATGAATGGTGGGTGGGTAGAGTCATGGCCATTGTGCTATATCTTAGCTGTCTAAAGTGGAGGCCTACCTCTGCCTTCCCTCTCTCTGAGCCTTAGATTCTTTTTTCAGCTGATTAGAGTAACACAACCAGAGCTGATTCAGACCCACAAGTCTCAAGAATCACAGCTATCTGAGGACTCGAAGTCAGCCAGCAGCAAGTCTCCCCTGGTGCTGGAGGCAGGCAGGGCCCCAGCAGCCTCTGAGGGCACCCATACAGGTACTCGGTTGGGGAGTGGTAGGGGCCTCTCTTGGGCTTTGGATCCATCCCTCACAGCTTGTCTTGGGAGGTCCAAGCAAGAACCAGTGTTTCAGTATGTGTGTACTTGGAAAGTGGTGCAGAGGTTCAGACCTCCTATGGGAGGTCTAAAGCCCAGTGCCCATGGCTGTCTCGCCTAAGAACATAAGAGAGTTGTCCACCTGTATAGGGTTGCCATCACCCCAGCTTCCTGAGTCCGCTGTAGGGTACCCTCCCTTTCTTGTTTTCTGTGCCCTTTTTTCTGCCTCCCCCACGTTTTTTTGTCTCTGTCTCATTCTTCCCCTGACCAGTATTTAGAACTTGCTTCTCCTTTTCTGCCAACTGGCTTAGCTATCTGGAGGGAGGGGGAACAGTGCTGTGTAACAGGATTGGGGAGACTGTGGGCTTTGCTTGAGGATCCAATTAAGCTCTACCTATATTCCTTGCCTTATCTCAGATGGTGCAGAGGAGGTGGCTGGTTCATGCTCACAGGCTCCGACCCATAGTCCTCCCAGCAAACCCAAGCTGGTGGTGAAGCCCCCAGGGAGCAGCCTCAATGGTGTTCCCCCCAACCCAACCCCCATTGTCCAGCGGCTGCCGGCCTTTCTAGACAATCACAATTATGCGAAGTCCCCCATGCAGGTAAGTGGGAAGCACTCCTGTAGGATTTCCTCTGAGCTCTTCAGAGGCCACAGTAGCAGTTTCCCCGTGTGGTCCCTTGGTGTTCACTCTCTGCTGGGGCCTGAATTGCCAGGTTCCTCTGATACTCAAAGGCTCCACAGCAGCACGGGCTTAGAGAGGCAAAGAGAGCTTCTTGATTTTGAATCTAGTCACATGGTTTTGGGGGTAAGTGTTTAGGGTATGTTCTCTTAGAAGCCTTCCATAGGCTTCTGTGCAGAGTCAGTGGGTAGCAGCCTCTTCAGAGTCAAGGGAAATACCTGGAAGATCTCAGTGGACTCAACCTGGAGAGTGTTGCCTTTTTTCCTGACTGCTATGCCTAGCTGGTTGGGCAGCCCCTGTTCCTGACTGTCCTGGTCTCTGGCCCAGGAAGAGGAAGACCTGGCAGCAGGTGTGGGCCGCAACCGTGTTCCAGTCCGTCCACCCCAGCAATACTCAGATGATGAGGATGACTATGAGGATGATGAGGAGGATGATGTGCAAAACACCAACTCTGCCATCAGGTCAGCCCCAGCACTAGAAGGGTAGCAGACTCTGGGTGCCTTGGATCCTGTTCTGAATATCCCAGCCCAATGTCTGAGGATGCTGCAGAATGCAGGGCCCTGGGGGAGGCTGGCCGGAAAGGCTGACCCCAGGTCCTCAAGAAGTTTATGGTGGGCTTGAGGGAGAACTGAGCACATAAAGTATGTATCAAGGTATGTCCTGTTTTATGTAGTTTTTCAATTGGGTCATGAAGGATTGGTTGAGGAAAAAAGAGGTGGGAGGGATGGAGGAGATGGTAGGGGAGGCAGCACTGCTGGAAGATACGGCATTGGTTGGGGTGAGGCCACTAGAATAGAGGTGTTCTTGAAGAACACCAGGCTGCAGTAGGTGGAGCTTAGGGTGCCATAATTGGTGTGACTGGGTGAAGCTGCTTGGAACAAGTGTGAGGTGCTGTGGGGTTAGCCCCTGGAGGGTAGGCCATTCTGGATGCTGCTGATTGTGGTGACCTGGCCTGTTCCCTCAGCTCACCTTTCTTTGGGCCCCACAGATACAAGCGGAAAGGAACAGGGAAGTCAGGGTCGTTGAGCAGTTCTGCAGATGGGCAGCTGTCAGTGCTGCAGCCCAATACCATCAACGTCTTGACTGAGAAGCTCAAAGAGTCCCAAAAAGACCTCTCAGTTCCTCTGTCCATCAAGACTAGTAGCGGGGCTGGAAGTCCAGCTGTGGCAGTGCCCACACATTCGCAGCCCTCACCTACTCCCAGCAATGAGAGCACAGACACAGCTTCTGAGATTGGCAGTGCTTTCAACTCACCTCTGCGCTCACCTATCCGCTCGGCCAATCCGACGCGTCCCTCCAGCCCTGTCACCTCCCACATCTCTAAGGTGCTTTTTGGAGAGGATGACAGCCTTCTGCGTGTTGACTGTATACGCTACAACCGTGCTGTCCGTGACCTAGGTCCTGTCATCAGCACAGGTCTGCTACACCTTGCTGAGGATGGTGTGTTGAGTCCCCTGGCATTGACAGGTGGGTCTTGGGCTGGCTCTTTGGCTACTTGGTGTATGAAGGAGGCAGGAGGGAGGTGGAGCAAGTGACCTCACAGTGTCCTCTACACATGTATCTTCTCATGTCTGCTTCTCAGAGAGTGGGAAAGGTTCCTCACCCTCCATAAAACCAAACCAAGGCAACCAAGGGTTCAGCAGCCCAGAGGAGAAGGAGGTAGTAGAAGCCACGGACTGCAGAGAGAAGACTGGGTTGGTTAGGCCTGGTGAGCCCCTGAGTGGAGAGAAGTACTCACCCAAGGTAAACCTCCTTAGTGGCTTTATCCTGGCAGAGAGAAGTGCTGTCTGGGTGCTGGGTTCTTGACTAGAATTCTGGTATAAGGTTTGGTGGTTGCAACCAGGTGCCAGAAAACCTTTCTGAGTTGGGTGGTGGCAGAGGCCATAATGGATGCTGGCTGCTCACCCTGCCTCTTGCTGCCTCTTGATAGGAGAGCTTGGTGCTGACCAGCCTCCTCAGATACAGTACTGGATTTTGACAGGAGCTGCTAGCACTACTGAAGTGTGTGGAGGCCGAGATTGCAAACTATGAGGCTTGCCTCAAAGAGGAAGTGGAGAAGAGGAAAAAGTTCAAGGTGGGTGATCTCTCCCCTCCAAAGTACGTGGTCCACTGACCTCTTTTGAGGTCAGTTGCTTGGGGAGAGAGGCTGTGGCACCCTCATACTTCTGTTTTCCACAGATTGATGACCAGAGAAGGACTCACAACTATGATGAGTTTATCTGTACCTTCATCTCCATGCTGGCTCAAGAAGGTGAGGGGCCTATTTTGGTGTCTTAACTGGAGGTACATATCCATCAGGTGCCCTGCCTTAGAGCTCCTCTGAGGCTCGAGCAGGCTCTGGGCTACAGGGATGGCCATGAGAGCCTCAGCTTCTGGCTGGAGACTGTTGCAATTGAGAGGGTGGCTGCTGGGCACCTGGCCCCTGCTCCAGGGTCTCTGCCTTCTGCAGGCATGCTGGCCAACCTGGTGGAGCAGAACATCTCAGTGCGGAGGCGCCAAGGGGTCAGCATTGGCCGACTTCACAAGCAGCGGAAGCCTGACCGGCGGAAACGCTCTCGCCCCTACAAGGCCAAGCGCCAGTGAGGACTTCTGGCCCTGGCCACAGCCTGCTCTTGCCGTGATGCCCTCAGCAGGGGCTGTCCTTGCCCTGCTTTCTTTTTCCAGTATTACTGAATAGTTCTAGCCACAGAGCTAAGGCCCTGGGAGTGGGATCCAGCCCATGCTCCCTGCGTTCAAACCCTGGGGTCTGGCCGGGGGTGGGGAGGCAGGTCAACCCCATCATGCTCAGGAAGCAGCAGCTGGAGTTGGGCCACAGCAGGGTGCTGTGGCTTCCTCCACAGCTGGCTGTGGAGCAGCAGGACCTGGCCCTTCTGCCAAGGAAGCAGAATATATATTTTACCTATCAGAGATGTCTATTTTTCTGGCCTCCAACCCATCTTGCCATCATGGTAACATAGCCAGCTTTCTAACTCTGCTTTTTTGCTTGGTAGCTGTTATCTTGGTGGGCCCAGATTCCTGTATCATGCCAGGGTTATAACTGTAGGGTCCCAGCTGGGGGCCTTGTTGAACATTGGACCCTGCTGCTCTAGCTTCCGCCACTAGCCTGTCCCTGTCATGAGGAAGTCACTCCATTCCTCTTGGGAGAGTGCCAAACTCGGACCTGGCTGCTGGGCAAGACTGGGGGGTGGGGTTTTCCAGTGAGGGTAGGATGAATAGCCTGCTGGGGTCCCGTGGCCTGAGTGCAGAGAAGTGTTTGATGGCCTGTAAAGCTGTCCCAGTTCTACCTGGACATGTTGAGACTACTGTCCATAGCAAGGCTTTGGGTCTCTTTGCCTTCAGTGTTGTGGCCCTGGCTATGGGCCTTCCCTGGGCTCCTGGTTTCTGTCCCTGGAGTTGAGACTCAGAAGAGCCTCCGCTCAGCCCCTCAGTATTATCATGTCTTCCTTCCCTTAGGGATAGCAGAAACGGGGCTGCTTGCAGGAAGCTGGCACCACTCAGCCCTCCCTATGCCAGCTTCCTTGGCCTCTGTAAAGCACTCAGGGTGGGAGACAGCAGGATCAAGATAACCAGTTGGAGCCTTTGTTCCCAGAGGGTTGATGCCAGGGCGTAATGGGGTCAGCATTGTCTCTGGAGCTCAGGCCCCATACACAGCAGGCAAACAGGCCCCTTGTCTGTGTACATAATGACTGCAGGGGCTGAGCACTGCCTGACTCCTTCAGCTCCTGTAAATACTGGATCACTGAATGAATAAAACTGCTAAGAAATGACCCTTCCTGTGGTTGCTGGCCTGAGGTCAGTAGACTGGGCTGTGGTGGGAGGGAGGGACCTCATGGGCTAAGGCTTTGTGACCAGCGAGGTGAGAAGTATGCATTCCTGGGGTGTCTAGCCTTCTGGGACACTGCACCTGGGAGTTAGGACCTGAGTCGAGGAAGAGTTGTGGACAAGGTGCACCAACAAAATGGGCTGGGCTCCAGGTCAAGGAGGCAGTGCTATCTCTAGTTGTGCCTGCTGTGTTCTCCCTGGAGGGCACTGGAACCTGGGAGAGCACAAGTCTCCTTTTTCCTTATTGCATTTGGCCAGGGACCACAGGTCAAATCCACCTCTGCGCTCTTTCCCACCTGCTGAGCCCATTCTTCGCTGAGGTGCTGCAGTCTTCATCTCCCCACCACAGCAGTGGCTCCCACAGAAGGAGCCTCATGTAAGCAGCCACGGCACAGCTAGACTAACTGGAAAACTCAACTTTAATGGCTCTGGGTCTAGTAGTCCAGGGCACAGATGAGGGCCACACCACGCTTTATCCAGTGTCGCTGAGGCTGGTTGGTGGGGATCTCCACAGCAATGACGTAGTTGGTAGAGTGGCCTGTGGTTGACAGTGTTCCTGGCAGGCAAGAAGTGGCAAGGGTTAGATTACTCCCTGTCACTGCTAGAGCCTGGACACGCAGACTGGGTCATAGGAAGAGGGAATCCTGTGTGATAAATGGGTCTGGCCAAGGTCAAGGCCTGCCTAGCTTCCTACACTGGAAATCAAAGATGAGAATAGGAGAGTTAATGCTACTGTTCAATCCTTGATGGGCCCAACCCAGGCTCATCCCTGTTTGTGCCTCCACTGCTCTTCTCAACCCCTAGTGGCAGTCTGTGGCTTGTACATTGATGGAGGATGCTAACTTGACCATTGGTAGCTTTGTGTTGTATAAAATCTCTGTCAGCTCCACTCAGCTAAGCTGGCTAACTGGCTTGGGCTGAGCTGAGTCAGTCCTTGGGTCCCCACCCATAGTATAGGCTCCCTGCTTTGCCCTGTACCGGCACGGGTCAGTGTCTTGTAGATGGGACACAGGTAGATGTCCTGGTTCTGAGCCTTGCGGTTGGGTACTGGCATGAGCCAGATAACGGCCATATCTGTATATAGCTCCTTGGGCCGAGACTCTGCCAGTTGGAAGGCCTCCATGTCCCAGCGGGCACCTTCCAGGAATAGTCCATAGATGTAGCACCCCACTTTGGGCCTTTCCTTGAGTTCTGATGGTGACTGGGCCATCACCTGTGGCAGGCACACAGACATAGCCATACTCATACCAATACCCAAACTCTGGGTTAGGGTTTTACACTCCCTCCTGAGGGCTCCTGTCTGCCTGCCTGCCCATCACTTACCTGCCATTTTAGCCTGTGAATTTTTCCTGGGTCTCACGGCCTGTCCTGACTGGGTCTTCCCACCCTCCTGTTCAGGGATACCCCAAATACCAGGCAGCTGTGACCTTAGTGCCCCTTTTGCCTAAGCTGTCCTCCAGCCTGACACGTGACCTGGTCCTGGCTGAGCCCACACCTTGAAATCGAAGGAGATAATGTCGATGGAGATGATGAACTTGCGTGCAAAGTTCTGTAGAGTGCCTGTCAGGAAAGCCTGTGGGAAGAAGAAGCCACTGATCCAGAACACAGCTGGGATGCCACCTTGGATCCAGGTCTGCAGGAAGTTCAGGCGCTGCAGTAGGTCCATGACCCACGAGGCCAGTGGCTTGAGTGATGGGTATGCCTTGGCATTCCAGAGCTCAGGCACAGTGTTGTTGTACAGGCTGGCAGCCATCAGCTCCAGTTGCAAGGACATCACCACCAGTCCCTTGAGTGCCTTGAGCAAGTCTTGCAGTGTCTGTGTGATCACTTGCAGCAGCCGGTTGTACCTATGAGGCCAGTGGTAAGGAAGCAGGCAGTGGGCTGGGGTTGTGTGGTGGTGTCGCCCCTAACTAGGGGCCATACAGAAAGCAATGGTAGAACATAAACTCGAAGAGTATAGAGCTATGTCAGACAGCTGGGTACAAATCCCAGGTCTGGCCTTTAGCAGATACATGAGCTGGGAAGTAATGTAGCCTTTCTTGTACCTCAGTTTAATCATCTATAGAATGGGAATGTATTGCACATAGCATGGTACTCCTCTACAGCACTGTGGCTGACTCGGGTTGGGGTGACGGAGGAATTACCTAATGACCTCTTGAACCAGTACAGTGTTCATTGACTCCTCATACAGCACAGGGTACTTAGCCATCACGACCTGCAAGTTGATAGGCTCAGGGACCTGGAGCAGAATGTTCTGGGCCACATCCTCCACTATCTGCAGGAGTAAAGAGACATTAGGGGACAAGGCTGGCCTCCTATAACTCCTGCGGGATTCCACAGGCAAAGGTTTTCCCACAGGGGAGCAAGCAGCATGGTGGAATCTGGCCTTGCCCAGCTCTTCACCCCTTCCCCCTGCTGCCACTCACCTCCTCTCGACCTTGGCTGCCCACAGAGGAGGATTTGGGCTGCAGCTGGATAATGGCACCAAGCAGGGCAAAAGTCTCATTCTGGGCAAAGGTGATGTTGGCATTGTCATGCAGGCCAAAGATCTCAGGCATATCGTTGAGTGGGAGACTCTTGATGTAGGAGAGGTAGCCCTGGGAGGCAGGTGTGAAATTGAAGGCTCTGCCTTGCTCTGCCCCAGCCTAAGTCACCTTATCAGTGAGCACTTCTCCCTTGTCATGCCCCCCACTTAGCACCCCTGGCAGTTCTGGGGTTGCATGGCTGCTGAGGCACTGGGTGATGTGCTTACTTTCCTTCCATCCCCTTCAGGTTTCCATCCAGCTCCCCTCCTCCATTCAGCTACTCAGACCTACCATAGGTCCTCTTTGTGGTACCCACCCAACCCTGCCTTGGCTCTTAAGTTCTCCCCACACAGTTCAGTGGAAGTATGTCTTCAGAGAGCCTCCCCTGCCTGCCATGTTGGAGGAGCTGTCCCAAACTATACAGAATAATTACACATGGGGTGGCTGAGGCGGGGTTTACCTCTCCTCACAGAACCTGCTCTCCAGCAGATAAGGACTAATTCTACCTCTGTACCCATGAAACAAAAAGGAGCCCCTGGAGGGCAGGGGCTGTTCCTCCTGTCACCAAGCTCCATGGTGTTCACGGCACCCTGGAGCCCCAGCTTGGTGGGTCCCCTCCTGCTCAGTCCTTGGGAGTGGTCTCACATTGAGGTCATAGGTGGGCTGGATCTGGTGGTAGATGCCTGAGTCACTGTAGCTGTGGTCAGGGGAGAGTACAGCAGGCTTGTAAAAGTCCTCCAGGATGTTCATAACACAGCGGCGGTCCCAGTCATCAGTGACACGGCCCCCATAGTTGATCTCCCCTGCTGTGTACTTGAGGACCTATGGGATGGGTGAATTAGAGCCCCAGATCCCTCAGGTTCTTGGTCCCCAGTCTGTCCTTGGCGCACCTTGTAAGGGATGTCATCGTATTCATCTAGAAACATCTTAAGCTGGCTGATGCAGATGCGTAGGTCTCCATCTGTGAACTCATAGGGGATGTTGAAGCCCAGAGCCCCAAATTTACGACGCTCCAGTGCATTACCATGGAACAGGCACAAAGACAGCAACAGGGACTTGAACTCCAACACCTGTGGACAAGGGGCATGTGGGGTACAAATGGGGACAGGTAGGCAGGCCTGTACCAAGTGTGCCTCACCTTGCGACAGGAGTTGAGGAAGTCATCACTGAGGCTGTTGTAGGACTTTAGCAGGTTGGCCTTGACACCACGTGGTGGCTCAATGGTCATCTTGGAGCCATTCTGCAGGATGGACACTGGAAACTTGTTACTAGGCAGACTGGTGAGCCACAGGCGGAAGTCCCGGTGTACCTGGTGGCCAAAGCTCCTCATGAGCATCAAGACCACACCAACATTGAGCTTCCTTCT
The DNA here is from genome assembly GCA_004027455.1 of Hydrochoerus hydrochaeris. Classification (NCBI taxonomy): domain Eukaryota; kingdom Metazoa; phylum Chordata; class Mammalia; order Rodentia; family Hydrochaeridae; genus Hydrochoerus; species Hydrochoerus hydrochaeris. The sequence goes on from PVLA01003762.1 coordinate 113,358, forward strand.
ACCCAGAGACCCTGAGCTCACCCTCTGCCTGACTGTATCCCTGGAGTGGGCCAGGAAAGGCTGGACAGACAGTGGTTAATAATGTGGGCTTTGGCAAGTCCTAGAGTTACCAGTCAGTCTGTGTTGGCTAGCCCTGGGCAAGTTATCAGGCCCGAAACCCCCAGAAACTTGGTGGGGTGTACCATTGAGAAGATAAATACAGTTGATGCGTGATAAGCTTGTCGGTTACACAACACTTGCTACGTGCCCAGGGCTGGGCTGAGTGTGCTCTAGGAGTATCTCACTTAAGCCTCATTTATCTTCCATGGCTGGACTACTACTACTCTCTTTCAGCAGAGGGGGCCCAGCTGGGTCTGTGACAGACAGTGAAGCATACCTTGTCAGGGTTGATGTGCTCGATGAGACGCTCCAGGGCTGGCATCCAGCTTGGTGCTAGGTGGCAGTTCTGGAAGAATACCCACTTGCCCCTCTCTATGGAGCTGCGCATCATGGCTTCTGCCCGAGGGCCCTGTGCAAGCAGGAACCCTGAATGGAGTGGGGGCCATCAGCCCAGCCCCCTGCCTTCCTCCTTGCCTACCCCTTACCTGTCCCTGGCCCAGGGAGATGGCAGAGAGTTTCTTGGAGAACTTCATCTCTTCAGCAAATTTATAGAGATCCGTAGCAGGGTCTGTGCCAGGTGACAGCACAAAGATGAGGGGCGTCATGGAATTGGAGTCTTTGAACACCGCTGATAGATTGGCTGTCTGTAAGAACACAGAGAGATGCTGGGACCTCCTGCGGAGGTCCCAGAGGAGCCAGAGACCAAGCAGGGGAGAGGTGTCCTGGGGCTCCCACAGAGATCCCAGTGGGGCTTCTGAGTTCTTTAGGGCTGGCTAGGAGTCAAGTCCTGTCCTGGCCAAGGCTGCAAAGAAGCTCATCCAGGTGCACCCAGGTCCCTGAGATCCAGGATGCGAGCTCTGCCTGGGTACCAGCACTTACCTGGGGTTCAATGAAGCGTGGCTCCAGGTTGGTGGCCACAAAGTCCTGCATGGCATTGGTAACCTTGTCTGCACGCAGACAGCGGAGGACCAGCAGCTTCTGGAACTGGTCCAGGTACTGGTCCCAGATGCCAGGCAAAGGTTCCCTAAAACAAATTTCCCTGAAAGCCAGCCTGTGGGAAGCCACTGGCCCCAGGGATTCTGCCATCTCACTAGTAGTAGAGGAGAATGGGCTGTCCCAAGAGTACAAGTTTGAAGGCCCAGGAGAGATTGGGCCACAGCTGCAGAGTAATCCAGGGTGGTCCCCTAGAGGTCTGTACAGACTTGTTCCTGGGGTCTTGGCTGCTTGATGTGCTACCCTACCACATCCTGGGACCCAGCTCACCGGTGGGGCTCAGGGCTGTCGAAGATGGCCTGGAACTCTTTATGGTGCTTTACAAAGTCAGAGGAGAAGGAGGAAAAGGTTGGCAGGTTTGACAGCGCCAGGATGTCTCGCCAGGCTCGTTCTGACAACCAGTCTGGTGCAGGGTTCTCGGTCATGGTCTGGATGGAGCCCCCAGACAGGAGGTAGCGCCACTCACCCTGGCAGGGGACCAGATAGGTTGTAGCCAGCTCCTCCTTACTTCCAGGCACCCCATCCAGAGAAACTGAGCTGCCCTTGGATGTGTTGGTCAAATCAGTCTGGTTTAGTGTCTCCACTTTGCTCTTTCTTGGACGTGCACTCCACTGGGGCTTCCTGCTAAACTTGTGAGGAAGGCTCAGGATGGTCCATCCCTGAGGACAGTCTCTGTGCTCAGCATGTTCAGGGCTCTAAGAAAGCCTGTGCTTATAGCATTGGCTGGGCCATAATAAACCCAGGTTTCCTGTTGTGTTTAACCAAGGAATTGAGCTTCTTTAGAACTCTGCCCATTTGTCATGCTGTGCCCTCGTGCCTGGTTTTCCCTTTCTATCCACCCTGCTCTCCCTGGCCCACAACAGGGCCACCACTCAGGCAGTCAGGCCACCTGGCCATTTCCCTGCCTCTGCACCTGGTTGATCCTGCCCTCGTTCATCATGATGCGGACACACAACAGGAAGGCAAACATCAGCTTGTGCTTCTCAAAGAGGCTGCAACAGACATTGCTGTAGAGGCTGTATGTCAGGTAGCGGTTGATGTTGGTAATGCGCTTTTTCAGGTTGTCTGTAGGGCAGAGAGGTGATGTCAGAATGTTAGGAGAGGAGAGAGGAAGGACGATTCCAGGGTGCCTAGCTAACTTCCCTGTAGCCATCTTGGCAGTGTGGGCATCACCTTGGGTAGTGAGTTTTCTCAGCAAAGGGATCCCAGTAGGAAGCAGCGGGCATGTGAGGCTGATGTGAGAGGGTGTGCCAGTGAACGTGAATTTATGTGTGTACCCCATGCTGGAAACGTGTCCATGTGTATCCTGTCTGTGTCAGGGCAGGCTTGTTGTCCCTGTGTGCCAGGGTTACCTGCCCTCTCCGAGTTGGCGATGCCCGAGAGGAAGATGTTGAGGAACCATTCGAGGGAGTACTGGTACATGGGGTCCACACTCGCCAGGTCAGACACACAGAAGAAGAGGATCTGGGTACGGACAGCCACAGGTATGTATTCCATGCGTGTGAGGTCAATGTCCTTCTCTGTCTGCTCTGCAATCTTGACTTTGGCCTGGGGGGGAGGGTGCGGTAGGAGGACTTCAGGCCCAGGGATGCTGGCAAAGAGCAGCAGACAGAGGCGGATGGAGGCAGGGGTCAGGCCTGGAGAGGTAGAGGAGGTGGGGAGCAGGCCTGAGGCAGATAAGAAGAGGCAGCTGCCCACCTGGATCTCAGCAGCCTTCGTTTTGGAAGCCTCAAGCACCTTGATGAGCTCCACATCATCCACAGGGTTACCCTCAGAGGAACTGAGCCGGTACAGGATCTGGTCTTCAATGTCCTTCAGTTCCTGACGCATTTTGGCATTACTGATGATCAGCTGGTTCTTGGCTTCCTCTAGGTCTGGTCGCTCTTCAGCCACTACCTGGCCCAGAAGCTGGTCCTCCAGGCCACTGCCAGGGTCAGGAGGTACCATGTTGGTATGCCCCAGAGGGCCAGCTTTGAGCCTGCTCATTTATCTACCTGTGTCCCTGGGGCTCCATGAGCATGCTACCAGTGTCCACCTAGAGGGCCTGGGCTCCGTCACAGGCTGTGGGCTCGTTCACAGCCTGCTTTCACATTGAGTGGTTCTCAGTGAGACCTCTGGTGGGAGCACAGAACCCAGTAACCTCGAGGTCTCTGAACACTTCTTCCTGAAAGGAGGGCGCTATCGGTGATAGGCCTCAAGGGGCCTTTGTACCCACTGATTTGTGGAGAGGCTCATAGAGGCCATGGAAATGTCAGTGCTGGCACGGAGCAGGCCTGTGGGGAGGGTGAGAGTCCTTAGGTAGAAACAGTGGCAGGTCAGAGGAGCTGGCAGAGGGAATTCCAGTTCCTGGAAGGAAGCTGATGGAGCCACTGAGTGGCGACCCGGCCTGGAATAGCCAAGCAGCATCCAGGCAAGAGGAGGTAGAGCAAATGCTTGGGGGTCCTCAGGGATGGGAACTTACCTGGGTGACAGGGTGAAGTTGATGAGGGTGAGCTTGGTGGAGATCTCGGGTGTATAGTGTGGGTTGGGCAGCTTGGTGGTGATGTACATCCTGAAGTCCTTGTGGTAAGGGATCACTGTATCTCCCAGCTTCAGCACTGTGTTCCCCTGCTGCTTGTATGTCTGAGGTGGGCGTGGGGAGAACAGGCCGGCGCTGGGGTCTGAGCTGCACCAGTGTGGCGTGGACAGCTCCCTGCCCAGACCTATAGCTCTGTCCTGCCCTGCACAGACCTACCTGCTTAAGCAGCACAGGCTCCAGGGCTGGATCAAGCTCCTCGCCTACGTTCTCCAGAAGGCACGGCTTGCCAAAGCGGATGGCATTTTCCATGCTGCGCAGGAAGTCTCGGTCACTCAACTTAAAGACATCCAGCCCATTGTCCTTTTCCTGTGAGGGAAAGAGATAGGTGGGGACAGGGAGGCTGAGAGCCATGCGAAGGCTGCTTCCCCCGCAGCTGATGAACCTGGCTGTGGTGGGGTGGCAGTGTTGACAGGTGGGCTTACCATGTTCTTGATCCATTTGTTGGCCTGACTCTGTGGGTCGATGAAATGGGTCCAGCGCTGGGAGAACTGGTTGATGACCCCGTTCTCCACTGACAAAGTGTCATTGGGTAGGCCAGCAATCTGTGGAAGACCAGATGTCAGACTGGGTCAGAGCTCTTATACAGGTGTATATTACTCCCAACTTAATGCTTTGGCTATGAATGTGATTCTTTTTCTTTTACCCTTTGGATGTGTGGGTGGGTGGGATGGTGGGCAGGTGACCGTGTGGGCAAAGTCTTGTTCCCCAAGATCCCCACCTCTTTTGTGCTCCTGATGTCCTCTTTTGCTGGGCATTTGTGTCCTGATGCTTACTGAGTCCTCATTCATTCAGTGACCACCTTCATGGAGCCCATACCCCATTTCCCCTCCTGGCCTTTGCCTATGCTTGACCTCTGCCAATGGCTTCTTTATTTTCTCCCTTTGCCAACTCACTCAGCCCTTTGGGGACTAACTTGAGCATGACTTCTATTAGGAAATCTCTCCTAACCTTTACCTGGACAGTTCTATGCCACCCCATACCCCACACCCTTAGGCATTTGTGCCTTCTCAATCCAGCTTTCTCTCTCCTATCCACCACTCTCTCACAGGGCCAAGGAATATTCAGGAGAGGCACCTTCAAGTCTGGCCCCAGAGGGAAGGTGGGAGGGAGGTAGGAGGCTCCTGGCCTAGCTGGACCACACTGCAGCCCAGCCTGGTCTCTCCTATCCCCCTGGGGTGGGCACCTGCCACGAGCGGATCTTCACAGGATTCCCCAGTGTTCCAATGAGCGTGGGCTCAGAAGTATGAGGTACTTGATGAATTTTAAGCTGCTCGACCCACTGGTCATAGAGTGCTGTGCGATACTGACCCTGGGGAGATACCAGACACAGGGCTGTCACACCAGACACCATGGCCTTCCCTACCCATTGCTGCACCTCAGGTATGGAGCAGGGTAGTGGCAGCAACAATGTCCACCTGTATGGTGACTGCGAGATTAAAGGGGAGCCATCCTGAAGTGTTCAAGTGTTGGAGCAGTGCATGGCACATACGGGTACCCATGTGAGCTTTACATGTTCCCCTAGAAGGCTGGCTCTGTGAGAATGGCTCTTCTGGCCCTTTAATGCACTGCTGCATCCCAAGCACCTGACTCACAGAGGTGGCCTGCTGAGGGCTTGCTGAATGAGATAGGAAGGGAGAGGCCACCTACGGGCTGCCCTGCTCCTCCGGGAGAGGAGACTGGTCAGAGGCAAAGCTGGGGCTACTTACTGTGAAGGGGCCTAGGTAGGCCACAAAGCCGGCAGCAACCAGCACGTTGCCTGAGATGTTGTCAAGCATGTTCTCCAGGTTCTCCACTGTCTCCCGCCAGCGCACCTTCTCATCTGACAGCCCGTTGATGAGCTATGGAGATGGCCCCATGGGGTGGACTCTGGGAAGTTGTACTGGGGGCTGCAGTGGACCCCCTGCTGCAGCTGCTGTGATTGCTAAGTAGAGGGCAGCTACCACAGAACCCCCTCCCTGGGCCCTTCTGGGCCCTTCAGGTGGGCATGCTCATGGACCTCACAAAGGAGCAGTATGCACCTTGTCAGCGCGGCCCAGCCGCTGCTCACACTGCTCACACTTCATTTCCAGCTCTTCCTTCTTGGCAACGCATTCTTGGTACTTGGCCTGCATGGTGGTGATGCCATCCTCCACCTCACACAGGCGCTGCTTTGCCTCCTCCAGGATCCTTTGTGTCACCTCCAGGTCTTCCTGGGCCTCCCTCAAGGCTTGCTACAGACAGAGGGTACAGGGTCAACTTGCCTCTGAGTACGTGGGGAGGGGAACCGGCCACCAGCTCTACCTGCTCCTCACCCGCTTGGGCTCCACAGCCTTGGCCACAAAGTGGTACTTGTGCATGGCCCGCACCCACTGGCAGATGGAGGTGCAGGCTTTGGACACCTTGGCGATGGCAGCTGGTTGGAACTCCTCGTTGTCAATGTATGGCTGGATGGCCTTGATCACAGCCTCCCCAATGTTGTCCTGTGTGGGAATCATGGCCCTCAAGAGGCTGCTTCCCACACCTGGCAGGAGAGGGGCTCTGGAAGGTAGGGCCTCTGAGGGGACCCCACCACCACCACTAGGTCCTACTTCTCTGCTCTATGTCCTGTGCAGGCTTCAGCTCAGTATCCTTCTTAAAAAGCAAACACAATCTAGAAAGGCTGACCAGACAAGAAACCTCTGTGTCCCTGGGATTTCCCATAAATTCTCAGAAGCCTCAAGATCTGACAATACACAAGGCCATGTTAAAAGGCTCATTTAAAGACAAGGGCTGCTTTCTGCTTTCTGAGAGCGATGCTTCAGTGGGTATGGGAGAGTGAATGGTTCTGATGAGCCTAGGGTGCTGCACTGCTAACCAGTTGCCAGAGCCAGAGCTAGGGCTGAGCCCAGGTGCCTGAGCACTGAGCCTGAACATGCCTAGCCTGCCTGCTTCTCTCAGAATGGCTTGATTAGACCTGTGGGGCTGCTTGTTTCCTGCCTAAAGGGAGCAGAGGAGGGATGGTGAAGCCCACAGGAGGTCTAGCTGCTGCTGAGACCTGAGTTGAGCCACTGCCCTTAGTCACCAAGCTCCATGTGGAAGTGCCCAGCCCCTGCACTGACAAATGGTGGCAGCCCATATGGGTCAGGCAGCTGCTCCTTGGGCAATTTCCAGGCTGGAGAAGGGCCCCATGTAGGGAACTGTGGGCTCCAAGTTGACCTAGCCGTGGGGTAGCCCCTGACAGAGCACATGTACAGATGGACAGAGAAACTCAGAGGAACACAGAGGAACCTGAAACTCAGGTGCTGAGGCTGAGGGACAAAGATGGTGGTGGTCTTGGTCAAGGCCATAGGAATCCAGAGTGAAAAGTGCACAAAAGAATTCCCAGCTGTGGTATCTTGGAGGGACTGTGGGTGGCATCCTATGGGGCACAGGAGCCTGCTTTGGTTCTGATTTTCTCAATACCTATCTGTCAGTGGGTCTACCTGTTGCCCTACTGATACAGGAGATGGGGCATGGCAAGGCTGCCTGGGGGAAATGAGCAGGACATGTCAGTTACAAGGTCCCTGCACAACAACAGGACCCTGTATACAGAATTTCTTGTGAGCCCCATGAGATGTGGGTGGCATAAAAGACTAGTCAACACGAAAAGTCACTATTGTGAGTTCCCACAATAGTCTATGCTGTGTTTCTCAGATGTGGACGCATACTTTTATTTTTATTTTTACTCTCTTTTTTTCCTTTGTTAGGCCCAAGCTCACCCTGCAGAGCTGGTTCATTCCATACCCATTCACCCTGCATTTTTCAAATAAACTTTTGGCACCCGTTTTGGCTTTTCTAGTTCAATTCTTTGTTGGAGGCAAGCAGGAATACTTTTGATTGGTTTCTAAAAAACCTACCCTATAACACTACCCCTGTGCTTCATAGTCCCAGTCAGCTATGTGGCCCTAGGTTGTGTGTGTTGCTGGTAGGGGTGGGGCAGGCAGAGAGGGGACAGAGACCACAGTGCAGGCAGGCCCTGTGGGCAGGAGGTGCCTCTCTGTCTTCCCTGCCCTGCTGTGTCTCAGCCTCCCCTGCTGGCTGGGATGTTCACCTTGTCAAACTTGAAGAGGCCCTCAAGGAAGCGACCTGGGTCCTGCAGCAGTCCCTTGCCTGGCTCCCAGTAGTCATCCACTTTGGAGCCTGGCTTGTCTCCAGCCACCTTCTTTGGCTTGATACCCTTCATGATACACACAGCTTCTATGACTAGCTTCACGCCTGGGGGTGGCCGCTGCATGGCACGTACCTGTGGGGTCAGTGATGAGTTAGGGAAGAGAGCAGCCCATCACTGAGTAGCTCCATCTGGGCAGGAACATTGCCAGACAGGGTAGGGCCACCAATCAATCCCCTACTGCTACAGAACCAAGAGCATGCCCAGAGATTATCTGAGGTTGGCTTCAGCGTGTGCCTCCTGGGGGCTGGCATGGGGAGGGCAGGGCATGCAGCTAGGGTCTAGCCATAGTTCTGCCTTCACTTCTTGGCATGTGACCACCAAAACATGTGCTGAGACAGGGCTCAGAAACACCACTAGGACCCAGGAGGACATGGGAGAAACCCAGTTACCCACCTCGGTCACATCATTTTTGTTGAGATTACGCAGGCTGGCCAAGGCTGCATCTAAGGCTGGAAGAGCTTCATCCAGATCCTTCTGAGCATCATCAGCAATAGCTTGTGCCTTCCTAGCCTTCTCATTGGCTTTGATCTCCTCCGCCTGCACAGAATTCCGTGTCTCCTCAGCAATGGCTGTATCAACCTTGAGGATGGGAAGATAGAAGAGCCCAGTGGTAGCAGCAAGCATGCCCTTTCTTTCTCTCTCCTTTGCATCTCAAACTCCCAGAAGGAAGGAAAATAAGGTTGAGGGGAGTCATTCTCAAGGCATCTCTCAGTTGTAGAGATTGGGAAGGCCAGAAGCTCTTTCCACATGCTGAGCCCTCATGATGTGCTTGGTGTGGGGCTCAGGGCTTTCCAGGTTTGAAGATACCTGCTCCATAGGGAAGCTCCGAAACCCACAATGCCCCTTCATTCATGCCAGAGAAAGGCACACCTGCCACCTTTCTTCCTGGAAAGATTTGAAAGACCCTGACTTTGAAAACACTTGAGTACTGCCAGAAAACTGTCTTAATGAATGCACAAGTCTGTGATTTTTATTAGGAGGATGGGATCCTCAGCTGTGCCCTTGTGCTATGCAGAATCTGCACATCTGCCTGTGGGAAAGCCTCCTATCAGTCTGCGCTATGGTTATTAGCATTGTTTGGGGCTGTGAGGATTTGTTTGCCTTGCTCTTCACCAATTTCAGCAAGTGCCTAACATCAAATAATTCTGACCAAGCATCTGTCAAACTAATGAATAGCTACTCAATGAGGAAACTGAGGTACATGAAGGCTGACTGGCTTGCACTGGTCAGGAGGAGGCAGGCTGTGCTTGTTTAGGGTTGTTCAGACAGGGTCAGACATCTAACTAGGAGGGGAGTCTAGGAGCACCCCCAACCTTGATCTGGTCCATAGTGGATATGGTGTCTTTGGCAGCCTCTTCTAGCAGGGGACGCATAATCTCCAGATCCTCTTGCATCTTGGCCACGTCCTCAGAAGTACGTAGTAACTGGGGGTGGGGTGGAGTAAAACTGATGTGACAGGGTCCATAGAGAGAGTCAGGCCTGGTGGATGCTGGGGAGAGCCTCCTGCTGTGCCACCCCCATTCATGAGAGGGAGGCCATGGCATCTTCAGTGGCCATCAGAGGAAGGGGCCCATAGATTCCCCCGAGAATCTTTGGGGTAATTAATGACTTGCCTTTAGCTGATAAATTTTATTCTTTCACTGAGGGAAAAAGCCACCTCTTTAAACACTGTGGGCTCCAATTGGAAATCCCAGGTCACCCTGGTGCCAGGGTAGGACCGCTGGCAGTTGGCCCCTATCCACGAAGCTTCTCCCAAGCCCACCTTGTCAAGGCCACTCTTCATGCGGTTTTTGGCGGTTTTCAGCTCCAGTTTCTTCTGTCCAATGAGAATGGAGAAAATATTGAGCAGTTCTAGATAGCTCTTGGGGGTCACATAGTTGTGGCGGGCCAGCTCTGCCAGGTATTCAATGCACTTCTTAGACACTGACTGGTGTATATACACGCAAATCTGAATCTGTGAGGGAAGACCATCGATGCTGGTTTTGTGGCAATTCCAGCAAAGACAGGGCACTTGGTGCCCACAAAGTCACTGTAATCTGACTCATGGAAGTAGCCTCCATCCTAACATTCACTGTTTCCTAAGATTCTTACAAACTCCAGGTCAATGCCCTTTCTCTCTCTCCTTTGCATCTCAGACTCTCAGAAGGAAAATAAGGTTGAGGGGGAGTATGCTCTCTTTCTTCCTTCTGGGAGTCTGAGATGCAAAGGAGAGAAAGGGCACGCTTGCTGCTACCACACTGGGCTCATCTGTCTTCCCATCCTCTTATGCAGATGAAAAACCCAACACCTGGAGAAGTCAAGGGTAGAGCCGGCTTGGAACAAAGACCTACATGTCATGGCTGCCATAGCCTGGCTCTCTCTGAGAGCCCCAAGATGGTATCCCCCAGAGGCTGGACCCAGAGGGAGGGTACAGGAAAGGCCTGAGCAAAGATGGGCAGAGACCTGTTGGCTTCATCCTAGCACTTAGCCCAGGGGGACATTACTCTCTGAGGTCAGACCAGGCAAATCTAGCTCACCCCATCTGTTATCTCTGGAATTGTGGCAGGGACTCTTGGAAGAAAGCTGTCATGAAGCAGCGAATAAAAGCAGCTGGAACCATGTGGCTCTGGGCTGAGCCTCAGTGTCTTTGCAATAAACTGTGGCCCTCTTCACTTTGCAGATGTAGAAACTGAACCTTAGACAGGTAAGGCTGTCTGATGGACAGGCTAACTGTTGGTAGTGGGCCTGGGTCTCTCATTAGGCCTAAGTGGCCCCAAGACCATGCCCCAAATAAAACAGTTTTCCTCAGAGCTTGCTTCTCACCAAGACACCTACCAGTCCTTCAGTTATTTCGGAGGAAGATTCCAGTTCTGGGATTTCATTCAGGAATGTGGTAGCCACAGACTCCAGGGCCTCTGCTGGCCATTCATTAAACCAGTCAATGGTACAGCAGTTGACGAGGGAAGGGAACTGCCTCAGGCGAGCTCGGAAGACCTCTCCGATGGGGCTGGGGGAGCCGGGCACCCAAATGAGGCCCAAGGACACTGACTTAGGCTCCCAGGAACCCAAGACTCAGCATCCTTCCTCAGCCTGTGACACGGCCATCAGGACATGTCAGCAGCCTGGTTCCAGTGGCATGATGGCCAGGCCCAGAGCCTCTTCTCATCTCAGGCCCAAGTACCCAGGCCTCCTGAGTCACAGAGGGAGGCTGGGCCCTGCCCAACCTTGTGGCCCCGGTGTGGCTGTTTCTACCTCATGCACAGCACCATGTGGATATTGTTGCGCACACGCCCGGTGTAGGCAGCCGTGAGGTTGGCTTTGGTGGGCTGCAGGCCCTGCTCCTGGATATAGCCCCGCATAGCGTTGACAATCTGGTCCTGCTCATCCAGGTTGTAGAGGTTGGGAATGTCACCTGAGTTCAGGACATTGTTGATGTCCTCCAGGAAAGACTCGTTTTTGATCTAGGGAAAGACAGAGTAGGATGCTAAGCTTTTAGGGTGGTCCCTGTGTGCTGGGCTTCATAAGCACCATCTCACTGGACCTTCACAATAGCCCTATTGAGAAACCCTCCCGCGATGGCTCGGAGAAGCCTAGGCTCACTCAGGGACCTCATGAGTAGTCCAGAATTTATGCCTAGGCCTGCCCTGCTTTCAGAGGTTCTGAACATAACACCTGGGTCATGGCAGAGCCCTGAGTCCAGGTGGGGATATGATATCTTCCTGCTCACTTGCTGGCCTTCCTCAAGGCCTCAGTTTACCCATAGGTGAAAACCCTGGCTACAGGTGGGGACACCTAGCCTGAGTCAAAGGGCACCCTCACTTTCCTGACTAACTCAGTGACCTCCTGAAGGGACCCCTGGGGTTGGGGCAGGGCCCGGAGCAGAGTGGCCCTTAGCCCAAGGCCAAATCTGACTGTCAGCCAAGATTAAGAGCTGCACTGTTTGTTTTGTGGCCTTTGGATCAACCTTGCCTTTATTCAGAGACCTAGAGAGAAGCCTTATACCTAGGAAGTCCCAGAGGGAGCAGCCCCAAAGAGGGTACTTAGGCCTGAGATGAGAAGAAGCTCTGGGCCATGAGTCCCTAGTACTTTGGGCATAAGCCTTGTGTCCTTAAGGTAGGAAGCTGTTGGCTAGTGAGTGGTGTGCCACGGTACTGGGACTCTTGGAGCATGAGGAATGTCCCCCTTAGCTCCGTGGTCCCATCTGGTCCTGCCAGTCCTCAGATCTGCCTTGACTGCATGTGCTGGGTGAGAAGAACTGACCCCTTGCAGGACATCACACTGAGATGGCATCCCAAGACCTGCCCCCTGCCATCGTGGCAGCACCTGGGTGTCTGAGAACAAGAAGGTGATGGGCAGGTTCTGCAGGCCAGCTTTGAGCAGGACCTTCTTGACATCCTCACGCCACTCGGACGTGCCGTAGTTCTTGGAGAGTTCAATCTGGAAGCACTCATATTCAGCCCTGGAGGAAGGAATTCAAGTCAGGCCATTCCAGGCCATGATGAGTGATGGGTGCTCATAGTCCATCCAGTCTTCTGGAATCTTGCTTCCATTCTGGGCAGACTTACAGACGCTCCAGACCCTGAACCTGCTCTCTTGCCTCTAGACCTTTGTTCTACCTATTCCCTCAGTCTGGAGTAGCCTTTCTTTCCATCCTCCCAGCTCTGATTCTGCAAGCAGACCCATGGATAGCTCCTGCAGGAGGCCCTCTAGAATGCCTGCATCCTCCCTTCCCCCAGCACAGCAGGTTACTGTGACTGGCACTCCTGAGAATTCACATCCTATTCCCAGTCCTTCCAAAACCCATAAGCTGTGCCTCAGGGCTATACCAGGCTTTCACTGTGGCAAAGCATCAATCAAACTGCCAATCTACCACCAGCTTCCCACTGCCCAGCATGCCTGAGGATCCTCACATGTGCGAGGCGAGTCGTGTGAGGGAGCTGCGGCCACTGCCACCCACACCCAGCAGGAGGGCGTTGCCTAGTGCCTGGCGTAGAGTCCGGCTGATTCGACAAATGTGGCTCATGGCATCCATGAAGAGGACCAGTTTCAGCTTGGCTGTGTTGATCTGGTTGTAGTCCTCCATGTACTCCTCGATCACTTGCATCATCTGAGAATAGAGGGTGTGTGGCTGGCTCACCACTGTAGGGTCTCCCTGCCTCTCCACCTGTTTCTCTGTCCTGTCTGGGAAACACAGAGTGACTGACCACTGTGGGCTGGCCAGCTGCATGTATTCCCCTGCAGGCTGGCATCCAAGCTGGAGCCTTGAACATTCCCAGGCACTGATGAACTGCTTTAGGTTGTTGTTTGAAATGCTGAAACCCACCCTGTTGTTCCATATATAGAAGCTAGCTCTGTCCCTGCCAAGTACCCTGTACTGTTACATAAACTCCATCACTCACCTCTGTCCCATTAGTGGATGAACTAGAATATTTCTTGTTTCATGGCACTTCATGAGGAATCTGTAGACCCCTTTGTGTGTAAGGTTCCCTGATAAATGCTTTAGACTGATCACCCTAGGACCTAGTGCTATTTTCTTTGGAATTCCAACCAGCCATGTTGGACTAGTTTGGAGCAGCCTCTTGTGGGAATCTCCTTGCTACTGCATGTGTAGTTCCAGCTATCATTCAGATGCTTGGGACCCCATGTACCAAGGCCCTCCCTGATGAGATATTCACCCCTCCTGCTCTTTCCTTGCATGGAGCACTGCTGGCTTCGAGAAGCCAGGTCTAGTTGGGTGTGGTGGCACATACTTGTAACCCCAGTTCCTTGAGAGGCTGAGGTAGGAGGATCAAAAGCTTGAGCTCAACCTATGACTAGTGACTTAGAGAGACTGTCTCAAAATAAAAAATAAGGACTGGGGATGTAGTTCTGGGCTTCTCCCACCTTCCACCCCAAACCAGATCTTCCTGAAAGAGGCCTGATCCTCTAGACATGACCAGGTCTAGTTACTTCCTCTGGGTCTTACCAGGCTATACTGACCCTGGAACTCCAATGAGAGCAGCTGGGAACTAAGGGAGGATGTGTGTGCAGAAAGAAACCACTGGGAGGCCCATGATGAGGCCTGAAACCTGCTTCCCTGGGTCCCAGGTCCAAGAGGCCCTGCTGTCCCTGTATGGATGGGAACGATAATTTCTCCAATGGACCTAGTGTGTACCTGTTTCCAAGATCTGTCTCAGTTGAACCACAGGTTTGTCAGAGATGGGCCGAGCAGGGCCTGCTGGCTGCATTCATGTAACAGTCAGGAAATGGGGCCTCAGAGAGGCCAAGAGCTTGCCTGACTGTCCTGACCCTCTTCTCTAGGGTAGTGCTTTGTTAGCAGTGTCTGCAGAGGGCCTGCATTCCAGGGGGCAGACTGAAGAGGCTTCATCAGGATTAAGACACCAACCCAAACCTCCTCACCTTTTTCTCACTGGTGATGAGCTCATAAGACTTCACATCTGAGCCTGGTGACATGAAGTCCCCATAAAGAATAGGCTGGAAGATGCAGACCTCATCAAAGGCCACCTCCCACTGCTCCATGTGGCTCTTGAGGAGCTGATCAAACCAGCTGCGGTCCTCCTCATTCACCAGCCGGTCGCGGAACACGCGGCAGTTCTCGTGATACCACAGTCGAAGCAGCTGCACCTTGTCCTGCAGGCCCACCGTGATCAGGCACCAAAGTGAAAGGGGAGGAGTAGGAGCCAGGGTCCCAGGCCCTGGACCTGGCTCTGGCTCTCCCAGCCAGGGTCCCACGTAGGGGCTGTTGGGAGGTGACCCAGGACTGAGTGAGCTGCACAGCACTGCCTGGGTTTCCCCACCCTCAGCTCCAGGCCAAGTTGGCCAACAGTCCACTGGCTGCACAGCCCCAGTAGCTGAGCATGAACACCTCAAAGCCATTCTTTTCCCTCTTCTAGCTGTCCAAGCCCAAACCCAGGAAGGAGTCCTGATTCTCCTTACACCTTTCCTGACACCCATATATAACCACTCCCCAAGCCCTGATAATCTCCTCTGAATCTGATCCCTCTCCTTTCCAGCTCCGGCTCAGTTTTTCTGTCTCTTCCAGGGTGACTGGACCACCCCTCAGGAAGCTCCCAAGCTCTTCGTTTGACTTCTTTGATTAGTAAGCTTGACAAAGCCAGGGTCGGCCTCTGTCCTGTCTACCCTACCTCCCCAGCCCTGGTCTGCACACAGTAGCTGTCTGATCAGTGGGTCCACATGGCTTCCTGTAACTCTTAGGAGAAAAGAGCTCCCGACTGGACCTTCACAACCTCCAGAGTCTGGCCCTAGTGCTTTCCATGGCATCTGATGCCTCACTCTCTGCTATATTTCCTGCTCATTCTCCTGGGTGTCTTTGGTTCCTGAAGGCACCCTGTTCACTTCTTTTGTGTGATCCCTGTGTGGATCACCATTCCAGGGATAGGTTGGCCCTTCAAATAGGGATTAGCTACACAAAGGCCAGTCTCTTGGGGGCCTAGCACCTGCCCGTTCCACCCCCACAGGGCCTGCCAGATCAGGGCTGAGGAGTTTTTGGGAAGGAAAGCCTAAAGTGGTGGTCATGGTGGGCAACCAGCAAAGATGGTTAGGACAGGGTGGGCACTGAGGAGAGGGCTTGATAGATCCTCACCTCTACCTTAGCTGGGTCAGCCATGAGCATGCCTTGGAAGACCTTGGAGAGGTCCCTCAGGTTGAAGGTATAGTGAGACTTGGCTGGAGTGGGCAGCAACTGGGAGGTGATGGTGGTATACACCATGACAGTGGCTTCTATGAGTGGATCCACACAGTGGGCAATGTGGGGGGCTCCAGCTGTGGGGAGAGGAGAGTGTCCTGGGTCACAAAGGTGGGAGCTCCCAGTGCAGATCCTAACCTCCTTGCTTTTGCTAGTGCTGGGCTCTTTCTCCTCAGCTGCTCCACCTCAGCCTGTGAGTTCCACTCCCCATCCCAGTTGCCCCATCCTCCACAGGGACTTCCCAATGTCCCACCTCAGACTGAACCTGGCACTCTGCACTCCTCCCTTTTGCATCCTCATTCCTGACGTAGCCTGCTGTGATGCACTCACAGTGCACCGAGATGCATTCACAGTGCTGTGTGTGCTCGCTGCCCTGCTGTGTGAGCTTGTGTCGCAATTTGAATGTGCTACCCTGGAGCCAAATGTCGGGAGGAGTCAGCTGGACCACACAGGTGTCAAGAGTGCTTAATGGTAGGCATGGGGTGACCTGGAGCTCAGTTCTGACCTTTGGGGCTCACCACCCTCTTTGGAGCTGCTATTCCAATCTGCCTCTCACCTAATTGCTTGTTTTTTGAAAATTATCCAATTCTTTCTTGTGAACCAAGATTCTGTCAGTGGGAACTTGGGATAGAAGAAGCCCCAGAAGTGGAAAAGGGACAGAAGAGGGCAGGAGAGGGGCTTATCAATGAATACAGAATACTCACTCTCAACAAGTTGACATTCTTGCTGGAGAGGTGGACAATGAGCAGATCAACAAGTAATGGGGACAAGTAATCAGGTGGCAGATGGTATGAAGAGACTTGCAGTAGCAGAGAGGTTTGGGTGGAATGACAAGGTTGGGCCTCAGGGGTGACTCCAGAAATGCTTAGAGAGGCTGCATTGAAGAGGAGGACAATCAAACCAGGACTGAAGCAGTGAATGCCAGCATACACTGCACAACTAGAGAAAAAGTGCTCCAGACAGAGGGACGATGCCAAGGGCAGATGCCTGCAGGTAGGTGCATATCTGGGGTGTTAAGGAGGAGTTGAGTTAGAGGAAATGGAGTCTGAGAGTAGATGAGAGGTGAACTGAGTACAGCTTTGCCTGCCACCACTGGGGTTTGGGCTCTTGCCTGGGATTGGTTGAGCAGAGGAAGAACTTGGTCTGATTTAATGTTTTATGGTCCCTTTAGCTGGAGGGTAGAGAATAGCTAGGTGAATGCAGAAAAAGGGAGAACAGGGAAGGAGTTTCTGCAGTAGTGGGGTGAGCAAGTGCGGGCCACTTTTTTTTAGACTATCTCACTGTGTAGTTCAGGCTGGCCTCAAACTCACTATGTAGTCAAGGCTGGCCTTAAACTTGCAGTGATCCTCCTGCCTCTCAGCCTCCCAACTGCTGGGATTATAGGCGTGTGTCACCACACCCGGCCCAAAATTCTTTCTTGAGTACCTGGAGCTGCCATCACCTGAGGAGAGAAGGGGGCTAGGAAAAGGAGCATCATGAGTCTGGATTTTGGTAAATCCAGTCTGGGATGCTCAGTGGATATCTGAGACCGAGAGAGTCTGGGAGAGGTCTGGGCTAAGGAAAAGAATTTGGATATTGTTGGCACAAAGATGATTTTTATCACTACAGCCCAGATGAGATTGAGTAGAGTGTAGAGGGAGAAGAGGCTGGAGATCAAAGCCCAGTCCATCCAAGAAGGGGTGCCCAGGGAGGGAGGAGGGCCTGCCTGTGGGGTGATACTTCCGGGCAGAAGAGGACCTGGGACTGACCACTGGTATGGCCACACTAGGCTGCTGGAAACAAAGGGTCCAAGAGGGGTGCCAGTAGGAAGAGCATTTTGAGGAGTTTTGTTATCAAAGTGAGCAGACAAGCAGGGTTGTGGTCCCAGGTGAGTGGGAAGGAGGTTGGCCAAAGGAGATCATTTTATGTTTTGGATCAGTTGGGAGAACCAGGACATATTTGTATGGTGAAGAGATGGCCCAGTGGAGCAGGCGGTACTGCTGTTGCATGGATTGGATCCCATTCTCCAAGAGGCTCAAAGGAGGACTTGGCCTGCATTGGAACAGGAAGTCCGACCCTAAAGGCAAGAGGACACGGCCATGAGGGAGGCCCAAAGAGGGAGTGTGATGGCTTCTTGCAGCTGAGAGAATGGGAGGGAGGAGGTGTACACGAGGATACTCTGCAGTGATGACCAACAGATCAGAGTTGCATGAGGCCACCACATGCGAGATGCCTGTTCCCCAGCTGTACATCAGCCCTGGCTCTCCTGCTTATACCTGCTTCTTGGAGCAGGCCAACTTTCTTTTGAGTTCTGGCTCTTCCCATGGGGCAGGATTTTGTTGAGTTCTTTTATTCATCTTTATAAATTCTTTTATATGTATGTGTGTGTGTGTATATATATATATATATTTTTTTTTTTTTTTTTTTGAGACAAGGTCTCACTATGTAGTTCAGGCTGGTCTGGAACTATTACAGCTATCCTCCTGTCTCAACCTCTCAAGTGCTAGGATTACAGGCATGTGACACCTTGCCCTGCTCATTCTTGCATCTTGCATTAATTTTGTATCCACTATCAGTCAGACACTACCCCAGGCACAGAAGGCTGTAAAAGCAAGGTGAATGAGGCTGTAAGGGCAGTTTCTCTGCCCATTGTGAGCCTAAGGATGGGTTCCTGTGGCTCCTGGTCCTAGCCACAGAATGCCTAAGCAGAGCTCGGGGCCCACCCCCTTCCCTGCAGGCTGGCAGGACCTGCTCAGCTGCACTTACGCACAGGCTCTCGGTAACTTCTTTCTCCAAGGAGTCCATCTAGAGGGAGAGATGCAGGGCTCAGAGTTAGGTTGGCCTCTTGCTGTCCACCTTGGTGAGATGTGCCCAGGTGGGAAGCCCCTGAAGCAGTCACAGACTGGCCCCTAGCTGTCCTAAGAGCAAAGACCCCTTTCACTCCCAAGTTGGACGTGCAGGGAGGTCCTGAGGGCAGGATGGGCCAGGCCAGGTGAAGGCTTGACTTTCATCACTCAGCACCTGGCTCAGGGCCAAGTGAAGCGTGATGGTGTTGGAAAGGAGGTGGACTGGTGGGAGAACATATCCTGTGGTGGACTTTTCTTCATGCCCTAGTAAGGATCAGGATCTTTTTATCCATTTCTGTCTTGGTGGCTTTCCTGATTTATAAGAGGAACATCTTTTCACTTGAGTTTCAGGTCAAATACTAATATATATGTTTTCAATGCACATAGGTACATATGTACTGATCATCTATTTAACAATTGCCATGTGATGCTTTGTGTGTCACATCTTCCTTAAACCGATAAAGAAACTGAGGCTCAGAGTGGCTCATGAGCTTGCTCAAGGTGACATCTGGGTATGGGTGATACTGGGGTTACTGTTAGTCATTAAGCTGCTTGGTCTTTCCCGGTGGCCACCTAGGTCCTTGGTGTGACCTGGGCTTCTGCCTTTGTCCACGGCCTCTCTTGCCTGCATGGTACTCACCTATCCAAGAGCCCAGGATGGTGGAAAAGATGTGTTTCTTGCTACCCTCATCCATCTCAGCAAAGGACAGGTAGTTGAAGTGACGTGTCAGCCTTGGGGTGATGGCATTCCTGCCACCACCTGGAGGGCCCATGGCACAGACAAAATTGATGTCCACCAGGTTCTTGAAGGCTCCTGAGTGGGGACAGGATGTCAGGAAGAGCCCTGACCAGAGCTGCATTATGATTTTCTGTTGGCTTTTTTCCTTCTCATGAAGGATATATGTTAAAATTATAATTTACAACAGTATTGGTATAAAGATAATAGATTTAAAATTTTTTCTTTGACCTAATAGCTCATTTTCTCTGATCTTCAGAGAAATTGAAACATATTTATAGGCCTCTAAAAATCCTGTGAGACCTTCACCCCATGCCTCCCACACCCCTGCCGAGTCCCAGGTCCAGCCCAGCACGTACCAATGATCTTGCGGTCGTACCAGCCACCATGGTCCATCCATTGGCGCAGCAGCTCAATGGGTGGCTGTGCGCCATATGTTTCCAGGGCTGGCATGTTCAGGTCATCGATGAAGAAGATGAAGTTGCGCCCCAGGGGTGGCCCAAACACACCTTTCCGCCTATGTGGGGTGTTTTGTGTGTGAGCCCAATGCTTGTGAGCACCAGGTCCTCTAAGACACCAGAGACAACAAGGTGGTATCTCACAAAATTTCAGCCTCCTTAACATTGTTAGATCTCATAACCAGCCCTCTGTCTTATTCCAAGTGTCCCGAGACATTATGGACTGGCTAACCTGCATGTGACCTCTCTTAAGAGTCTTGCCTTCCAGGCAGGTAGATAATAGTGAGGGGCATCTGCCCAGTGCCCAGACCAAGGTAAGCTTTGGAAAACTTTGGGGGAGATGCCTTGGAACAGTCTTGAAGGGAACTCAGGGCCCCTTGGGAGCCCTGGCCTCTTTCTGAGTGGCTTCTGGTAAACCCAGGAGTATAATATAATGAGACGAGACAGGAGCTGGCTCAGCCAGGCCCGGGTCCCTGGGCAGAGGAAGGAATAAGAAGTGCCCTGCCTCTTGTCCAGCTTGCTGTCGATGAGGTCCTGGGTCTGGTTG
The DNA here is from genome assembly GCA_004027455.1 of Hydrochoerus hydrochaeris. Taxonomy (NCBI): domain Eukaryota; kingdom Metazoa; phylum Chordata; class Mammalia; order Rodentia; family Hydrochaeridae; genus Hydrochoerus; species Hydrochoerus hydrochaeris. The sequence continues at coordinate 133,446 of PVLA01003762.1, forward strand.
GCTGAAGTGCGGGCTGAGAAGGTGAGGAAGTGGCTGACGTACTCCAGCGGCAGGTTCTTGAGCAGCTTGTCAGAGATGGTGAGTGTCTTCCCTGTGCCAGTTGGCCCAATACACAGCACCTGGGAGAGCAGGGCTGGGGCAGGCTGAGGACACACAAAGCTGGTGCACGGAGGGGCTGCAGTCTTGTCAGCATCCTAGGCTAGCCATCCCTCCACCTGGTTCTCCGGGCAGGCCAAGGCAGGGCGTGTTGGGGTTACTCACGGGCTTGTGGTTGGTGAGCAGCATGTCTAGCAGGTAGGACATCTGCACTGTGTCCATGGTGGGGACGATGATGTTGCAGTAGTTAGTTTCTGGAATCATGGTGAATGAAGCCGAGGAGTCCATCCACTTCACCCAGGAAACCTGAAACCAGACAGACTCAGGATGGGCCCAGAGTCTCTTCCCACCCCATTCCCTGTCCTTGGCAGTGGGAGGGCAAGAAACTGGGTCTTGGCACAAGGCTCAGGTGAGGTACTACTTTAGAAAGAAACAGGAACACCTCTTCCTGCTCTCTGAACAGGTGGTTCCTGCTCCCAGCACAAACCACTGGAAATAGGGGCTCTCAGAACACAGCTGTGTGGGTGGGAAGTGGTACCCTAGGGACTGTCCATACCTGGGTCTCTGCAAGGAGGAGATGCTTTGGGAATTGGACCACCCAGATCCCAAAGGTACTTGCTGTTTAGTTTCAAGCTAAAAGAGTGTAGGGGCCAGAGTCAAGGCTATCTGTGTCAGATAGGTGCTGGGAGTTTATCTGGCTTGATCTTCCCACCCTACTGCCCCCATGAATCCCTCCACCCACAACCCTGATCCAGCTGGCTGAACTCTTATTTATTTATTTATTTATTTATTTTTGGTATCAGGGATTGAACTCATGACCTTGCACTTGCCAGGCAGGCACATGTGCCTCTGAGCTAAACCTCTGGCCCCTAGCTGAACTCTTGATGGAAGACTTATTGTCCCATGGGGATAGTTCTGATGTGCCCTGTAAACACTTGGCAGGATTCTGCACAGTGGCTTTTAGACCTCTACAGACCATCTCTGTTCTCTTCCTCCTGGGCTGGGGTCCTGACATTTGGAAGACAGGGGCTACATGGGCTGATAGTAGGAATGGGGAGAATGAGGTACAGCACGGAGCTCGCTCCTGGTTCTTAGGGAGCTCAGTCCCTGGGAAAATGGGAGCTTTGAAGTAGGACTGAGGCAGCCATCCTGGGGCTTAGTGTGGACACAGAGGAAGTGTGGATGGTTGGGAGTGGATGCACTTCGATGTCTCCTTTCCCTAGTTCAAGTCCAGCTCTGCCACTGACTAGATGGGTAGTTATTGTGAACCTTAATTTCCTGTCTGGAAAACAGGCACAATAAAACCACACGATAGCACTGTGAGGACCCAGGAGGTGATACAAATAACTTCTTGCCTAAGACCTGGGCCCCTGATGTGGCTTTCCATGGTCCTTATTCCTCAAGAAGAATAACCACTTCCTGGTGGGGCCCTCCCTGCCCTGGACCCTGGGCAGGCCTGTGGCTACCTGCTTGCCCTCCTCCTCTTCTTCATCATCATCGTCGGTGTTGCTGATCCCCGCGTCCTCCAACCTATAATCGAACACCAGTCCCTCTCTTGGGAAGTGCAGGGTCAGCTGTGGAGACCAGGAGGGAACAGTTCATGAGGCCTAGCAAATTTGCCTGCTATGGGCCCAGGTGACCTGGCCCGGGGATGCTGCCTCTCACATTTTCCTTCACCATCTTGATCCTGAGCCAGTGGCTGAAGTTCACACGACTGTGGCTGTCTCCTGTGGCACCCACACTCCAGACCAGGGAGAAGATGAACCAGGGCTCTATCAGCTCTGGGATGCGACTCAGCTTTTCAGGGGACATTTTCTTGAAGCCCTGGGGACACAGGGAGGAGCACTGGAGTAAACTGGGGACAGCACTGGGTGGCCTATAGAACTGTGTTGGGACATGTCATGGCTTTGTTTCTCTATAGCACATTGGGTGGTGTGGTCTCATAACCTATGTTGAGCCAATCTTATTTCTGTTCCAAGAAGCCAGACTTGGGGTTCAGGGCTCTCTGCAAAGAGAGCAGGGCAAGGGATGCAGCCCCACCATTTGAAGCTGTACCTCTTTAGGCAGAAAGGGCTTGAAGAAACAGTCGAGCAGCTTGAGGAGGCTCATGGTTAGGTTGCCATTGGTTGAGGCAATCACCTCCTTCACCGAGACACGAACAAAGGAGATGGATTCCTATGAGGAGTGAGTGCCTGGCTGTCATGGCTGGTGGGCACAGTGCCCTGCTGCCTACCCAACTGGCTGCACCTGTGGCTTCGCTTACCTCCAGGAAGCTGACAAAGAGTGTTCTGAAATGCTCCTCGTAGGGCTTAATCAAGGAAGGGAGCTGCCTTAGCCAGCACTCAATGAAGGGCATGAGCCCCAGGATGCTGGGCTCCAGGTACACCATGCCACAGCGGGACACTGTGGCTGGGGAGGCCACTGCGAGGTCCTGCACCTCGAACATCATGGTCATCGCCTGGGACCAAAGTGAACCAAGTGAATGGGCCAGCTGTCAGCCTTCAGCACCAGAGAAAGGGTGGGGAGCCCTGGGGAGGGGCTGACCTTTCCGGGAGAGGGATCTGTGGGCAGGGCTGAAGGGGGAGGACAGGAACCCCTCCCTGGGCTGAAATGTAACATGGTCACATGTCTGGTAATGTGGTCCTCCTTGGATTCCTGAGGAGGAGACAGGATTGGGATATTCCTGGGATTCTCAGATCAACCTGAGGTGCCTGGAGACCTGGGAAATCTGATGGGAACTGTGTACTCTGCTTCAGGCCCCCCTGCCATGCACGCAGGTGTACACTAACTGCCAGGTATGCTCAGAACGACTCAGAGCTCAGCTCAGTGTACACACCACGGGATACTTTCATGCCCAGGCCTTAGCCCTCTTTCTCAAGAGCTGCTCCTCACATACCATGCATGTACCTGTGGGCAGATTTGTGCTCCCCTACCCCCAGACACTGGGTGTGTTGCCAGGCCTGGGTAGACACATGGTCCAGACTGGGTTAACATGGCTGAAATGGGCCTGGGAGGCTTGAGGCAGCATCCTTGGAACGTTACAGGAAGTGAGTCTGCAGAAGGGACAGTGTTGAGTGGACGCATGACATGGTGGAGGGGAGGGCCTTCGGGGTTGGGTAGGAGTGTTGAGAACCAAGCTTGAGTTCCTACTGGGTGATAGCCTGGGGTGCAGCTGTGGCCCCGGGAGGCAGGGAGAGGGGGTGAAGGCTTGGCCGGAATAGCGTGGCCTCTGAGGGCTCCCAGCTGTGGGAAAGTGGAGGCACCTCTGTGAGCTTGATGATCTCCCCGGAGCTGAGGCACAGTTTCTTGTTGTCATCCAGCACTGTGTTCATGTTCTCAATCCAGACAGCATCCACTGGCCCGTCGAACATGTACCACTTCTTGTTGGTGTCAGTGGCAACGGCCCCCACCCGGATGAGGGAAGGGAAAATGCCATCTGTCCTGCAGCCACCGGGGAGGAGAGGGCTGTGGGGCACCGGCGAGAGAGGGTGCAGGCACGGCTGGCCCCCAGGGAAGCCTGGCTGACTGACTGGGACTCCTCTGCACTTTTTTTCTCCCTCCATATCTTCATTTAAAAAATGCTTTTTTTTTGAAAACAAATTCCAAGAGGAAAACCGTAACGTGGTATAGTGAAAACATTCTTATATCCCCCCTCTGCCACATCTCTATGAGATCACAGTAAGAGAAGATGAAGGATGGCATCCTGACCAGAGAAGGTGAACCAGGCGGGGAGTGGGCGGTAGCAGAGAGGGAGGACCACGCAATTCTGGAAGGAGGAAAGGGCTGGAGAAGGACTGGGCCCTGCCACCATGAGCAAGGCCTGAATGCAGGGGGTGCTAAGCTCGTCCTTGCCTTACCATAATAATGGCGCTGTCATCCTCATTACATAGAGGAGGGAACCCAGGAGAAGGGTGGAGAAAAGTCATACAGCCAGGAAGTGGGACAGTGGATAGAATCTCAGGCTTTGGGCTACAGAACTTGAGCTCCCGACTTGCCCTTGGGGTAGGTGGGGGGAGGAGGGTCCACGGCCCACACTCCGCCTCTAGAATCTGGGAGCAGAATGACCACAGGATGGGGTTGGGGTCACTCACCATTCATGGGTGAGCAGGTCAAACTCCCCATACAGCTGGCCCATCGTGATGGACTTAGGGTTCAGCACGTAATAGTTGACGGCCTCGTACATGCCGCCACTGATGGAGGGCTGCCCTTTCAGTGAGGTCAGGGCGGCTGCCAGAACTCTGTAACACTGGAGAGGTGGGCCTGTAAGGGTGACCCTCCTGACTCCTCAGAGAGCAGGGCTGGAGTGGTCTGGGGACCACAGGAAGTAGAAGGGATGTTCTAGCAGCCAAGGAGGTACAAATGGAGGCCAACACCCTGCGGAGGTGGCACCATTCCTCAGGGCACTGTCCAGGCAGTAGGCTGTCCCCACTTGCTACTTACCGTACTCTTGCCAGAGCCTGTGGGTCCAACAAGCATGAGGCCATGCCGCACCACTGTGGTCTCATAGAGCTGGATGCACTTGGTCAGGAAGCCTGGGGAGCACAGCAGAGGAGCCAGGAGTCAGGGCATAGGCCTGGGTCCTGGCTCCGCCATTGGCTTGTTCGACCTTGGGTGAGTCACTTCACTCCCTGAGTCTCAGTTTCCTCCTCTGTAAAATGAGGATGGTGGTAGCACCTACCTCACAGGTGGGGGGGGTAATGAAGCCCTAAGCACAGCGCCTGGTGCAGAGTAGGAGCTTCCCAGATGCCAAGCACTAAGCCATTGCTATTGCCATTCCCTGACACCCCTTGGTGGGTTGGTCAGTGGTCACAGGCTTGCTCGGGGTCAGCTGTTGTACACCCCACAGTCAACTTCCGTCCCAGAGCTGCTGCCTGTCCCAAGCTTGCTGAGAGCACCACCCGGAATAAGGATGTGCTAACCAAAGGAGCCACAAATCTAGGAACAAAATTGTAGGGCTGGGGAGCAACCTATGGAGGGCCAGGAACGTGGATAAGGAATGAACACACTGCTTTGGCCCAGCATGGTGGTGCCTCTGGCATTGCAGATTGGGTGGGTGGGTAGGGTCTCTGCTAAAGGGATGGAGGTGGCCAGGAGTGGCCAATCAGCCAAAGGTGGCAAAGCTAACCTAAAGCTGTAGGGGAGAGGAGTCTCCTTATTCATCAAGTCTGCTGGGGCCTGGGTACAGGTGGCCCGAGGAAGAAGCATTAGAGCCATGTGTGGAGCTGAGCAGCAGTGGAGAGCACAGGGAAGGGCCTTGCAGGGCTGGGTGTGGACACATCAGGTTTTAGGCCCAAGGGCTGGACGTGCTCTCCTCAGGAGAGCCCCCATCCCATAAAGACCTGTGGAAGGACTGGAGGACAGGAGGGAGCAGCCATGGAGGGAACAATAGGGATGAGAGCTAGTGTACGTGGCGCTGCAGTGGCCAGCACCCAAGCAGGGCAGGATGGGCAGAGGAAGGCCTCTGTCAGCAAGGGGTTGGCACCTGATCAGCAGTACAAAGAGGGTGCTACTCTTCATGTGGGCAGAAGCTCCTGCATTGTGAGATCTCAGGAAGGGAACAGCACTCGTTTCCTATTGCCCAGCAGGTAGCTGGACTGCTTAGCCAAGAGCCCAAGTACATACACACGTGGCCAGGTGTGACGCTGCACTGCCCTGTCCCTGTCTTTCACCCACAATTCCAAGGTGGCTGGAGCCAGCCCTGTCTCAGGCACCCATGGGCCAGTGGCTCACCTTCCACATCCTTCAGATTACTCTTATCACAGGCCTTGCGAATGGCCTTGTCCAGGATGCCATAGTCAGTCTCCTCCTCCTTGATGGTGGGGAACAGGTCTGACACAATCCCTGAGAAGAGCTTGAGGTCCTCCTGCAGGAACTTGGGCACGTTCACATCCCGGATGGCCCGTAAGCAGATCAGCTCCTACAGCAGGTGCCAGCACAGGTTTCAGGACAACAAGGCAGGTGCCCCCTCAGGACCACCCCCAGCCCGCCTGGAGCCTCTCCCCGGGACCCCTGCTGGACAGAACTCACCTCATTCATGCTGGGGTTTTCTCGCTTGAGGTTTCCAGCAGCCGATATCACTGTCTTCACAGCTCTCATTCCAAAGTCATAGTGGTCCTGTTGACACCGTATTGGAAGAGCACGGGCCCTTCTCTCTCTGCCTGGAACAGTCCACCTCCCATCTGCTAACTGGCCTCGTCTCTTCACCCAGCTTGCAACTGAGATGCCACCTCCTCTGCACACCCTCTGCACTCCCTGCCTGCATGCCCCGCCTGGCCAGGTGCCCTTCCTTTGGGCTCGTCTAGAACCCACCATTTCATCACCTCAGCACTCTCTCACTTAATCAGTCACTTATTCTGCACCCTCTGATCTACTCTGCCTTGGTCCCTGCCATGTCACTGTAGTCCCAGAATGGTGCCAAGGGCAGGGAGGGATTCAAGTTGTGTTGAAAATGTACTTGAGAGAGTTTCCCATCTGTGTAACAAGTGGGTTGGCTTTGATGACCTTTTTTAGTTTCCTACTAACATTCTCCGCAACATCTCTTCAGCCCCAACTCTTGGGACACATCACTGTGGCTTTTCCTGCTGGCTGCTTCTCCTCATTATGTAGTAGGTCTACTAGAAAGAGCTTCATTTTGGCTCATGGTGCCAAACCATCAGAGCTACCCCTAGACCTGACCCACAGCCCAGCACATGTCCTAGAAATCTTGATTTTAAAGTTGTGTGAAGAGACTGGGCTTGACTGTGGGTCATTACCGCTTGGGAAAGGCCATTGGGGACACTTCAGTGGAGTGTGTGTGCATGCAGTTTTCAAAGTGGAGGATCAGAAAACAGAGTCTGGGGCCTCACCTGGGAGCTAAGCTGCTCAGAGGACAGCTTGAAGGTGGTGGTGATCTTCTTAGCCAGCACACTGGCCTCATTGAAGCCAAAGGAGTAGAGAGAGATCTCAGCAATCATGGCGTAATCTGGGACCATCATGGCCACGGGTCGGAAGAGTGCCTGTGCATGAGGTGTGTGTATGAATGGTGGGCAGGCCTTGGCCCCCACCCCAGGACATCATCTACTTTTTGGACTGTGTAGCCCTCAGAAGGCAGGTTTACCACCCTTGTCCCAGCTAATGCTGGGATTTCTTTATGTACCGCGTCTGCCATGGCTGGGTCTTCCACTGTCCTGCAGCTGGATAACCCTGGCCATCAGAGACAGGTCCTTTGTGTGGATCTGAACCTGCCTTCCTGTAGCTCCCAGGAGAGGGCCCCTCTTGTCTCCTGGCTCCCCATTTCTCCTGCAGGCCCAGCCTAGCAGCAGCTGTTATCAGATGGCTCTCACAGGCATAGGAAGCCAGGACTTCTCCCATGTCCTGAGGTCAAGCCTGGGGATTCTCCTCTGCGGGTGAAGCAGGGTGCTCCCCATACAGTTGCAGTCCCTGATATCCAAGCATCTCTGCAGGCCAGAGCTCCGGTCTTCCTGGCCACCTGGCCCTGAACTCACCTTAAGATTGTCAGGAAGTTCAGTGCGGCCAGCGTATCCTGGGTTCATGGTGATAAACACTGCGCAGGATGGTACAAGTGGGATCTCAACCCCCTCAAACATGAAGCGTTCCACCTGAGGGGGAGGGGCGTCATCTCACTAGGGTAGGAGGAATCCTCGCTGTCGCTTCCTCTGGACGAACCCCCACGTGCTCTGCAGGTACCCCTGTTCTGGTGGCAGCCTATTGACTAGGATCCTGATCATGGGGCGAGTCTCCCCTCAGGATTTGGCTTAAGACCTCAGGTCCTCAGGTGCTACTTCTAGTTCTTCTAAAGTCTCCACATATTTCCTGTTTCTCACCCCCTCCACCCTAATTCCTGACACTGCTCTCCCTAGGTGTAGGCAGGCTCAGGCCTGATTAGGCAGGGTTGTCTTCCGGCCTCTCAGCTATGCCACACAAGCTTGAAGACAGGACCACCACCTGGGGCTTTCCCTGAAGGTCAGGACAGAGGATAGCACCCCTTCATCTGCCCTAGGTTGGTTTGGAAGCTGCCCAAAGACTGCAATGATGACTTGGGCCTTCCTGCCTGGCTACAAGAGCCCTCTAGATCCTGCTCTGTAAGGGTGGTGCTGAGGGGGAAGTGAGAGGAGCGAGGCTGGCCCTGCGTGGGCGCCAGTGCCTGGCTTCTCACTCTGTGGTGTGGGAGCTGCGTGATGGCAGGGGTGTGGCAGGATGGCGTGGCACTCAGGGGGAGGGCACCGTGTGGGCCCAGGGCTCACCTGCTGTTGCTGCGCCTTCTGGATGGTGGCGATCTGCTGTGCCACCACAGACAGGACCTCGATGTCAATGCGGTTGAACTCATCGAAGCAGGCCCATGCCCCAGCACTGAGGCCGGAATGTGGGGTGGGGGACATGTGTTCAGAGCCAGTGCATCACGTCCCTCAGAGGGCTCCCTCTGACTCCACTGGGGAGAATCCCTAGCAGCTCAGCTGCAGTCCCACTGCCTGCCCCCCAATCCAGTGCCCACTAAGGCTAAGCCTTGACTTCTGCCCCCCTACCATCCTATGAGGCTTCTTTTGGGCAGTGTCCTCACCCCGCCCTTCCTTGGGGGAGAGCTTAGCCTTCTTGCTCTGCCCTGTGCCACCTTTACACCCAGCCTCACCTGGCTAAGCCCTTGAAGAACTTGCCCATGGCCATGAAGTCGAGCTGGTCAGAGCAGTTGAACACAACTGTCTGTATGGCCAAGGCCTTGCCCAAGTCTTTGGTGGTCTCTGTTTTCCCTGTGCCAGCTGGGCCAGCTGGTGCACCTCCAAACTTGAGGTGCAGAGCTCCGGTCAGAGTCAGATAGCACCTGCAGGAGTGAGAGGAGGTGGGTATGGGCTGCATGTGTCCTGAGCGCATCCAGCGGGTACACCTTCTTTCTGTGGGTTTCCACAGCCCTGAGAAGCCTCCTCCTCTCAGGTCCCAGGTGTGCCCAGCCCCAGCTGCTGAGATCAGGTTGGAGCTGGGGGCAATCTGCTCGGTGCCCTCCCTGCCAGCCCAGGACCCTGTGGAGTTTTGCTTAGGACCCACCTGGGACCAACTTACTTCTCTTCCTCAAGCCCCACCTGGGGAGGGGGACCCTCACCTGTCAGTGAGGGGTGTGATCACCAGCCTCCCGCTGTTGCCCAGATACTCATAGCCATAGAAGAACTCGGCATTCACAGCCCGGATGTACAGGTCGTTATTTGTCCAGTAATACCTGGGAGTATGAGGAGATGGGTTCATGGCCTTGAGGCCACAGGCCATAGGCCACCTGGCAGGTATTTAGTCAAGGAGAGGGAGTTCTTTTGGGGAATGAGGGCATTGAAATTCCCCCTGCCCAGCTTGTCCTAGAGCCTGAAAGGCAGAGACAGGTCTCTTGTTAACTGACCTCCCACCTCTCCCCTGGCTCTCTGCTAGCAGCTGCTCTGGCCCCGGGGTGGCCCCCATGCCCTCACCTGAGCTGTGAGATCCACTCGAAGTCATTCACGCTGATCACATCCTCCTGTATCAGCTTGTTCACCACATCCTTGGCATGGACCTCAATGACAATTAGTGCCGACAGCACCACCCGCTGCATGTGGGAGAGCTTTCCCCGTACCAGGGCTACCAGTTCACTGAGCTGTGGGAATGGGGAGCACTCTCAGAGATCCAGGATCCGTGGGGGCTCCCCTCCCTTGCACAGAGAGTGGGATTCTGCCGTGAATAGATTCTCTTTCCTGAGGGCTTCTGACTGGGATGAGAAGGGAATAGGGCTTAGGCACAGGGTAGGAGGTTAATAAGAACAAAAGCGCATGCGTGTTGCACATGCCTCTCTGTGCACGCGGTGCCATCTGAGCCTTCAAGGTGGGCAGTGGATCCTGGTGAGGAGTTGGAGTGTAATGAGGAGCCTGTGCATGGGACTAGGATAGTCTGAGGGATGGCAGAGAAGGGACCTGGGCATGTGGCTCCTGCACTGATCATCAGCAGAAGGCACCTGCCTGGACTTTGGCTCCATCTGCTATTGTGAGATGCTTATTTTCGGGGTGTCTGACTTTCTGTCCTTTAGACTTGACCTCTGGCTTCTTTTAGGCTCAATGTACAAAAGAGTTACTGGAGCAGTAAGAATCTCCTGGGGGTGTCAGGGGTGTGGGGCACAGCGATCCTCTGCACTCCCACCTGCTGGGTGAGCTGGGGGAACAGTCGGATGCTAAGGCTGCTGGTCTCCAGAGCCTGTGACACTTCCATGGTCCAGTAGGTCTGGCAGCCAGCGATGGTCACCTGGCCAGGCCAGCTCAGAACCCACTGGGTCCTGGGCATCTGGGAAGACAACATGGGCCGGCTGAGTCAGGCAGCTGCCGGGCCGGACTCTTTCTCTCCTCTTCCCTGGAACGTTGTCTGTGCTTTGGTCTTTCAGACTCTGGGTTCAAATTGTTAATTCTATCAGCCCTCAAAAGTTGTGGAGCCCATAAGCCCTGGGGCCCCGCAGGTGGGCAAAACACAATCATCATTTCCTCAGCAGATGTGACTCTGGAGCAGAAGGGTGGGAGATTGATCAGGGGATACAGTCTGAGTTCACATCCTGGCTTGGTCCCCTGCCAAGTCATGTGCTCTTGAGCAGAAAACTTCTCTGAATGGCCTCAGAGATGGGGCTCCCCCTGCAGCCTGCTGCTGCTGGAGTTGCTGAGTCTGCAGCAGGACCAGTGCATAAACCTAATGGAGTTTACAATGAATAGAAGTGACTCTCACTTTCCCAGTATGCCTGGAAAGGAAAGTTTTCAGATTCCTGCCTGAGCCCCCGGGGACCTTACAGTGGTAGATCTCAAGCCTGAGGAGGAGGCAGGCAGGAGCGACAGAGGCACTGAGCCGGGTCTAGGTGGGTGCGGGGCCGTGCTCACTTTGGGGTAGGCCTGGATGGCCCTCTTGATAATGCTTCGCACGCTGGCCTTCATGCTGTGCTCCACCTCCTGCAGCCAGTCCTCCACGTTGCTGGAGGGGTAGATGGAGAAGGACAGCTGCACCTCCTCCCCTTCGGCTGAGTACATGTGTGTGATCTCCAGGTCCTCCTGGAACAGCAGCTGTGGGAGACAGTGACACGAGCACAGTCACCCCGTTGTGTCAGAGATCCTAGCCCAGTCCCAGGCTGACCCCCAGGCCCAGATACCCTTGACTTTAGAAAGTTAACTGCTTAGGGGATCTGAGCACATCTGGGCTGGGCTTCCCTGACTGCAGATGAGAAGGATGGGCCTGCAGCTCCCCAGCTGTGTCCTGGTCCCAGCCAGGCCTGGTCTGGAAGGAAGCCAGGCCTGGTCTGGAAGGAAGCCAGGCCTGTTGTGTATTTCCCTGTCCTGCTCAGGCCTTTGAAGATGAAGAAGGTCACGGCACCCCAGAGTGTTAGGAAACAGGGAACACTTGGGTGAATTAGAAGCCCAGGGCTCCCAGCCCTGAGCAGAGGGGCCTTCTGCAGCTGACCTTTCTGCCTGCCTTGGTGTGTCTCTGAAGCCCAGAGATCTCACTTGCTACCTTGTCTGCACTAGAGGGCGTAGCCCAAGAGGCAGATATTCTCTCTGGGGATTGCCCCAGAGGTCCTGGCCCTGAGCCTCTGGCCCAGCTACTCACCCGGGCAATGTTCTCGAAGCACTTGCGCAGGTGGGGTTGCACGGCTGTGGGGTCCTTTGTTTGGGATAAGATCTCCAGTAGCTCATCATCTGACAGGAAGTAGAATCTGCCAGGGAAGGGGTGAGAGGCCAGGTGGGCTTTCTGGGCCTGGAAGCCCCAGTACCACTGATGTCTCTGCATCCTTTCCCATAAGGCACAAGAGACCCCAGCCTCGTGGGTGGATGCTGACAAAGCGATACAGGTTGTGGCACCCACCTGGTGTGGGGAGTGCTATGCCCACCTGGGGAAGGCGCTGCGTTTGGTTTCCAGGTACTCGCTGAGGCCCTTTTGCACCTGGTCTAGTAGCTTGTTGCAGTCCCGGAGGCTGTCCAGCAGCCTCTGGTCAGAACACACATTGATCACCTGCAAGCCCCGGCCAGGGCAGGAAGGGGACATGAGCGTGGTGAAACTGAGAGGCAGCAAGGCAGATTGGCCAGAGTGCTTACCCCAGCTAAGGAAGGAAGATGCATGAAAGCTAGCCCCATCAACCCTGTCAGCCCCCCGCCGCTCCCCCCAAATCCCAAGGTCAAAAATTGGGGATTAAACAAAGCTAAGGAGCTTCTTTGCAGGATTTTCCAGGGCCTCTGAAATGCTAATGTGGACCATGGAGCTCCCAGATAAAACTCATTACTACTGTGTTTATTTATTTATTTTTTTATTTTAAGCTGCTAAATTACCAGACTGGCCTTAAACTTGCAAACTTCCTGCCTCAGCCTTCCAGAGTACTGGGATTACAGGCATGTGCCACCATGCCTAGTGAGGAGCACTTCTGGTCCTGGGGAACCTTGGGCTATGACCAAAGCCTTGGATTTGTCCTCTGGTCTTTGTTTAAGTAGGCTCCCGACAATGTGACCAGGGCCCTCAGGGGTTACGACTTGCCTCCCGGTTCTCATAGGCGTTCCTCATGATCTTCCTCCAGATCCGCTCCATGGTCTGGTAGCGCTTGCTCTCCACGGGCAGCTGCCGGTTGATGTCCTCCGAGCTGAAGATGGGCTCCAGGTAGAGCCAGGAGCGCTGACAGTTCAGCCACACCTCCAGGACCTCCTGGAGGAGTTGACCAAGATATTCAACCTCATCAGAATGCTGAAGGCACTGGTTTCCCGAGACACTTCCAGATGGTGCCATCAGCAGGGAACTCCAGGGAAGAGACTGGTTGGGATGCCTGCCCTCCAGAGGCGCCCATACCTCTATAGGACCCAGGGTTGCCACTCTTCCTTGGCTTGAGCATGAGAGGCCATACTCAAGCCAGCAAACCCTGAGGCACCAAGGAAAGTCCCCAAACAGAATTCTCAGGTCTGTGACCCCCTCAGGATTCTCCGAGGTTAATTGGGACTTGAGCGAGAGATCCTTAAGTACTCTCTGTAACTCAGTCCAAGGATGAAACATCCTCAAAATAAGCCACATGAACCCCTTAGCCTGCCACTTCCCCACTCAGTCTCTGTGTCTTCTCCAACCTCTGCAAACCCATTCATTCAAATCTCCTCTTCAGAGGTGTGCGCCAACAGCAGGTCCTCATCAGGCCTGTGCCAGGCCCGAATGGGTACAAGGAGGAGCTGGAGGAGGCTATAGCTCCTGCCCTTGAGGAGCCCACAGTCTGCTCAGTGGTCAGTTCTTCCTGACTCACCAAAGGGCTGAAGTAAGAGGCACCGACTGAGGGCCTCAGGGGGAGCACTGTGCAGGCAGGTGAGGAAGAACTTGGCCAGGTGCTTGTGCTGAGTCCTGGAGGAGATGGGAGGGAGGTAGGGATGGAACTCCCCCAGTGGAAAGGACACCATGAGCAAAGGATGGAGACCCAGGGACCACGCTGCCTGGCTGAGGGATCTCTAGGTAGGTGGAGGGAGGTGCTTACAGATAAACCATTTCACTCAGTTTCTGGCCTCCCTTGAGGTCTTTGAACAGCTCCCAGGAAGAATCCAAGAAAGGAACTGTCAGAAAACCTTCAGGACTGTCCTCCAGGGATCTGCAGCAGCCTTTGCTTCTGGCCCTGAAAGCCTGAGATGGGGCAGTCCCCAGTGCCCTGCCCCATGCCATCAAGGTAGCTCCAAATGAGATGGGAGTGGGAGGCTCTGGGCAGGGTGAGAAAGGGTGTGGAAGTCCACAGCTTTATGGTGTCTGGCCCCAAATTCCAATACTGGGGTTCTGACCATCCCAAGCCAAGAGAACCCTTTAGAGGTCTGATGCCAGGCACATTTTAAAACTAAATGCTGCTGGGTGTGGTGGCACATACCTGTAATCCCAGTACTCAGGAGGCTGAGGCAGGAGGATCGCCATGAGTTCGAGGCCGGCCTTGACTACATAGTGAGTTCAAGGCCAGCCTGAACTACACAGCGAAACCCTGTCTCAAAAATAAAGCAAAATGAAACCAAAAAACTAAATGCTGCCTCTCCACAGCCCTAATTGTTTTTCAGTAGCTACGGGCAGTAGATAGACAGACTCACCCACCCACCTCTTCTGAAAGGAAGGTCTGTGAGAGATCCAGGAGCTTGGTGAACACAGCCTCACCCAGATGCCTCTGAGAATCACTTGAGTTTGGAGGGTGGAGAGGAGTGAGGGAAGAAGAGAAAGGAGGGTCAGCTTCCTGACCTGGGTCAGCTTCAGTTTGGTCTCCCAGGAGCTGATGCGCTGCTCAAAGGGCTTCTTGTAGGGGGAGAAGGACATGCTCTGGGTCATGATGATGTGGTCATCGAGCAGCTGAGAAGCCTCATCGGGGCTCTTGAGGATGTAGGTATCAGTCTCTTTGTAGGGCAGTACATTGAACAGAATGGCTGACCATTCCTTCTCCATCTTGTCCAGGGCCTGGGGTGTGGGATGAATCAAGGCTGGGTCCCAGGAAGGGGCTGGTTATTATGCTGTCCAGCCAGCTCTGGGCAGGGAAGAAGAGACCTTGCCCGGCTATGACCCTTACAGGGGCCCTCTGGAAAGTATTCTCAGCTTAGCAAGTCAGCAAGTTGCCTGTGGGCTCCTGTCTGAATACAGGTCCAACTCTCACATATGTGTACACAACACACTTACACAGGCATGTTGGGAGACAGCCAAAGTGCCAGGTAGGAGTGCCAGCTTTGGTCGTAGCTCTGACACTTACTGGCTGTGTCACCTTGGCCAATTGCTGAATCTCCCCAAGTCTTAAGGTACCGATCCGTTACTGATTGATTGATGGATGGGTTGTAGAGACAGGGATGGAACCCAAGGCCTTGAAGCCAGGCAGGCGCTCTACCCCTGAGCTGCACCCCTAGCACTCATCTATCAAATGAGGGTAATATTATCAGGTCCCTCCCAAGATATTGAAGGGATAACTGAGGAACAATAGCAGTGGGGGGCACCATGCCCAGTACTTCGTGTATGTGAATTCACATAATGGAATGCACCTTCCTCCCTGGGCATGACAACCAAAGAGATGGGGCCCATTACTGTCATCTTTTCAAGTGGCTATCATTGCAAGGGCTGGAGGTCAGGGGTGAACCTGCTGGTGACTGCCCACCTGTTCGATGGAATACTCCTTGCCGGCCACCTCAGCCACCTTGCTGATACTCTCGATGTGGTCCTGCAGGTTCATCTCAAGGCAGCGGGCAAAGGTCAGGTTGGCTTTGGGCCTGACATTGATGTTGATTTCATTGGATAGCATATCCCAGTGCCGGTTCCGCATGCCGGGGTTGCGTAGCCCCTGGATCAGGGGAATGTACGGCTTGAACTCCTCGATGCGGGCTCGGATGTCTAAGGCCACATCTTGGCAGGCTGCCAGGTAGAGCAGATGGGCATGAGAGGCAGCTGGCACAGGCGGGGCAGAAAAGGAAGGTTGGCTTGGCCACCTACCCGGCATGTCTTTGAATTGCTTCATGCATTTGTGCATGGTCTTGAAAGATTCTCTGACGTTCTTCTCCAGCTGCTCAGCATCAATGGCTGACAGGGGGTCGTTCATCCAGCTCTCAGACCAGCGGAGCCAGTCAGAAGCTGTGGTCCAGAGGTCCAGGTAGGGCTGGAACTCCTTCACCATCCTGGAGAGTTTATCATACTGCAGGGGACAGAGGACAGGGCTGGGGCTGTCACGGAATGCTCCACAGGTTTTCTCCATGCGCCTCCTCCTTGGGGCAGTTACACTTTTCTCCCCTGCTCCTGGTTGCTGTTTCTGCACTGTCTCTGTGCCCTCCTCACCCCACCCCCCGGCTCTGGGCTTTGAGCTGTAAAGTAAGGCCTAGGCGGAACCTCAGGGCCCTCCTGTATGGTTTCCAGGTCTCCTTATCCTAAGAGCCAAGGTGATGCTACCTCTATATTGCGGTCTGCCCAGTCCTGCCTCAGTCAGGCCAGAGCCCTGCCACCCAGGAGCTGGGCTCCGACGTGAGTAAAGATGCAAGCAGTTCCCTCAAGCCTGGGGGGGAGGAGCTAAGCACTCATGGGAGGCCTACGTTGGTGAGGGGCAGCCCGAAGATGCGCTCCCGGTTGTTGTAGAGCGTCGCCAGCTGCTGGCAGTCCTTCAGCTGCTTCTTGACCCGTCGCACCTCATTGGCAATTTCATGTGCTCGCGAAATCTCCACATGGACAGAGAAGCCAGCTACCACCAGCTAAAGGCCAAAGGACAAGGATCAGATAACCCCGAAGCCCCATCCCATGCCCATGCATTCACACACACACACCCCCAGGGAACCCAAGCTCCCCAGGCATCGGCTCCTCCAGCTCTGGGCTGTGCAGGTCACTATCCCATGTCAGGCAGGCTGAGTGCCCCATGACGACATGGTAAGGGTTGGCAGAGGGGATCCAGTGCCCTAAATACTCTTCAATGTCCATAGCAGAAGAGTTGGACCCCACTAGTCTGAATTTCTCTGGAAATTGCTGTCTAAGCACATCCCTGGGCTTTCAGTTCAGTCTTTTGGTCATTTATTCACTTGTCTGCTCACTCATCCATCACACTGTGACACAGCATGTCCCATATACAGGAAGCAAGGCTGAGTATATGTGTGGTGGCAGCAGTCCTAGCCCAGAGCCCTCAGTCAAGCCCCACCTGCAGCCCTTCCAGCTTTTCCTGGAAGTTGTTCTGATCCATGAGCTGGATTTTGCGGAACTTCTCCTCCTCCTCGATGTGCTGATGTCGCACTATTTCTACCTGCCCGAGAATCTTAGATGGCCAGAAGCTGGCAGCCCATCTGGACAGAAGAGGGGTTGGGATTGGGGGAAACGCCACATGTGAGATGAAGAGGTGGACAGGCTAGGCGAGGGCACCCTATCAATCACCCAGGTCCAGCATCCAGGCAGCCAAGGCAAACAGTGGGATGGGGGGTTCAGGTGGCAGTCAACTGGGAATGGGTGATTGGGAAATCCACATGAACTGGGAGAGAGTCATTGCCACCACTGAGGAGGCAGCTCTGGCCCTGCCTTCTGGAAATTACGATCACCACCCAGTGACATATAGATCCAGCGTATCTGATTCAATGACAAGGACACAGGGGAAATGAAAGCTGCCAGGACTACCAGAGCGTTATGCCAGATGAGGCAAAGCAACTGTCTCTAGCCTGACTGTCCTTGGTGACCAACCTGGGCCACTGTAGCTCAGCAGTCTTAACCCACTACCCGCTGCCCAACCATCTCTCTGGTGTCAGGGACAACACTCCTACTCACTTGTCATTGAAGTCATCTGAGATGAGGTTGTAAAAGAATTCATCCATGACCTGGTAGTCATCCATGACCTTTACAATCCACTCCTGAATGGACAGGAGGTGAAGGAAGTTGTGCTAGGGCAGGGTGTTCATGGGATGGGGCTCTCCAAAGTGGCCAGGTGTTAGGAAAGGACTGCCAGGGGCAGAGCAGGAGGAGTGGGGGTTCCAATGGCCACGACCACCACACCTCCACTTTCCAATGTCCTGAGCTACACCATCAGCCCTCCTGACTTCCCAGATAGCACAGCTCCTAAACACTATCAGAGCTGGATGAACCGTGAGGTGGGTAGTGAGAGGAGCTAAAGACTGGGCATCTTCCCAAAGATCAGCACAAGCAGGGGAAGGGGGTGGTCTGAAGACCATGTAGGGGGCAGTGGGGTCAGGCACAGAGAGTGGGGTGGAGGTGGGGAAGGGTGTGCAGTGGCATGTCTTAGAGGGGGCCATGGACTAAAACAGGGCTGGAAGCCCCTGGAAGCCCACTGAGGGAGGAGGTCCTCCTCTGCCTGGATCTGCCACCTCATCACCTCCTAGGCCCCACTTATCCTCTGGGTATCTACTTCTTGGCTCCTGATCTCCCGGGCCCTGCTTGCCCTGGCCCCCAGCCCTTGAAAGCCAGCCCCAAGCCTCCAACATCCTAGACTTCATATGCCTCTTGGACTTTCAGCTAAGCTCCCCACTAAGCTCCTGGTCCCCAGCCTTACCTCCAACCCCACTAGCTTTTCAGGAATGCCCTTCATCCAGTCTCTCAGCTCCGCAAGTTCTTCAATGCTGTTGGGCTTCTCGTAGATCTTTCGGCTGATGCTGCGGAACTCTTCGCAGATCTGGCGGTGGGAGGAAGGCAGTAGGGAGGGCTGTGTGCCCTCCCTACTGCCTTCCCTGGGGCCCGTTCCTCCTGCTAGGTCCCCAGTGCCTCGCAACAGGTAGTGGTCCTGCCACAAGCACCTCCTGTGGTGCTTTCCAAGAGGTTCCTGGGGTTGCTCCTGTCTCCCATGGGGCAAGAATGTCACCCAGTACACTTCACCTTCCCAGCCTCCTCTGGTCTTACCAACACACGCAAGCCTGAACTTGCACAAACTCAGATCTATGGAACAATCCACACAGGAGGTCCCGTGGGCGGACTTCCCAGGTCCCCGCAAGTCTAGGGGAGGAGGTAGCACCTCCCACAGGGGACAGCTCCCCATGGACAAGCCGAAATCAAGACAGGGTGGCTCCCTGTTTCCTTCATTAGGCTGGGTGTCTACAGGCATTCCCAGCCCTGCCTGGGGACATCTTGCTAGGCGAGTGCGTGACGTAGGTGAGGAGGTTTGCATATTGCTGTGGTCACTGGGGCAATGCAGATGGGCTCTTACGCTGTCCACTTCCTTGTGAAGACTCTTGGCCAGGATGTCCATCATGGAAGTGGCCAGGGTCCTGCGCTTCTTGGACAGGCTCTGCTTGACATTGTCGACGTTGATATAGAAGGGTCCGATGATGATGCTGCTGGGCAGTGAGTTGTCCAGGACCTCTTTCTCCTTTAGGTGAGTGAGCACCACTTCTCGCACCTCTTGGGCCGATGGGCACTGGGTCTGATAGTCCCTGAGAACAGCACACATGTGGGTAGGCAGAGGGCAGTGAGAGGGGCCGGAGTACCCAGATGCTCTCAGACTTGGTGCATGTCCACACGCGTGAGCACGCACTTGAGGAAGGTGGCAACGTCGCTGTTGTTCAGCTCCAGGTACTTTCTGTACTGCTTGGCATAAGCCTGCAGCGGGATCATGGCCTTATGCACAGCATTAACTATGATGGCCCGCAGCTCCTCTACCAGTGGCTCGTGAAGGCCCGCTGACTCCAGCAAGGGGTCCCCACTGACAAAGAGGTCCTCCATCACCAGCTGCAAGCAAAGGGACAGTAGACCTGGCTGTGGTGAATTAGTCCAGAAAACCAGGATCCCAGTGGCCATTCTAACATTTAGCAGGAGGCGCAGAGCTGGATGAACTGCAAGGTGGGCAGGGAGAAGAGCTGAAGATGGGGCGTCTTCCCAAAGATCAGGGCAAGGTATGGTCTAAAGACCTTGTCGGTGGCAGTGTGGTCAGGCACAGGGAGTGGGGTGGAGCGGGGAAGGGTGTACAGTGGCATGTCTTAGAGGGGGCCATGGACTAAAACAAGGCCGGAAGTCCCTGGAGGTCTGCTGAGGGAGGAGGTCCTCTTCAGCCCAGTGCCAAGGGAAGGAGCGAAGGGGCAACCAGGTTGCTGATAGCTCTGACTGAGCAACAGGGAGGACGAGAGGGCTCTCGAATTGTGGAGGCTCCTGTGCCTGGGGAGTGGGCTGTGTGCACAGCAGTGGTGACTAGTGGGAACCTTTGGGACTAGTCCCATGGGTAGAAGTCAACCTATGTCTGCTCTTGAGATGAAGAGAGAGGCCAGGAGTGGGGCAGGACCAAGAGGGGTGGGATCCCAGGTGGATGTGGATGTGGCAGAATTAGTTCAGCAAGAGCAGGATCCCAGTTGCCATTGTGATACTTGGCGGTTTTATGACGGAGGCTAATGATTAAACTTCTCCAGGTCTGTAAAGCCGGGTTGCTAATAATTACCACAATTCCGCTGGTGATGAGGAGTAAATGGGGCTGAGCATATGGCCCACTAGGTGGGATGCCCACGATAAAGTTTAATTGCCCATACTTGTGGTAGGACCCCACGGCTCAGAGAGCCACTGGCAGCCATGGCAGAGGATACTCTACACCCCACAACAGCTGCAGTACATACCTTCTCCAACTGGGGCACCGAATGGGTGGCCAGGATGCCCTTGTCGAAGATGTTGAGCAGAGATGTCTCAAACTGCTCCAGTGGTGTGCTGTAATGCACCCCT
The DNA here is from genome assembly GCA_004027455.1 of Hydrochoerus hydrochaeris. Taxonomy (NCBI): domain Eukaryota; kingdom Metazoa; phylum Chordata; class Mammalia; order Rodentia; family Hydrochaeridae; genus Hydrochoerus; species Hydrochoerus hydrochaeris. The sequence continues at coordinate 153,654 of PVLA01003762.1, forward strand.
GAGCTGTCCAGCACCAGGTCCATAATGAACAGAGGATTCTTCTTGGGCCTAGGGAGTCACAGCTGGGCTGAACACAGGCATGGGCCTGAGGAGGACCCTCTGCCCTTCCTTCCAGCACTGCAGCTCCTAAGGTTCTGCATTCATGCTGCATCCTTCCTCCTTCCTCCCAGAATCCTCCAAAGTCAACAGAGAGAAAGACCTGGACAATTCAGCCAAGTTTGGATTCTACCCAGGGCCCTCCTGATGGCTTCTGACCCACTCAGAATAAATCCAGCCCTCAGTGGATCCTGGGGGGCCCCCTCATGATTGGGACTGGTCTCTGGTCAGGCTTCCCTATACTTCCCTCCCCCAGCTGTAGCTTCCACTCTGTCCTCCCTCGATTGCCGCAAGCCTTTTCTCCCCTGGGTGCCTCTGCATGCTGTTCCCTCCACCTCCTGTGTCTGGTTTCTTCTCACATCTCAGGACTTGGCTCAGATGCTATCTTCTCCCTGACCCCCTGGCAAAGGCCTACCCGCCGTGTTCACCAATGTCCTTAACAAAGTCAACAGTGATGGTCTCTAATTAATGGCTTGCTGTCTGCCTCCCTCTGACAGCAGGAACTATCTCTGGTTTCCCTAGAACCATGCCTGGCTCATGACAAGTGTTCAATGAGTATCTGTCAGCTACGTAACTCAAAGAATAAGTTAGTGAACGAATGTTACCAAAATACCAGGCAGAGCTTGTGGGGCATTGTCTGACAGCCTTGGGGCCACCTTGGGAGCAGTCAGGCTCTCCCTGTTGTCCAGAACCTGGAAGTGCTGGGTGCTCTGGCTCTGCCACCGTGGCTTGGTAAGGAAACTGTCTGTCTCTGCCCTGTTGGGCTCTACCTGTAGGGGCTGTTCATTAAGTCTTCACCCCAGACCATGTCCTCGGGGCAGTCCAGCACACCGCCGCAGGCGTCGCTGATGAACTGTGTGAAGCTGGTGAGTGAGTCTTGCACGAGGAAGCGCAGGGTGTCCTGCAGCATGTACTTGATCATCTCCATCAGCCTGCGCAGCTTTGACATGAGGTACACTTCCCAGTTGGTCTCGTAGAGGTTGTACCAGCCCTTGCTCATGTCTCTCAGGCTGCTGCGCATAGCCACCTTCAGTCCGCTGATCCAGCTGTCCTTGAGGAACATCTGCACCTGGAGTAGCCACAGGTGTCATCGCAAAGCTGCCTCAGGGGACCGACTTCCCACAGCCATGTGCTTGAGGATTCTCCATGCCAGGGTTCTGGCAGTGGCCTCAGTGCTCATTTGACTGCGGAAGGTCCTGCCTCACAAATTTACTGCCACGCTCTGCCAACTGACACCCTCCTGTGACCCCACTGCCCTAGGTTGTTGGTGATGGGGGTGGGAGTCCCTGAAAAGCAGGGCTTTCCCTGCATCCAGAGGAGAAAGACAAGAGACCAGAGGCTGTTACCCTCCCCCCCAGTACTAGGTGGAGGCAACCAGGGTGGAGACAGCATGAGGGGCTCTCCTTTCCTCTGAGAGGCCAGTCACACCCTTGGCCCCACCCCGGGCTCCAACAAGGCCTTCTAAGAGACCAGGGCCTGGTTAGAAGTGGCTGATGACCCCGGGCTCCTGGGGGCCCTGGGCTGTCAGCTCCAAGGCTTGGCCCTGTCCACCCTCCATGCCCCAGTGCCCAGGCACCTGGGATAAGGTCTGCAGCTGGATCTGCTCGAACTCTTCCAGGCGGCTGTACTTGGAGAGGGTTGAGTGGAACAGTGACATAGAGGTCACGCTATTGCATTTGGCCCGGACCTTGCTTAGGGCTGTGATGACTTCTGGCCGTGTAAGCAGGGACACAAAGGTGAAATCCTCCTTCTGTTCTCGGAAAGGATACTTGGGAACACTCACCAGCCCTACAGAGTAGAAGCCAAGGGCCAGAGTCAGACCGCCTAGGACATACCAGGTGGTCAGGACACATTTACAGGATTCTTGATGAGGGACATCATTCCTGCCTCCTCTCCAGGAGAGAGCCTTATTTCAGGAACCTTCTTTTTCTTGCAGTCAGTCAGTGAATCGGCTGCTCTGGGACAGAACGAGAAATTCCTTCCAAGACCCCAGGTCACAGATGTCTTTAAAAAGTGGGTGGCACTTCCTCTGCCTGCCTTCTCCCACCCATGCGGCACAGAACCTTCAGGCTACCTAGAGCCTTCCCTGACTACTAAGGAGAGCAGCTGTGAGAACCGGGTCCTCTCAGCAGGCCTGCTGTCCACACTGCAGCCTGCGTGCTGGGCTTAGCACACACCTGAAGCCAGGTCCAAGAAATGAAAGTAGCAGGGATGGGGGAGCTCAAAGCTGAGAGGGCTCGTGGAGACTGCGGACCTGCTCCGAGACTCATCTGTGAGCCTGCAGCAAGGCCAACCTGACTCACACTACTTCTGGAACTCCTTCAGGTGACTACCCTTGAAGAAGCTCCTTGAGGCCTTGACCAGCAGAGCCTCTGTTTGTTTTTTCTTTTTTTAATATTTATTTATTTGGTACTGGGGAATCAAACTCACAACCTCACACTTACTAGGCAAGTGCTTGAGCCAACTGAGCTAAATCCCCAGCCCAAGCCTCTGTTATCTACTTTTTTTCCCCACACTTGGGATTGAATTCAAGGCCATTGCATTGAGCTACACCCCTTAGCCTTTAAAAAAGTTAAAAAAATTTCTTGAGACAGGGTCTTATTAAATCACTAAATTGCCCAGGTTACACTGAAATGTTTAATCTTTCTGCCTCAGCCTCCCAGGAGTGAGGGGATTACAAGTGTGTGCCACCACACCCAGCTTGTCCTGTACTTGTGAATCATAGTTCTCCTGGTGCACAGTTACTTTGTGGCTTCCACATTATTCTTGTTTTTGTTTTGTTTTGTTTTTGAGACAGGGTTTCGCTATGTAGTTCAGGCTGTCCTTGAACTCACTATGTATCCAAGATTGGCCTTGAACTTGTAGCAATCCTCTCAACTCAGCATTCCGAATGCTGGCTTTACAGGCATGTGCCACCTGCATGCCCAGCTGCATTAGTCTGATGAATATTTTCAAAACGTCCCTTTGCTGCTTCCCTGACCAGAGCGCTTCAGGAAGCTGGTGAAAGAAGCATATAAATGCTGGGGACAGACAGTGGGCAGGGCAGGTTCTCAGCAGCAGGACAGACCATCCTTGAGGGAAGGGAGGGAGCTTTGGCCAGGTGGACGGCAGTGGGGTTCTGTGACCCTTACCCTTCTCGGGCACCTTCTCCTCGTCCTTCTCAGGCAGGGTCACGTAGGAGAATGTGTCGGGTTTGGAAGAGACGATCTTGTCAAAGCTCATCTTGTTCATGCAGCGCTCATAGCCCAGGATCACTTCTCTGCTGAGTTTGCTGAGGTGCTCCAGGACCCTGCCACGGAGAGGGCGTTGGGGAAGTCAGGGGTGCGACATATTCTAGTGGCCAGTCCGAGGGCTGCTCTGACATGGACTTAGGGACATAAACTCAGGACTTTCTCTCTGGATCCATAGCCATATCCTGCCTGGCGCCGAGTCACTCATCCTCTGCTTCTCTTATAGCTCTGGGCTACCAAGTCAGTCTCTGAGTCAGCCTATTGGTTCCCACTTCTCAGCCGTCCCAGCACACCCTCATCCCTCCTCCTCCAGCTCCAATCCACTCCCCATGTAACTCCAGACTGATCACATCCCTATGCTTAAAACCAGCCCCTGATCTCCTGGGTCTTAAGGCAGAACCAAAGCCCTTCCTGCAATCAAGAAGTCCTCCCTGGTGGCTCCTCCCTGCCCCTTGCAGGCCATTCTCTCCATAGCTCCCAGCTGGAGGCACTGGGTCTCATTCACCCTGGAATCTTTGGATGTGCTCTTTCCAATGGTGGCCACAATCTCATCTACCTCGGCCTCACTGCTGCTTGACCAGCCCTTGGAGGTTCTGTCCTGGGCACATTTCACCTCCTTTTGGATGAGGGCAGCCTTGGTTATGGTCCCAAAGTGCCTCTCCTATGCTGACACTCCTGACACTGTTCAGTGGCCCCTCCCAACAGCACACTGAGCACAGGGTGAGGGACGGTGTGGAGGGGGTAGAGGTCCACCTCCACACTGGTCACTTCTGCAGTCTTGCATGCTGCCTGACATCCCGGAGGATGGCCAGTACACAGGTGTTGTGCATACACGTGAAGAACTGAAGGAGAGCATGTCACTAATGCAGTCAGCAGCAAGGGCCCTGAAGGGAAGTGGCCCCTGCCATCCAGGTGTCTCTACTCTAGCCCCAGAGAACACTTTACTCAATCCCTTGCTCATGTTGGTCTCCCTACCCATACTATCCAGACTTCTCTGTTTCCCTGCCCAGCAGGTTCAGCTCAAGTGCTATGCCCCCAACAAAGCCACCTCTGACCTACACCCCCTGCTCTGGGCTTAGATAATTTTCCTTACCCTCCCCACCCTGATTAGCATACCCCAGGCAGGATTTGGAAGGGGTGGCATGAAACATGAGAGCAGGTTACCGTAGCCTGGCTGTGAGAGTGAGGGACACAGGGAGGATGACCAAACAGTTCCACCCTCTGTGCCTTGGGCTCCTCCTTGGGAAATGGGGAGGTGACAGCACCTGCCTGGAGGTGCGGAGGGCTGATCCTGAAAGGGCTAGGAGGCAGATGTGAGCAATCAGAGAAGCTCTGTTCCAGTGCTGTCCACTCAGACACCACATAGCCTTGGAGTCTGAACATCTGGTGTTCATAAATCCATCTGCGGTTGCAACCTCTCCCCGCACTTATTCACCTGCCACTCAGCCTTACCCCCTGGTGTGTGCCAAACTTGGGGTAAAAGTAAATGTTTCAGTTTTGTTCATCTCCCGCCCTACTCTTTGGTTCCTGAGCAACACTGTCGTGGACTCAACCAATCCTTGGCTGTGTGTGCCCTTGGGACATTCAGTCAGTCCACGGCTTCCACTGCCCCTTCCCCACCTCAAATACACCTTCTTCTCTCTTGCTCCTCAGCTACTCCAACCTCTATCCCAGATGATGGCTACGACCCATTCTCCACTTGGACAAAGGTTGGGGGCATCACTTTAAACATGTAAATGATCAAACTCCTCTGCTTGCAGTTCCCATGGTGGCTTCTTATAGACAGCAGGCCAGTTACCCAAGTCCCACCATGGCGTGTGGGGTGTGGCCCAGTCTCTCACCTCTCTGCTGTCACTGTACTCTCACTCGGCTCCAGCCATGCTAACCCCCATCCTGCCCTTTGGATACCCAGACTTGTCCCTCTCAGGTCTGTACAACTGCTCCCTCTACTAGAATCCTCTTCTCCCATTTTTCAGGGGAACCTCAACTCAAATGTTATGACTTCTGTGAGGCTTTCCCTGACCATCCAACATAAAGTAGCCTCCCTCTCAAACGTCTCTGTTCCCTTCTCTTCCTTTGTCTTCACAGTACTTAGTCAGGACCCAAGTCCCCTTGGTTTTCATTGTCCATCTTCTGTATTTTATTAGTACATGTTTGTGGCACATTAGTGAGTATACGCAAAAATGGTGGGAATTTGGTACATATGCATACAGCATCTTAATCCTTTTTACTTTCCCTCTCCTCCTCTATCGTTTGTCTTCTTGTTCAGGCTGTGAGCTCTTAGGGAGCAGATCCTTTCTTGGACATGTTTACTGCTCTGACCCGGTGCCTGGCACAAGACAGAATCCTCCCTCTTTCTTCCTCAGTTTTTATCTTCTCACTTGACTCAGGTGTGCATCTCAGTGAGTCAGATGGAGCCCATAGGGTGAAGTCTTCCCAGACTGGCTTAGGAGCTCTCACCTGCCCTGGCTGTGACCAGTACTGCTACGGGGATAGAAAAGTCAAGTGCCCTTGTTCTGCCTCCCTCAGGACAGTCTCACGGTGGTGCTCCTATTCCTGAGTCCCTATGGGTGAAGCTGTGGCTAGACTTCTCCTAAATGATGTCTTTGCCTGCTGCTTCCTCTATCATAGCTTATTGCCTTCTCTCTCAGACACTGCTCTGGGGAGGAAGTCATTCCTAAATCACTTGCACAAGAATCAAAGTCTGCTTTCAGGAATCCTGTCTAAGACAGAATGCGGTGGACACTGGTGCATCCCTAAAATTGCTGCTGCCATCTTTTGGAAAAATGAAGCCAGAACATGCTGGGTAAGAGCCTGGAAGGATCATCCTTGGAATATCCGAATGTTTTGGATTTCTTGTTGCAGGCAAAGCCATATATCCCACTGCTGTCTAAGCCAATCAGAGCCTAGCATCTTTCATACTCACAGCCAAAAACATTCCAAATGATAGAAAATGCAAGAAATGGGATTATGGATGGTAAGGGTAAGATGATCACATGAACTCAAATTTCCTAGCACAAGAAAAGAAAGAAAGAAAGAAAGAAAGAAAGAAAGAAAGAGGAAAGAAAGGAAGAAGGAAAAGAAGCGAGAAAAGAAAAAAAAATAAAGGGAAAAAAATAAATGATATATCCATGCTTTTAACATTATTGGAATAAAGAAAATATCTAAACTTCAAATTCTCTTTAAGTAGAAAACAGTCATTAACCTACAGGGATCTGTTTCCCACACTCTTGCTTGGCACCTTCAGGGAAAAGAAAGAAGTGTGAGCAACTTGACCAGCAAGCAAGCCCAGTCTGGGAACCAGCACCATGCTTGGGCTGCTGACTAAAACAGACAGATCCCAGCCCCTTCCGGTGCATGGGCTGGCAAAGAAGAAGTACCACCCCCTACCCCTGTTACAAGCAACAGGCTTCTCCGGAGAAACACAGGCTGTGATGATAGCTACGGAGGTGAAATGCCATTGGATGCCTGTGGTGCTTTGGTGCTTCACTGACCTTGCAGGTCGAGGGCCAGTGGTCTGATCATGGGTTCAGAGGATGATGGTGTGTACTGTAGCATCTGGGGGAATCTCCTTCTGAGGGTGGCAGCCATTGTTGATTCCCTATGGTCTTTTTTTGAGGTCCTATATCATTTCTTTTGTTTTGTTGGGTTTTCTTTTCTTTTGTTTGATTATGTCAAATCCAATGGCAGGCACAGCTATTTCAAAGATAGCAGGTTATATTATGGTAGCCATTGTGGATTTGCTATTGGCTTGTTTTGAAGTCCTTTATTGCATTCATTGTTTTGTTTTTATTGGTTCTATTCTCTTCTGTTTTGATTTCTAGTATGTCTGAAGGGATCTGCAGCTATTTTGAAGACAAGAAGAAGCATTATGGTAACTATTGTCGATTTTGTAATGTTTTGAAGTCCTATATCTTTTGTACTGGTTTATTTTAATTAGTTTTATTCTGTTTTATCCTCTTTAAAATAAAAATGATGAGAAAAAAAGAAGTGTGAGCAACTCAAGGTAGTGTTCTTTGTATTACAAAGAGGAATCCTTTGAAGACCAACAGGTTAGGGGAAAAAGCCAGTAACCATCTATGTCTGTGAGATGTAAGAGAACACAGACAATCTCTCTCTTCCTGTTGTTCTCGCTCTTGCTCTGTTTGCACACACACACACACACACATTGACTAATTTGCTATACTGACAGAAGAGAGCTCTCTTGAGTTAGAACCTTGCAAATCACTCCAAATCCATAAAATCTTAGATGAAAGTAGATGACATTTATATTTTTCAGTAAGTAAAAGAAGGGGCATTTTAATAGATGAGTATTTCCATGTACTTCTCAAAATAAATAAATAAATAAATCAAGGACAAAGCAGAAAAAAATGGTAACACAACATTTCAAATACAGCTAAATATCCTTAGACAAGTATTTGGGAATATGAATAAAAAAAAACACCCTGACTTAGAAATTCAAAAGTAAAACACAAAAATAGAAAGTTAGGAAAAAAAAAGATTTAATTTAACTTATGGGGGAAAGTGCAAGATATGAAATTTTCTCAGGGAAGAAAGCTAAATTGCAAGTGCCTAAGAGAAAATAGAGTCTAATCAAAATGTGATAAAGTACATTAAAGAAATGCAGGAGTAGAACTAAAACCAAGAAACAGAAAAACTAAAAAGGGCCAGAAATGAAATACAAGACAGGGTGAATTATAAGGTAAAGAAGAAGCAATATGTTTAGATGTATAGGTATAAATATGTAAACGAATTCCTGATAAAGAGAGAACAAATAGAATAGAGCTAATATTTAAAAATTTATGATTCAAGAGAAAATTCCTAAATTAAGGATGCTTGATCCTCTGTGTGTTTGTATATGGTCCATTTGGGTACTTAGAAAATCGGACCTGTGGTCACATGGTCCTGTTGGCTTTGAACCTGCGGAAAGGCAGAATTTCATGGCAGGGGCATAGGACAGAACCAAACTGCTCAACTCATAGTGTCCAGATAGCAGAGGGAGAGATAAGAAGAGGCTGGGCTCCCAATAATCTCTTCCAGGGATTTGTCCCTAGTGGTCTCACTCCTTCTACTGGACCCCACCTCGCAAAGACTACAACTTAACAGTTGTGCCACGGGCTGGGCACTGACCCTTTTACCTACAGGCCTTTGGGGGACATTTGGGGTTCAAATGGTAGCCCTACTGTGTGGAGAGAAAACAAATGCCGCAGAAACAACTGGTTGTCAGTCAGACAAAGATAAAAATTACTCTTACCAATTAAGGAAATTGAAGAATGGAGTAACAAATACTTAATAGTGAGAATGAGTCCTGTGGCATTAGACCCAAGTTGAAAGTATCAGTAAGTACTCATGGTTTTTAACACATCAGTGGATATAGAAAAAGATGTAGATCAGTGTGGAGGTTATTATGTACACATAGAATTTCCCAGATCTGTCTGTTCTAAGAACGTTGAAACAACAGTTTCCCAGGAGCAACAAACATATCTAATGCCTACATCTTGGCTTCTAAACTCCCCACTAAAAGGAGCCAAAGCTCATTGAAGAACAAGTTGACTTTTGGGCTGGATCTTGGCAAGTACAAGATAAATCTAGAATTTCTTGCTGTGCTAGAAAGTAAGGACATTCTCAGAGAATGATGGGAACACATCAGAAGGACACAGAAATTAGCTTGAAAAGGCTCCCATAGAGTGAATTTAAGCATTGAAATGAAAACTGGCAGTAATGGATTATATATCACCTTCAATAAAGGAATCCAGGAATCCATCTTGATAATGAGGAATCTAGAGATGAACACAGATTTTTTGGGGGCCTATAATGGCTTATACCTAGAAATACCCTCAAAGCCCCATGTGCCCACAGGTGGAGCTTTTCAGTGGTGCTGGGCTCTAGGGTATGTGAATATGCATTAGGGCTGTGTAGTGTCTAGATTAGACCCCTAATTGGATAAACATAGTTCTGGGTGTGGCTGAATGGATTTATAGAAGAGGTAAACCTCATCCTGGGCATGGTAGCACCACCAAATAGGTTCATAGTTTGGGTGGATATAAAGGGACAGGGAGAAGAGGGGCTCACTGCTGCCTCCTGCCTGCTCTGATGTGGACTGTTTCTCTTCTGCAATGCCCCTCTAGCATGCCAATCACCCTTGGAACCAGTCAATTACAGACTGGAACCTCTATGAACTGTGAGCCAAAATAAATCTCTTCCTCCCTTACCATGTGGGTGTTGGGTATTTTGACTCAGCAACAAGAAAAGTAACTAAGATGGGACCTGAACACATCCACAGTGCAGGAGCAAGATACCCCCCAATATCGATGAGCTCTGAGGGTGCTTGGCCCTGCAGGTACCCCATCTTCCCTCAAACTCACGTGGGACCCTTGCGCATCTGGGGTGCGTTCGTGGCCCACTGCTTGATCTTGTTCAGGGTCTGCTCGCTGATGAGCTGCTGGTTCCTGGAGGGCATGCAGTCCACATACAGGTTATACCGTAGCAGCGCCTCCGTGTTCTTGCGCAGAGTATTGGCCTGGACCACACGCTGTGTGAACACATGAGGGTCCTCTGCACAGAAGAGAAGCTGTATTCGCGGTACCCAGTACTGACAGAGCAGGAGGGGTGGCCTTCCTAGGGGATGGTAGGAGGAAGAAGGGGGACAGACAGTAAGGTTCTCTGTGGCAGAGCAGTGGGTTCTGGTCAGCTGGGCTACTGATGCATGGTGGCCCTGAGCAAGTGGTTTCTCTTGTCTGGCCCTTGTCAAAGGTATAGGGTGGAAAAGAGGACACTATCTGCCCTGCCCACCCAAATAATGACCACTTGTCCAGGCTCAAACTGGGGGTCCACCCAGGGCTGAGGCAGATCTCATACCTCCATTTAGGATGGGCTTCCCCGTCTCATCTCGCACAAGGCCTCTGCTATCTGTCTTGTGTACCAGGTATAGCTTCTTCTCTTTGTCATAATCTAGGACGCCAACCTCGCACCATTTATAAATCAGCTTCGGACTCTTGGGGTCCTCTGAAACAAGAGGAGACACCCACCAGTGCTCCCAGCTGTAGGAGTAGGGAGGGACCTCTGAGTGTGGGAGCTGATGTGGGGATGGATCTCAAAAGTCACTTGACTGGCTTCTCTGCCACCAGGATCCCCTCTCTGGCTCTGCTTCCTTCAGCTGAGCTGGACTCTGAGGAACACCTGGCCTCAGGAGGACCCAAAAGGACCAGGCCTCTCTACAGGACCCCACCTAGATAGAGATATAAGTCAAAAGCCCCACATAAACAAAAAAGTTGTTGAGACTTGTTATGAATGGTATTGTGGAAGAACTGGGCACCTTCAAGGTGACCAAAACCAAGGGGCAGCCCTCTGGCTATTAAGCCACCAGATTCTTTGTACTAGAAGAGGGCAAAGTATGATAGGGTTGGAGACTACTGTTCCGCAAGCAGCTCAGTGTGGGCCTCAGCCCATTAGCTACTCCATGGGCAGAAGGCCTTTGCCTCTTCTCTGGCTCTCCTTTGGCTATTGCTTCCTTGCACTCTCCCAGCCAGCCACTCTGCAAGTCTGCCTGTCCCTGTGACTCCTGGCTTGCTCTTGCTCCAGGGCCTATGCATTGGCCCTGAATACTCTTCACTCAGAAAACCTCATTCCTGGTTTGTTCTGTGTTCAAGTGGCTTCTTCTTGAAGTATCTTTGCCTAAAATAGCACCCCTGCCTTACAAACTTTTGTGACTCTCACAGTGCCCAGTTATACTCCATATGCCATCCTTGGTCCCTGCATTTCCTGCTTCTGCTGGGCCAGTTCTTTGGCTTGTATCCCAGCTGAGAGGCCTCAAAGAGTTCCTGACCTTCCGTGGCTCCCTGCTCACCATGCCCCAGGAAGTCATCAGTAGGCAGGAGGGCTTTTCCGGGAACAGGTTTCCTGGTCTGAGACCCTGGCTCCAAGCCCATGTTGATCCACTCACTTGGAGTACGGCAGTCAAATTCCTCATTGTCAAAAACCTGTGAAAAAGATGGGCCAGAGGAAGCAGTTCCCCTAGGAACTGGTGCTCTAGGGGATGCCCAGGGATGGGGGAGGGTGTCACACTGAACCCTTCCCCTCCACTCCCAGGGGCATGCTGAGGGGCAAACCTAGGGCCCTCGGCTCAGGCAGAGATGTTTGGAAACTCAGAGCACAATGTGAGCTCTCTTTCCCACTATGCCTGAGCAGCCAGCTGCTGCTCAAGAGGCAGCTCTAGGGGATCCTGAGCACCCCACTAGGAGGGAGCCCTTGGCAGGGTAATGTGCATCTGGATTTGTCTTTGCCTCCCCAGAAACCAACAAGCAATACATTAGGGGCCACAGTGAGAAAGGGAGGTAGAAATGAGTCACAGCCAGAGCCATAGCTCCTTCAGACTGTGTCCCCATTTGTGCCCTGAGGGGTACACCGATGACCTCTTCTATCTCTGGCTGTCCATTTCAGTGGGCCATAAACAGTTCCCCACCCCAGGCAGGCTCTGGTCAGGGAGTCCTGTGCACTGCTCCTCAGGCCAGCCGGGCTGCTTCTCAGTGCCTGGAGGCTGCCAGGGTCCCAGAGAAGAAGCAGAGAGCCAGCATCCTTGGGATTGTGGGGGCCCCTCCTACACCAGTCTAGGATACTTGAGGACCTGGGGTGGGTTCCGGTTTTTCAGTTGCCCTGCTTGACAAGTGGATGCTTGTGACTGCCATGGGGATCCCCTGTGGGGTCTCATTCTTGAGCCTCAGCCAAGATCCTGCACCCCACTCTGTCCACGGGGAATCTGTGGAAGCCAGCTCACCTTCAGGGGGAGGTAGATGGGGAAGAGCGGGTCATGGCCCTGTTCAATGGTTTGAGGATTCTGGGGGTCTGGGTGCCTGGGCATGAGCTTGTTGGAGTCGATGCCTTCACTGGCCAGCAGCTGCTCGATGTCCAGGCTCAGGTACTGCTGCTTTCTCCTGGCCAAGGGAGGGGTGGGTTCTCAGAGCAGCTCTGAGCAAGTGAGGTGTCTCAGCAAGGGCTCAGGGGCTGTGGCGGGAGTGTGGCCCAGGGACCACTCTGGGATTTCTCAGGGAACTGGTTAGAATCCTGGGCTCCAAACCCCCTTCTCTCCTTCACCGACCTCAATGCTACCCTCCCCAATTCCACAGCAAGGAAATCATTCTTTCCCCCAATAAGAAATCATAATCTTAACAGTTTTTTTCTCCAATAAAGATAGATAGAATATTTGATCTCAATGCTTGGGCACAGACTTTATTGTGAGGACTGTCACTGGTGGTCTGGCATCCCTCATCCCACGGAGGGAGGACAACACCTTCTCCACCCTTAACAACTGTACCTCTCAATCTCGACCTTGCGGGGACACTTGCCAGGAAGCACCTGGAAGGGCACTTGCACCTTGGGCTCATAGGACTGTGGTGGGAAGTCTGTCTGAGACAGCAGCTGCGTGGTGGATCCGATGGTCTGCTGTTCCATGCGCTCCTCGAAGTCCTCTGGAATCACGAAGCTTCCAACTGCAGGCAGAGGCAGAGGTAGAGGCAGAGGCAGGGGCAGGGACAGGAGCAGGAGCAGGAGCAGGAGCAGAGGGGCAGGGGCAGGGGCAGAGGCAGGCATTGGGGGCCTTGGGCCTCGGTCTAATGACTCCCCCATCCCAATTATCCAGTAAGACAAATCACCAGGTGGGAGCCAACAGACAAACTGGGGCTTGGGAAGCTTAGCATTGGCCTGTGATGGGGCACTGTAGGGGAGAAGACAGATGAGGGAACAGCTGTCCACGGGGTGCTAGCTATGAGAGGTCAGCACCTCCAGGTCTGTTTAGGCCCCACTCTCCCTGTCTGGGGTCAGTGCTTGGCCATTCCTTATAAGCCACTCAAAATCCCCATACCAGGGTCCACTGCTCCAGCCAGGTGCTGAATTAAACAATGGGTGAGGGTTACAACTAGGCAGGAAGGTAAAGTGGGGTGGGTCCCTGCACCCTTCTCCCTGCGCCATCTCTGGCATGTGAGGGCTGGGATGCCATTCATTCTCTGGGACCGTTTCTGGGCTGTTCTGTGGGATCCTCAAGTCACCAAATAACTGTCCCTACTCAGTGACAGACAAAGGTTTCCACTCAAGATCCGGGGGTAGGGAGGGGGTTGGGAAAGAGTGTGACAAACCATCTCAGGTAGTTGGGACTGAGGGCTTCCTGGGACATGGGGTACACAGTGGAGGAAAGCCCCAGATGGACAAAAGCCATGTAGGTGGGGAAAGGGAGTGTGGGAATCTGCCTCAGAAGGACATGGGCCATCTTTCCTGGTGCCTGGTGGGGTTCTGGACGCCCTCTATCTATTCTCCTGGTGGACAGAGGTGTCCAAAGAGCCCAATGGCCCTGGGAAGCCTTGGTGACCTCCTCCTTGAGCCTCATTGCCATTTTGGGATCAAGAGCTGTTCACACTACAGGGAGGCCCACCTTGAGGGTATCCCCTGGGACCCCACAGAAGCCTCTAGATTCTGGGCCTAGGCTGGTGCCAGAGGCCTAGCAGTGGTTTCCCGCCCTTAGTAAAATTCACTGTCATAGAAGGGCTCCCAGCACCCGCGACACACCACAACACCAAACAACCAGGTCACACAGGCAGCTTTTGGACTGCTAATCACTTGCTCTTCAGCCTGTGGATCTACAACATTTCACTTCCAGAACCCCACTCAGAAGGATCCAGGAAGATGCCATGGCGAAGAGGGCTGAGCCTGGCCTCCAACCCCTGCTGTGTGTCTGACCCTGCAGCCTTCTCCAGCCCTACATTTAGCCCTTGGGCAGCAGAGTGGACTCTGTCTTCCATGGCCCGCCCGACACTATCCTGTGCCCTGTTGGGGCTGCCTTTTGCATGGGGGTAAGGACACTGAGCTACTGACTACCACCAACTCTTTCCTGACATGGAAGGTAGCATCATTACAACACCCACAGGCCTGAGATCTACAGTTTATAACCCTTTCCCAGGGCACAGATACTTATGAGACTGTTGAGAATAAGCCAGATCGTCAGATAAGTGCACAAATGCCCACACTTGGGATGTTTTCTATGCCGGCTGAGGGGGTCACAGACCCATAAGGCTTAGTTAGGGGCTCTGATGAGACTAAACTGGGCAATGCCTGCAAGGAACCAGGCCTTTCGTGAGAGTAGACAGCTGGGGCCAGAAGGCATCTGTGCCTAGGGGAAGGGGTGCCCTACCTGCTAGAGGAGGAGATCAAGGGCAGTCTGGTGGGAGGGCTTCTGCCTAATTCCTCCTCACTACCCATGGGCTTTGCCAGGGTACCCTACCTCTCCGCCACAAGTCTGCCCCACACTCTGCAGACCTGTCCCGCTTCTGACTCTCCGTCATCCTCCAAGACTCGCCATAGAGTCTGAGGGGACAGTCTTCCTTTCCTTCAGCAAAGGTCTTGTGTGCCCCCCTGTTTCAGCAGTGAGCAGCTCAGACAGTGTTGGTCTCCCTCAAACCTACACTCCAAGGGAGGCAGAAAATCCATGTATAAATGTCCTACAGATCCCAGATGCACAGACAGAACGGTGTCTCTGGCCCTGAATGCCCCAAGCCAGCATGGGGCCCTTGTTGAAGCTCAGAGAAGGTTAATGATAAAGCACATTCCATGAACCCAACCTTCGTGAAGCAACTTATCTCTTATTGGCCTCTTTTTACCCTTGTAGAAGCAAGAACTCTCACCAGAAAGAGATGATCTCTTTGGAATTAGAGACTCTGCTTCTTCTAAATGCCCCCCAAGACCCACATGCCTCCCTTTGTGGCACTGACCTTTTGGAGTGAACTTGTCAAGGTCAGCCTGACGCAAGAAGTTCTGGTTCATGCTGGGGCCACAACACACATTCTGAAACGAAACCCCAGATCCCTAATTATACAAACATATCCTCAGGATAGTCAGGGCCTCCCAGGGACTCCAAGGCAGATGTCTCCTTGGGCCCACCAAGCAGCATGCCAGAAGCCTGGGGTGAGGCAGAACTAGTGATCTTATACACTGTGTTCAAGGACCACTGTACGTGACAAGCCCTACCCACCTGGGACACATCTGGCCTTCCCTGTTCCCTCCTCAGTGACAATACTCCCAGTGTGTGTCCAGGGGATGAGACACATGTCATGTATTGTAAGGCCAGCTGGCGTCTCTCTGTGTGTGGCTCCTCTCTCAAGGGCCACTGTGGTACTGCAACATCTGTGGGCATCTGTGAATCCTTGTTCTGTCTTTCTTGACCCCTCTTCCTGCCTTAAGACCTTCCTTAGCCTGCCCAGGACCCAAAAGGCTCTGTGAATTCTCTCCTAGTCATTTCTTCCCCATCTTTCCCTACCCGCAAACCTCATCTCTTGATCTCTCCCCTCACATGCTACCCTTCCTCGTCACAAGGGCCATACCGGTCCATACCTGCAGCTTCCCTGACCTGGAAACACTCCCGGCTTCCATCTGACCCAGCAAATGCACACTCATCTCCTAGACTTCTGCAGTATGCCACCTCATCCATAGAGCACGGCCTAGATGGAGCCATTGCCCCACTGTGACAGTGATGTGGTTATGTCATCCTTGCTGTGGCTCCAGCGTCAGTTCAGAGCCTGACACACAGCAGGAGCTCAGTAATGAGTGGTAAATGAATGGACAGATGAATGGCTCGCTAGATGGGTGGTCAAAAATATGGATGGATGGCAAAATGAGAGGTGGGTTTGTGGGTGGTGTGACAAATCAACAGGCATTGGGACAGATGGATAGTTAGCTAGCTAAATACACAGCTGAAATAATGGGCAGAAAAATGGGTAAATGGGACCCTTGGGATAGGCTCAACCTTGGCCCCCAGGGACCAGCCGCCAGACTTACTCCGAGTTGGTCCAAAGTTCCAGGACTGAGGATGTCAGAGTAGAACCCACGCTGCTTTAGCGCTGGGTACTTCTTATCAGTGCCTGTTACAGGTGACTTCCTGGGCTGCCCCTCCTCTGAGGGCATGGACGGGGACAGAGGTGAGGGTAAATGTGGGAACGTGAAGTCAGGCCCTGGAGGGGGATTGCTCAGTCTATGATCAGGTCCCTGAAGAGGCTTCTCCAGGTTGTAGTCCAGGCCTCTAAGATTCCTTCCTGGGTGGCACCGTTTACCTGCAGGAGTACCACCACTGCACTTTGGTGGGTGAGGCGTCCTCCCTGGGCTGTAGCCTTCTCTGTTCTGCTCATCCATGCTGCTTCTCAGGGAGATGGCAAAATGAGAGGAGGGCTCTGGCTCCAGCCACAGCTCCTAAGACAAGATACCAGGGTCACTCAGTTCTTAGTAGCCTCTGTCTCAGTCCCCTTGGGCACCACAGTACTCGGATGCCTAGATTGTCTCCCACACCAAGCCCCAGTGCATGGCATACAGACAGAGGAAGCAGCAGGGAGGGATGGAGTGGGCTCCTGATGTAGACAGACACACAGTGCCAGGAGAGTCCCCCACCAGGAAACAGTGGGTCCATGCTGGGTACTGCATGTGGGGAATAAGCCCTCATAGAATTAAAGGCTGCCCAAAAGCTCTGCACACACCTTCACCCCATGCACCCCACCTGCCCACCGTCTCCCTTCATTTTAGAGAGCAAGGTCTGGCTTCTCAGCAGGGGGAGAGGAGGAGAGAGACCCCAGAGCTCACGCACTTATGAATTTCACAAAATGACTTTCTGACAGAAGTAGCCTCAGGATGCCTGGCCCAGCCCTGCTGTACTGGCCTGCCCCTCTTCAGTGCAGCTCTTTAGCATTGGTGAGCACTGGGTTACCCTTAACCACCCCAGCACTGTCCACCCTACCTCCCACCATATGGGAGCCAGAGCACCAAATGGTCTCCCCCATGAGACGCCAATCCTGACCCTCCATTGGCCTATAGGTCCTCCCCCTCTAGTAATAAAATGGCATTCACTCACTCTGGCTCTGGGGGTCACCTATCTCAGGGAACCCCCTCTCTCCTGTCTTTGTGAAGGGAGTGAGATGCCTCTGAGTTGCATGCAAATCCACCCCCTGGGGGGTTTGCTGAGTTTTTCTTGCCAACTCATAGACAACTGTTGCTTTTGGCAACCTCATAATGAATGTCACCAGGGCAAACCCTTGCGCAGGAGAACATTATAAGAAATTGGACCAAGATATGGGGAAGAGGATTTACACCGAAGGCTAGTTCAAAGCACAACTATCTCAATAACAATTTCAATTAAAAAAAGAAAAAAGGGGCCAGGCTTGGAGGTGCACTTAGGAGGCTGAGGCAGGAAGATTGCTGTGAGTTCGAGGCCAATGTGGGCTATAAAGTGAGTTCAAGGCCAGGCTAAACTGCATATGAAATCCTGTCCCAAAACAAACAAACAAACAACCAAACAAACAAAACCTCATTTCAACAAAAGGCAATAGGGGTCCACCCCAGCATGCTCTCCTTTTCCAGCTATGTCTCATTTTCCCACCCTCTGTGCCCACTGGGACAGGCAGGCAGGATCTTACAGTATAGGTCATTATTTTGCTGGGAGTTTTTTGCTGCACCATTCTCCACCCAGTGGGAGGAGTATGTGGCCAGGGCAGTGTGAAGCAGAGCTACCTGTAAGCAGGGAAGCAGCGTGGAGCAGCTGAGTCCATTTCTCTAAAAGGGCAGCGAGTTGTTAGGCCCGTTGAGGAGGAAGCAGGGCAACCTCTAGTCAGCTGAGCCAGGTTCCCCCACTGTTTCCTGAACTGCCTCCCTGGCCAGCTCCCTTCCAGGGTAGGGGCTTGATATAATGCTGAATATGGCCCACACCCACCTGACAGTCACCAGACCTAGATCAGAGAGCCCCTTGAAGCCCAGCCCCAATCATGCTGTAAACCCCCAGATATCAGATACAACATTGCTCAAAATAGTCAAACAGAGCAGGGTCTAGAAAGGCTAAAGTCCCAGCTCCCTAGGAAAGCATTCTTTCCCCAGCTTACAAATGGGCTTTAAAATGCCTGGCCTGTTGGTATTCAGAGATAGCAGATCCACGAGTATCCAGGAAACTGTCAGAGGCAAAAGGAGCCTGTGACAGGCAGATATTTACCTGCCACTCCATGAGTTGCTTCCCTGAGTGGGTTTGCAGTGGGAGAATGCATTGAGACATGTCTCCAAAAGGGCGGGAGAGTGAATTGTAAACCAGGCATCCTGTTTTGCTTCCATCTCCCTGCCCTTCACAACAGCTTCCTTCCAGCCTGCCTCAACTCTGGGCACCTGTACTCTGGTGGCCAGTGTAAGTTCATCCATAGCCCGTGGATGCCAGAGCTGTTTGGTAATAACTGTGGCTGGCAGGAGAGAGGACATGGTTCCCAGCAAGGACTGTGCTGCTGGTAACCCTGGGTACACTCCTCTTCTCCAGTGTGGGTGGAACTAGCCATCAAGACGGCAGGGTGGCACTGGCCGGGGATGGTGAATGCTATTTGGGCTTAGACTTATTTGACATAATGTCATCTCATTTAGACTTCTGAGGGACAAACTAAGATATCCTCTTTTCTCAGAGGGGCAAAACAAAACTCAAAAAAGTTAAGTGACCTGCCCAAAGTCACACAGCCTATAAGAGGCATAGTTGGAATAGGACACTAAGATCTTCTTGCTCTTTACTCAGACGACTTGGGAACCCTACTGGCTTGAGCAGGAAGATGCTTCAGGTTGGGTTTGTAGACATTTGACCTCATGTAACCACCTGCCCAGCACTTGGGTTCATGCACACAGGTCAGCAGGGATATTCATCCGAGCCTTGGGGACTGATGTTATCATCAATTTAAGAGACAAGGAGACTCAGGTCTAGAGAAGTCAAGAAACTTGCAAACAGCAAACAAACAAACACTGGCAGAATCAGAACAGAATTTGAAGTCTTCACCTCTGGTTGACCCCTAACGCTCATATTCCTAACACCTCACTAGTGGTTTTCAAACTGGGTGCCGAGAAGCCTGGAGAGTCTGCCAAGTGGGTGCTTGCCAGGAGGGAAACCTACCCACCAGGGCTGCTAAGTCACCCAATTCTGACTCAGAAAGGACCCCAACCTTTGTTTCACATCTCAGGAGTCCATGTATAAACACCATTTGATAAATGCATCTGTGACTTTCAGGATTTCTTTTTTCTTTTTGGTACCAGGAATCAAACTCAAGACCTTGTGCCTACCAGGCAGACACTGTGCCACTGAGCTGTATCCCCTTCCAGGATTTTTGAAAGTCTCGGTCCTAGTGGGGTCATGGACAAACAGTGCCATGGGTGGTAATTAACTCTCACAGGCTTGGGGTTCTTGACATCCTTTGAAGAATTCCCCAATATCTCTGTTCTCACAGCTATCTGAGGCTGCAGGCTTTGAACCTCTGGAGCCACGCAGGCACATCTCTTTCCCTGGCTAGCTGTGCAGGACTTTTCAAGTAACACTGATTTCTGGGGAATGGGCTGCTAGAGCGGAACTGGCACGGATTTGGCACGTGCTAAAAGTATTTGCTGAAGGATTGCTTGAACCAATGAATGAATGAATGAGGTGTTGTTTGCTAAAGGGAAGAGTAAAGTTGATCTCTGTGACCATTCTGTTATCTGGATAAGAAGGCTGACCGGTGGCCGATGAGGACCAGAATCTCGGTTGTTCCCTAGAGTTTCAGCATCCAGGTGGTGCCTTCCCCTCCAAACCCATCTAATTAGCATGGGACTTAACTAGGAGTCTGTTTCACGAAGTAATCTCTCTCCCATCCCAGTTTCCACCCTGCCCAGGGGAGGTCGAGCCACCCGGATCGGTAGGCGGTGATGGGGACCCCTGGCACCTCCCCGCAGTACCCTGGCCCGCAATACCCTGCTCCCTGGTGCGCCTACCTGCTCCACCACCGCGCGGTGCAGCCTCCCGGGCGGGCGGGCGCCGTTTCTAGGAAAGGACGCTGACCGTTGCCAGGGGCGGGACCAACCGGCACCGTGGGCGCGAGTCGCCTTTCTGCAACTTTGCTCCATCTGCTCCAAAGACCTGGCAGGAGCTTAGGTTTTGGTTCTTCGGCCCTGTTCTAGAGGTTGAATTATCGTGAATTTTCTTCGATGTGATAATGGTACAGGATACGGTCGCTGCTTAGTTAATGTTAGTTTAGGAGAAACGTCAAGATCTCTGCTGCGACCATCCCTTTCAGATGGTTCAGTAAAATTTACGTCTAAACAAACATAGACACAAGGAGAAAGAGGAGATAAAGCAAAAGCGGCTCCGTGTTAAGACCAGAGGAATCTGAAGATTACGGGTGACTCTTGCACCAGTAAGGGTTACAAAGCAAAGAAAAGGAAGGAAAAATAATCACCTCACCTCAACCTTGGAAGTCCTGCGCAGAGCAGTCTTAGAATTGGCTGCATTTCATGGGGAAACCGAGACCCAGGGAGACTGGTTAGCGCTGGGGGAGGTTGCAGGACCTGCTGCTTAACTCACACATGTCTCATTTTGTTCAGCCCTGTGTAATGCTGGATTGGTGCCAGGCCTGTACTCAGGGAACTCAACCGGGCTCTGTCCTCACTGGAGAATGTTTGTTGAGTGGGAAAGCCGGAAAGACCAGGTTAGAGGAATTGGAAAGCAAGGGTCGGTTGGGTCTGGAGGCAGGATTTGGCCTTTGCACTGGCTTCTGCTCTTTTTCCAGAACTTTCTCCATGACACTCACTCCTTGCCAACTTCTATTCATCTGTCCAGATCAGATACGGAGGCAACCCTTCCTTAGACCAAATCTTGATTGCTTTTTTTAACTGACATTCTCATAGTTACTCGGTGATCATTGAAAAGGAGGCCAGGAAGGTGTGAGGGGCAAAGAACAGAGACCCAGGAGCACTGGCTTGCTCCCTGCCTCGCTCCAGGAAGCTGTCTCTCTCTTCGTTTCTCTCCTCTTTCCAGTCAAGTGATTTTGTTTCTCCTCATATCTTATAAACTTGTATCTCCAATTCTTCACTGGTGTAAAGCTGACGAATCTCAGATGAATGAAGTCTGCCCTCACCCGACATGACATTATTAGCAGTGTTGCCAGTTTCAATTTGCCCTTCTTCAGTGGTGAGCTGTGGATGTGGCTGCCTCCTCCCTAGCAGGGACTGTGACTCAGCCGTTGCTCCCCTGGTTCTCAGGTGCCACCCCATAACACACACTTTCCCCCATCTCCTCCAGTGCCTGGGCACTGGTGCAGTCTTTTATCTGCTTCCTCGGCCCTGGAGGCATCATACTTACCAGG
The DNA here is from genome assembly GCA_004027455.1 of Hydrochoerus hydrochaeris. Lineage (NCBI taxonomy): Eukaryota > Metazoa > Chordata > Mammalia > Rodentia > Hydrochaeridae > Hydrochoerus > Hydrochoerus hydrochaeris. The sequence continues at coordinate 175,129 of PVLA01003762.1, forward strand.
CTTTATGAGAAAGGAGTAGTGGGCTGAGCCATGATTTACAGGCTTGCTTTTGTTGAAAAAGAGGGACTGGGTTTCTGTAGATTGTGGCAGTCTCTGCCCATGTCGTGCTCAGAGCCCCCCTTGCTGTGCAGGACTCTGGTGGCCTGGAAGCTGGGGCATTGGGGCTGCTTAGGATGCCCTGGCCCAGGCTCCTGCCTTTTGGGGCCTAGAGCCTGGCAGGCTTGGACTCCTCTCTCCTGTCTCTCTGCCGGCAGTCTGAGGTGGGAGCAGTGCTTCAGGGGCTGTAGAGATGGCAGCCCACGTGAATGAGTGGCAGAGTAGGCCCCTGTATGTGGCGAGCTGGGTAAAACACAAGGTGACGGTCACCTGAGTGAGTGGCAGGATCTCCATACTCCCCACCTGCCCCTAGACTGTCTGCTGTGTCCCCAGGACTTTCATCTGTGTTTTAAGGACTGGGGTTGGATCTGCAGCCAAGAGACACCGAAGCACAGATGAGGGGGTTTCAGAGAGAGGCTGAGCAAGTGTGAGTCCCGGTGAGACTCCTGGGATTCCTGACTCCATTTCATTTTATGACTCCCAACATGGGACAGACAACTACACAATATCTTCAAAATGTTGCTCGAAAAGCAAATATTATCGTCTACCATGCACGAATGGACCATCCTAAAATCATGCTGGCTGCAGAAATGTAATATTACCTACGTGTGTCATTTAAAATTTTCTACTGGACACATTTGAAAAATGAAACAAAAGAGAGAAAATTATTTTAAATATATTTTATTTGACCTATGATATATTTAAAATATTATCACTTCAACATAGTTAATACAAAATGATTAATGACACACTTTATATCTTCTTTTGCATTATGTTTTTGAGGTCTGGTATACATTTCATATTTACAGTGCATCTCAATTTATACTGGCCATATTTCAAGTGCTTCCAGGAAGAACATTCTGGTAAATGTAGAGGATTTGAAGTATATTAATTATCAAGGAAAAGAGTGATATTTGCATTCATATCTATAGCATAAATTAATATAATTGTGTCCTTTGGACACAGTTCTGTTCTGGATGGGAAGCTGTCTCACTCCTACCTCTTCTTTTTTAGATTTTTATTGATATATAACAGCTCTCTTCATCACCATCATATACTAAACTTCAGTTTGCTTCTTTAGATTCATAAAGATATAGAACTTGACGCATGATTGTCCTCTCTATTTCTATTTTTGTCATCAGAATCAGCAGAAGAATTAGTGCTCAGATAAGTCAGAAAATAGCTTACAAGTTTTTGTTGTTGTTGTTGTTTGAGACAATGTTTTTCAATGCAGCTCATGCTGGCCTTAAACTCACTATGTAGCCCAGGTTGGCCTCAAACTCAGGTGATCCTCCTGCCTCAGCCTCCTGAGTGCTGAGATTTTAGGTATTTACCACCACACCCAGTCTCAAGTGTTGAAATGAATGAATTCTTTAGTCTCATTAAGTTGGTTGTACTATAGTTAATTTTCATCATAGTATATAGTATTGCTGCTACATAATTATAAATTATATCACCAGACAGTCAAAACTTGAAATAAAATTTTGGTGCTTCCAATACTTTTTAGTATATATTCTTTCAAAATATGATAAATGTGAGGCCAAGGGTTTAACTCAGCAGTGTAGTGCCTGCTTGGCAAACGCAAGGTCTGAGTTCGATCCCCGGCACAAAAATAAATAAATAAATAAACAAACAAACAAACAAATAAATAAATAAATGTTTCTAGCAAATCTAGTATTCTCCAAAATTGAGCATTGAAGATGTATGGGGAAAAATGGGATTATGAAAAGATCACTCATAATTTACTCAACTTTGTAAGCAGAATTGTCACAAGGTAATAAAAGATTACCTTAATAAGAATTTATCCAGACCTCTGAAGATGAAATATAACTTAGAAATCCTGAACTGCATTCTGAGACAGCGTAGATGGAGCAGTGTTCTCAAATTCGGAGTTACTGTAAGGCAGGCAACAGGAAGAAATGCCACTACCAAGGGTAGTGACCAAATTAAGAGGGAGCCTACCCTTTTGAGCTGAAAGTTCAGCAGAAGTCATCTGATAACTTTCCCTCTCATTTTCTGCTCATGTTTTAACTTCTACTAACAAAGCTCTCATATGCAGGAGAAATTGTGCACAAGCCAACACAACTTCTTAGTGATAACAGGAACACTACATCTACCATATAATTTCTTTTCAAAGGGGAAAGTCGTATTTTCATTGTCTGCTTAAGAAGCCAGCTTGAGATCAGAAGACAAGTGTAAGTAAGCCTCCTTTGTTTTATGGCACTACACTTCTACTCTTTAGAATTTGTGGAGTGGAAGCACTTTTAAATCGCTATGCCATGAAAGGACTGTGGATACTATTTTACACATCGGTCAGGTGGAAACTAATTACCAAGACAAGGAAAATCCTGTCACCTAATCCTCAACATTTTTACCTCTTTTACTAGAAAAAAAATACAGTCTATATTCTGGATTCTTCAATTGGCATAGCTAACTACTTAGCATAATAAAAGCATATTTTTGGTTCTTTTAAAAAATAAAAGCATATTTTAATTATGAGATTAAAATTATAAGGAGCTAGAGATCATATAAGTAATTTGAATAAGAAAGTCTAATGTGAGGAAATGCTAACACTGAAAGGTAATGATTAACTACCAAGTGGGGTTTGAAGAAAGCCCTCTCAGTCTTTCGGAAGTGGCAAGTGGAGACAGCAGCTACAGCTTGTCCCACTGAGAGCAGGCACACCAAGAAGGAACTGAGAAACTTGGCAAGGGCTAGGTCCCTGAGCAGAGTAAGATTCAGACCTCTCCGTAGTTTGGTTGCCCCAAGCATGTGGCCCCAACTGGCGCAAAGTGATGAAAACGGGTAGAGATTGCTGGCAGGTTCTTTCAGCCTACCGTCATTGCTGCTCCAATGGATCACTAATTGGAAGAGAATTTTGCTGGACATATTGCCACTGGGCGGTAGAAAAACTTTCCAGGCAGCCAACAAGTAGCCAGTACAGTAAGCGCCACTGAGGTCACAGGTGACGGGGGTGGCTGCTGTAAATACAGTGTACCAAAAGCGGGAAGGAAAATCTCTTCCACAGGCTCAGGCTTGCCGTGTCTTCCCACGCCTTCTATTGGAAAAAACTAGCACTGAGCCAGAGGCAAATACCTGCAGGGTTTAGCTCCAATGCCACAAAAGAGAAGAAGGAATAGATTTGGAGCTGAAAGGCAACAAATTATAATCCAAATCTGACTGAGCATCCATGCATACTTTTCTACATACATTTGAATATATATATACATATATATATTTTACCCTAATCTGATCATACACTTATATACATGTATTCAAATATCACACTGTAATCCATACATATGTACAATTACTATGTGTCTATTTAAACTATTTTCTTAAAAGATTCTTGGCTGGGAATAGCCTTGTGTTTCCCACGCCTCCTCCCCAAGTCTAGAGCAGCAGTTCTCAAAGTGTGGTCTCTGCATTGGCAGTCTCACCAGCCCCTACCAAACCTGTCAGAAATGCAAATGCCTGGGCCCCATGCAGATCTACAGAAGTGGAAAATGGGGTGGAGTGAAGGATTGTGAGCTAACAGACCCCCAGGTGGTCCTGAAGCAGTGGAAATGTGAGATCCAGTGAAAATCTCATTTCCCATCCCTCTCCATAGCCATTCCCTGGGACTCCTAACCCTACGGTGTGCTGGACTGATACCTGCCGCTGACCGAACCAAAGATGCCCCCTCCCTGTCTTGCTGCGCTCTCATCCTGCCTGTGTGCCTCGCCTTGGGCGCTCCATCTCGTGGAATATCACATTCGACTGTTGGCTGCTGTTCTGTGTCTTGCCAGCCCCTGACTTTCCTCTCCCACTTAATGAGTACCAAATGGTGCTTTTCCCTGTAAGCCAGTGCATATCTTGCTCACTGCATTTGTGAGCTGTTTAGGCTACTTTACTTTAATACTCAGTCCTAGACAAAATAATTTAAAAAATTTATAGGATGATTTGGCTTTTTTTTTTTTTTTTGTGGTACTGGGGATCGAACTCATGACCATGCACTTGCCAGGCAGGTGCTTATGCTGCTGAGCTAAATCCCCAGCCCAAAGTTATAGGATGAAGTAATAAATTACCATAGCTCTATCTTTCTCACCTACTGTATACATATCTTAATTACATATAGGCTAAACATACAAATGATCAATATAATTATACATAGATTATGCTTTTTGTGAACCTGAATTTCGAAACTGCTTTGCTATGTCTGTCTACAAAACCATTTGTAGAAGAGTTCAGGAATGCAGCGATCAGTGTGGGGCTTCCTCTAGCATGGGTACGTGCAGTGCAGGACAAGGGCATTTTTACTGCGTCCCTCTGGGTGACCAATACTGGGCCAATGTCACAGACTGACCTAAGGAGGAGGTGCTGTTGGACATTCCACAGAGACAGCCTGATGTGAGACTCCACTAGCTGAGAATTTTTTGGATAATTCATACTGCAAAATATAAAATCAATATATAAATAGCAAATGAGAAATTAAATAAGAAATATTATTAACAATAACAATATGAATGTAACGAGATAAAAATTTCAAAAGATATGCAAGTCTTATGCCCTTGAGAACTACGAAACATGCAGAGAGAAATTAAAGTCCTGAATCTATTTAATAAAGAGATACTTTGTGTTCATGGGTTGGGGGCTCAATTTTACTGAGACTTAAAGATGTTGTGCATCTTCAGTTTGCGTTTTGTCACTCATCTTTGTACCTTCTGTGGTTATCTCTATGCCTGGCCCTGAGAGAGTGTGCAGCGCTTACCAAATATGAAGTCAACAATGAGCCCTTTAGAGGGAATACGAGTCATATATGAATAAGGAGAGAGGTATCACCACTACTTGTGAGGGCCATAAAAGTCTTCTTTCAAGATGGATTAGGAATTCTACAAACTGTGAGGAAAGAGGAGCCATAGTCACCCAAGTCCTGCTGTTAGGAGCACTCCATTTGTCTGCTTAGTACAAATCTGGAGCTTAGTTTGTACAAGGCATTGAATAAAACACCTTGGGAATACAGCCTGAGCTCACGTCCTGAGGCCCAAGTCTGTGGTAAGGAATTTAGGTCTTATTCTTCAGAATTGAGCTGTTATGGATTAAAACTGATGGTTCCCTTAACGCCAGCTGAACTAAATCAGCATGGTGCTGAGCGCAAATAGTCCACCTGTGGAAAGTTGCCAGCATAAATAGAGACGTGGAGAAGAAGAAGCTAGGCGTTGTGGGTTTCTCCAAGTGTTGCCATTTGAGCTACTGGTTCTCCTGGAGGAGCTCGGCATGACCAGCTTCCCCAGTGTAAGTCTGACCATTGCCATCGGAGGAGCTCAGGACCTGGTTGGTAAGAGTGGCTGTGGTTCACTTTGGGGGAGCTCTGGTCCTTACATTGAGCATCGCTTCCTGGCTCCAGAGGGAAGACATGTGCCACTTAATCTCCAGCACAAACTCATCATGCTGGCTTTCTGGCATGTACTCAATTGTTATCGTCAGAGGATCCCGGGGCCTCTGTGTCACTGAGGATGGCTGTGATGCTTTTCAGGACAGCCCTGGTTCTTTCTTTTGAGTGTGACTTCTCAGTTCCAGCATGGAACCCTCAACCTACCAGCACAGCTCCTTCACCCCACTGTCATAGACTTTCTAGCTTCCACCGCTGACCTTTGGGCCTTCCCAGCACGGATCCATAAAACAGACTGGTGTGAGTCCTTCTTGTGGGCTCTAGACCTCCAGCTGGACTCGTGGGCGGCATTGTCATGGGCTCTAGGTTTTCATCTGGACTCATGTGGGACATCGCTGTGGGATCCAGGCCCTTGGCTGAATATTCTGGGTCTTTAGTGTTGTGAACAGATTTCCTGCACTTCTCTCTCTCTCTCGCTCTCTCTCACTCTATTTTTTTTTGTTTGTTTTTTTGGTACTGGGGATTGAACTTGTGACCTCGAGCTTGCCAGGCAGGTGCTTATGCCGCTGAGCTAAATCCCCGGCCCCTCTTGTACTTTCTTGTGTTAAACTCTGAATGACCATCATAAATGATATTATAAATTGTGTCCTGATTCTAATTTTTTTCCTCACAACCCCTGACTACAACACGAGAATACATTTGAGTCGAGGAATTCATTCAGTCAACATCTTATACTGTGTGTTGAACACCTGTTCTAGACCGGGCTCATTATGAACGTGGGACAAAACTGTTAAGACAGAAACTATAACCACTTCTGCTATAAAACTGTGGTAGCTTGATGTGAGTCCTGGGATGAGAAACAAGAAGCCAATTGCCTTTTCTGTGAGTCAACCAGTGTGTAGACTGGGAGACAAGTACACCTCCTTCCCCAGCAAGCAACTGGCTGATCTGGAGGAACATAGCCTTAGTTGTTACCAACTGAGGTACAAAAACAACTTAATGCTTATATTGTTTGATTGACTTTGCAGGCCTAAAGCCAGTAGTCTGAACATCTATTAAGAGGAAAACAATATACAATATAGCAAATATAGGGGATTTCCTTTTGTCTTGTTTTTGAAATCCAACATTGTTCTGATTGTTTTGTTCCATTTTATTGTTTTGTTTTTATTCAATATTCTGTTTTGATTGGTTTTATTCTGTTCTATTTTGTTTGATTTTTTTATGTCTGATAGTATGGGCAGCAATTTTCAAGATAACAAGAGGCATTATGGTAGTCATTGTTGATTTCCTATTATCCTGTTTTTTATTTTAAAGAGGATAAAACCAAGGAAAATAAAACAGAATAAAACCAATAAAAAAATCTCCGTGGCATAAGCACTTACCTGACAAGTGCAAGGTTGTGAATTTGATCCGTGGTACAAGCAAACAAACAAAATCCAAAAGTAAAAAAAAAAAAATACCAGTATAAGTGATCCAGGACTTACAAAATCAGCAATAATTACCATAATGCCTTTTGTTGTCTTCCAAATAGCTGCAGATACCTTTGGACATACTAAAAATGGATCAGAATAGAATAGAAACAATAAAAACAAAACAATGAATGCAAGAAAGGACTTCAAAATAAGTTAATAGTAAAGCCAAAGTGGCTATCACAATATGTCTTGCTACCTTTGAAATAGCTGCTCATGCCCTCAGATTTAACATAAACAAAAGAGAATAAAATCCAACCCAAGAAAACAGTGAAAATGATATGGTTTTCAGGTGGGGATCACCACCTGGTGAGGCCTAGTTCTCTCCTTCTGACAATGGCACTGACTCACAGAAAGAGGCTTGGGTGTGGCTGTCCCCACTCTGGAAGTGGCCCATGCTATTATCCTGTTTTGAGTCCTGTATCAGCTGCACTGTTTTGTTTTAATTGCCTTTATTCTGTTTTATTTTGTTTGGTTTTATTCTTTAAAAAAAAGACAAAAAAACAAAACTATGGTAGCTCTGAGCCATCTGAGTGCCAGGCAAGACTCACATTTTTTACCTGTGTTTTTTACAATAGTCCAAAGAGACAACTGGTTTGGTTATTATTAACTTTACCAAATATGAAGAAACAAATTAAGAAATTGTTCGTTGAGTTTTGACAAATGAATACACACACGCACGCATACACACACACACACACACACACACACGGCATTTCCATCATCTCCAAATATTCCTGTGGAGCCTGATGAAAGCATTAATTACATTAATTATAAATCAGTCTTTTCTAATGTTTCTTATGAATGGTCTCAAACAGCATGTACTCTTGGCAAAGTTTGCTTCTTCGATTCAGCAGAATTTTGTGTTTCATCCAAGTGGTAATATTTATCACTAGTTTTTTTTTTTTTTTTGAGACAGGGTCTTGCTATATAATTCTGGCTGACCTTGACCACTATATATGTAGTCCATCCTGCTTCAAATTTGTAGTGATTCTCCTACCTCAGCCTCCCAACTGCTGGGATTACAAAAGTGTATCAACACATGCAACATAGTTCATTCTTATTCTTGCTAGAACCAAACTTTCAAGGGAGAGAAGACATTGAACAAATAATGACCTATGCATTTACAAATTTAGTTAACCTTACCTAAAGCTAACTAAAAATATGTGATCTGATTTAACAATTCAAATATCAAACTTAGGCATGCACTGGGGAGCTACACACATTCATGACTGAATTTGTAGAAATAAACATTACTGGTTTCTTAAAAAAATAAAGCCTTGAGTTTATTTCTAATCAGTACAGTCGCAAGGTGATCTCCCTTGGCTTCTTCTGCACCTACGCTGCGTAAGGCGCATTCTCCTCCGCAAACCAAAACCCGAAAGCACAGCTGCTCTGCACTGCCAACCCTCCAGTCCACTGCTCCGAAACGCCCATTGCTCTGACATGACACCTGCCCACATCCGCTCAATTACGCGTGAGGCGGCGGTCACGTGCTCAGCGACAGAGCAGCGCGTGCCTCGTATTCGAACCCCGCCCACCGCTCGCGCACTCCCGCGGGCCCAGCCCGCTAGGCTCTAGTACCCAGGAAATTCCGGAGGGCCAGATTGCGCCTGCGCAGTGCGCCTGGTGGGCGAGGCAATGGAAAAGAAAGGGGGCGGCCCGCCAGCTGTGAGCCTGCGCAGTACGCCCGATAGGCGGGGCAAGGAACAGGAAAGTGGGGCGCTTGGGGGTTGTGATCCCCGGGTGTGTGCGAGATGCGCGGCGTCGCAGCAGGCAGGATCCGGGGAGGCCGGGTTTTTTCCTTCCACCGAAGAAAGTAAACTTTCCTGTCTGCTCTCGGAGCTTCCGAACCGCGCCGCGGCTTCTGGGGCCGCGTCAGGCCCTGTCTTCCTCCGTCGGCGCGGGGTCTAGACGCCATGGACGCGACGGCGCTGGAGCGGGACGCCGTGCAGTTCGCCCGGTTGGCGGTGCAGCGAGACCATGAATGCCGCTACTCCGAGGCGGTGTTTTACTACAAGGTGGGGCTGGCACCTGCTTCGGCGGAGTCCCCGGAGTCCGTGTGAACGCGGCGGGGCCCGAGGCGAGGGGCAGGGTTCCAGTGTCAGGCTACTCGGCCCGCGGTTTCGCTTTTCCCATGCCCCCTTGGTGTAGCCACCGTGGGACTCTGGTTTCTCGGAGGGAGAGGCCGCTCTCCAGGCTGCAGGCTCGGCTGGCAGGTGTCCCCTGAGGAGCTTCTAGTAGCGGCAGCAAAGTCGAGGAGATGTCGATTTCTTGCTGTCCTTTGGCTCTGATTTCTGTCCAGCGGAAAGTGATCTGGGATACACACCAGCATTATGTATGTTCGTTGGAAACAAAAGTAAATTAAAAGGCGTAAACCCATCTCTTATCCTAGGATTTGATATATATTTTTGTAGTATCTATATGCACATAATGTGGGTATTTACAGTTTTTTCACAAACTGTAACTGTTTATACTGTTTTGTAAGTTTGTTCTTTTCATTTGAATATTTCCCCAAATCATTAAATTTACCGTTACAATAACAGCTGCATAGTATTTCATTATGGGCATTACCATAATTTACAATGTATTAGACACGTAGTGTCATTCTGATTTTTCAGCATCCTAAGTAACTGTGCGATTAATATCCTTATGAGTAATGCTTGGCATACTTTTTTGATAGTTTTTTTGGATGAATTACATGACACACAATTGCTAAATCAAAGACTAAGCTTCCATAATCCGTTCTTTGCTTTCCAGCCTTAAGGATTTGCAAACCCACCTCTCCATTTCTAGTCAGAAGCCTCATGATATTACCTTTAAGAAAGAATGTCACGTTTAAGTAAATTATTTCATAAGCCCAAGTACTACCAGTAAAGTGTGGTTTCCTCTAGACTAGTATTTTATTGGTTTCATATGAGACTTCTGGAATTAAAATTTTTTTTTAAATTTTATGTTTTTTTGAGAGAGGGTCTTACTGTGTAGTACAGGCTGACTTGGGACTCACTATGTAGTCCAGGCTGGCTTTGAAACTGTAGTGATCCTCCTGCCTCAGCCTCCCAAACGCTGGGATTACAGGCATGTGCCACCATTCCTGGTTTATATTTTAGTTTTAAATAGTAACTTTGACACATTAATAGGTTAAGGTAGTGCCATATAAATACAACTTCTAAAGCAAAGAACACAATGTTTCTTCTTTTCCTACAGGGTTACACACATTGTAATTTAGGAAGATTTTTTCATTTGTAAGAAATTAGGAGTATGGGGATGTGTGTGGCTCGTTGGTAGAGCTCTTGTGTTACATGCACAAGGCCCTGGAGTTTCATCCCCAGCACCATCACAAAAACAAAAAACCCCAAGAAGCTTCTAGAAACTCTTTCCATAAATATTATCAGTTTTTTTTTTTTTAGTGTTGTTTACCTTGATGCTGTTTCATAAGCAATTCCTTAATTGGTAGTCTTACTGGGTATTGAACTCAGGGCCTTCAAATTGATCTATATCCCAAGCACATTCTACCCCCTCACCTTATTTTGGAGATAGGGGTTGTCTTAGTTACTTTCCTCTTTGCTAAGGCAAAATACCTGATACCCAAAGTTAAAATAAGGCAGATTTATTTCAGCTCACATTTTGTAGAGGTTTCAGTCCATAGTTGACTGGTTATAAGGCAGGGTGGCGTGGTAAAGAGGTATCACAGATGAGAAATAATGTGCGGCATTGCAGGCAGGTTAGTGAGTAGCAGCAGCTGCAAAACAACTCCCTTTTCCTTTTTTATCCTATCCAGGCTTCTGGGTGATGCCACCCACAGCCGGGGTGGGGCTTCCCATAACCACAGCCAGACTATGAGAAACCAATTAGTGGACTAATCCAGTGCCACACACCTCTTAATCCTAGTACCACACACCCTAGATCCAGCGAGCTCCACAAAGCCCGATATACGAGTGTGTGAAGCTTTGGGGGTGACATCTAGATACAAGCCATAACCCAGGTCTTGCTGAGTGACTGAATTGCCCCAACTGGGTTCCAATTTGTGACCCTCCTGCACAGTCTCCCAGAGTACTGGGATTACAGGCATGTAGCACCATGCTGCCATTTTTGAATAAAATAAGTAAAACTGATATGAACAATTTTAAAATTTGAATTTTTTAAAAGCAAAAATAATTATTTGAAAATCAGTATGTGCAAGACAAGAAAATTATACATAAGACATTCAGTTGATCAAAGTATAACTACAATGCATTTAGGTAATGATGGTACATGTGATAAGTGTTTATTATTATTATTTGGTTTTCCTGAGACAAGTTTTCTGTATATAGTTCAGGCTGGCCTTGAACATAATATGAAGCCCAAATTGGCCTGGAACTCTAAATTGGCCCAGAACTCCTAAGGCAATCTTTCTGGCTCAGCCTCCTGAGTGCTGGGATTATAGGCTCGTACTCCCTACCCCAGCTAAGATACAGTATTTAAAGATAAGATTTTCTTCCTTGGAATATCTGAGTTACGTAATCTCGGAAACTCATACTCTTCTCCACCTTGGACTTTCGGTTGAATTTCCACTAATGTCAAAACTTTTTCTTACTGATTTTGTTAGATTCAGAGCTTCTGCTGAAATAATGAAATAATGTTAGATTCAGAAATGATGCTCAGTAGATGGCCCCTTTGAGACTGACAAGCATTAGGCCCCATAAAATGTAGTACATGCTTAGGATCCTGCAGAGCAAGTGCTGTTACTACTTGTGCTCTTTCTAGGTGGTAGTGTTGGTGACCTTCCTTGAACAGTGATGGGGAGAATGGAAGCACTTCTTCACTAGTCATAACTTGCTGTGAAAGTTACAGAATAACTAGAAGAAGCAAGGTTTTCTAAATGAAAATAAATTTATATAATACAGACAAGTCTGCTTTAATATGTGTTGTCCTTTGAGAATATTTTCTGTGCAGAAGAGTACTTTGTGAGATATTTTACTTTTACAACTGACTATACTTTTATAATACTAGAGATTGAACCTAGGACCTTCATCCTGAGCTACCCCTCTAGCCCTTTTTAAATTTTTTATTTTGAGATCTTGGTAAGTTGCCCAGGCTGGGCTTGAACTTGAGGTCCTTTTACCTCAGTCTCAGTGCTGGGGTTACAGGAATGTTGCTGCTATGTCTGGCTTTTTAATTTCTTACAATCTTGATACTTAATTTTATTTTGATGATTGTTCATTTTTGCTTTTGTTTTGTTTTCGGAGGTGCTGAGGATTTAGCCCACAGCTTTAAACATACTGGGGAAGTGCTCTATCAAAGCTACACCCCCCAGCCCATTTTAATGCTTTTCCAGCTCAGTTTATCTTTTCAGAGTATATAATTTAACATCTGATCTGTGGATAAGTAAAACAGAAAGCATGCATATTACAGCTATTCTAAAGAAATGTTTGTAATCAATTCCTTATACATACATAGGTGAGTTAAGTTTTCAACAGTATATGAAAATGGAGAACATTGAAAATTGAAGGATGGGAATTGGAAGTTACATAACTTACTATCTTATGAAAAAATATCATAAGAATGTTCTCTGGAAGGAAAGGGGAGTAAAAACAATCCAGATGTGATATGTATATGTATTAATTCACCAAGATGATTATAGTTATTATGTTTCACAGACATACTAATGAAAATGTTTTGTTATTCTCAAATTGTAATGCATCTGTTTGATTCTTTTGAATTATTTTTATTTTTAGGAAGCAGCACAAGCCTTAATTTATGCTGAGATGGCAGGATCAAGCCTAGAACATATTCAAGAAAAAATAAATGAATATCTGGAAAGAGTTCAAGCTCTGCATTCTGCAGGTCTGTAAGGCTCCTGAGGTTGTCATTGTGGTTTTTTTTTTTTTTTCTTTTCTCTCACCTATGGCATCTTTTTCCTGTGTTACTGTCTCTTGATTTGTGACTCTTGATCTTCATTTCCTGCTTATTCCTCTTTAAAAAAATCATAATACAGAAATGTGACATAGATGTATGAGAGAAGTCTTACAGATAATAGAGTCTAATTTCTTAATTTCCCAGAGATGTAATTTATCTCTGGCAAAGTTAGGATTAGAGTTCTGCTAGGGTCTGCCTTTTAGATATCTAACATATGTGCTCTTTTGATATTAGAATTGACTAATTCTCTTCAGTGCTGAAGGACTTCAGTGATAGGTCAGTCTCTTCTGTCAGTGTCCTCTGCCTCAAGACCTTTGCTGTACTCTTCTAAAACAGTACCTTGGAAAAGCAGCATGTAAGCAGAGGTCTGGAACAGCTTTTCTTTATTTCTGTGAGCAGCATGGCAAGTGCTGCGATAGAGTGTGCACAGGCCTCCTGGGTGTAGTGGTACATGCCTCAATCTCAGCACTCTGAAAGGCCGAGCAGGCCGGAGGGTCACAGGTTTGAGCCCAGCCTGGTCAGTTTAGTAATTTACTGAGACTCTGTCTCAGAGGAAAAAGGAGGAGGAGGAAGAGGAGGGGGAGGAGGGGGAAAAGAAGAAAAGGAGCAGGGCTGCTGTGATCACCCCTCCCCCCCAAGAAGAATAGCACTAGGAATTGAACCCAGAACCTTCACGTTGAGTTACATCCCCAGCCCTTTTTTATTTCGAGATAGGGTCTTGTTAAGCTGCCCAGGCTATATTCAGACTTGCCATCCTCCTGCCTCAGTCTCCCAGTGTGCTAGGATTGTAAATGTGCCACCTCATATAGCCTAAGGGTGATTTTTAACACCTTTTTGTGTTGTTGAGTAAAACAGCTACAAGCAGAGGCATCTTGAGAGCAATCTTTACTCTCATAGACTTTGTGCTAGTTGCTATCACTAATTCTAAACATGATCATAAATAAAGCACGTAGTTAGGATAAAGTAGGTTTGATCTACTTCTTTGTTATAGCAATCCTCTTTTTAAAAAACTAGGTTACTTTAAGAAAATGCCCAGAAATTGCATGTATCTGTCCTTACTTGATGAGAAGTTACATTGACTCATGTATTTAGGGGGTGTAGCTCTGTGGTAGAGTGCTATCCTAGCATGCCCATGGCCTGGGTTCAATCCCCAACACTGCAGAAAGATATTTTGTATGTGTACCAACTCTCCACGGTGTGTGTAATCATTATGTACTGCAAATGATTACCAATAAAAGTAAATAAGTTGAAAGACAAAAATGTTATTTTGTGGTTCAGGGAAACTTCATTTTCCCAACTTTGTTTCATAAACTGTTTCAAAATTATGTTTGAACTGGGTGACACAGGCTGGCTCCTGGGGAGGGTGGGCCCAGCTTCATGCTCACCAGGGCTTCCTGGGGCTGGAGTGTGCCTGAGAGTTGCTTCCTGGGCAGCTGTGGCTCTTGAGGAGGATGGTCCCAGTCCCGGTCCGGCAAGGCAAGCCGAGCACTCCACAGGAGAGAGTGACACGTCCAGCTCGGGATGTTGTTTCTGAAGGGAGGAGCCTTTCTCTTGGAGAGGATCCTGTGAGCCTGGCCGAGGGTGGGAGAGGTGTGAAGCAGACTAAGACTAAGGATTAAGCAGGATGTCAGCTGAGACAGAGCTTCAGGTAGCTGAGAAACCCAGTGCCTAGGAAGATTCCAGAAAGAAAGGTCAGGATCTCAGTGAAGCCACTTTAGGTGCAGGAGTACAGTACAAAACCAGATTGATCAGGATTGATAAAGTTTCTGCTGCTTGGGGAGACAAATTATGTCAAGATTCTATGATGAAACTCACGGGTGTTTTGCTGGCACTCATTCCAAAGGAGAACACAAACTAATCTATTTTCTGTATGTATAGGTAGACCTTCTAGATGGTTTATTATATACAGTAAATAGGATCATTCAGCTCTTCTGTTGTCTGGCTTCTTTCAGGAATTTTAATGTTTGTAAGGGTTACCTGTGTTGCAGGAAGTGTCTATTCATTCTTTTTTTTTGGTATTGAAGCTCAAACTCACAATCTCATGCTTGCTAGGCAGGTGCTTTCACTGCTGAGCTAAATCCCAGCCCTCTTGATTCTTTTTTATATATATTATTTATATATACTAAATAATATTATTTATATATGCCATATTTTTTTCCTTGTGTTAGTTAATAGGTATTTGGCTTTTTCCCACCTTTTGGCTGTTATACTATTATAAACATTGGTTTACAAGTTTTCATGTGACAGTATGCTTTCAGTTTTCTTGGATATATATCCAGCTGGTTCATAGAATAACTATAAAGAACTGCCAAACTGTTTTCGAAAGTTGCTACACCATTGTACAATTCTGCCAGCAACATAGCAACATTCTAGTTCCTTAATAGCCTCACCAACACTTAACTGTTGGGAAAGTTAAGGAAGGAAAGGTTTATTTGGCTCTCAGTTTGTAGAGGTTTCAGTGTATAACTGGCTAGCTCTAAGGCAGGGTGGCATGGCAGGGGGGCATTGCAGAGGAGAAACAATTCATGGCAGGCAGAAGGCAGCAAAACATCCAAGTATCAAAGAAGTAGCAAGCAACAAGCAGTGACAACAGCAGCCCTCTTTCTGTCCTTTATATTCGATCCAGGCTACCTGCCCTTAAGGTGGTGTACACCCAGGGTGAAGCACCCTTAATCCTGGCACTGCAGTATGGGTCAATCCCAGCAACATGTCCTTAATCCTAGCATCACATACTCTAGATCCAGCCACCTCTGAAAACTCCATCTATGACCTCCTGAGGCTTTGGAGGAACATCTAGATACAGCGACAAGGGGAATTATTTTTAAGTTTTTAAAAAATGTATGTATACTTTACTAAACTCTTTAATGTAGGGTTATAGAGTTTGGTAAGGAATGTTTTAAATGTATTAAAATGGTATTCTATTTCCTGCTGTATTTGATCATTCTGTATATGCTTTCTTTTCCTAGTTCAATCAAAGAGTGCTGGTCCTTTGAAATCAAAACATCAGTTAGACTTGGAGCGTGCTCATTTCCTTGTTACACAAGCTTTTGATGAAGATGAAAAACAGAATGTTGAAGAAGCTATAGAATTGTATACGGAGGCTGTGGATCTCTGTCTGAAAACTGTATGTATATCTGCAGGTTAAATTTGGTGAAATTATGTTAAGAGACTTACTTTACTAATGAATTTTACTTAACTCTTTGAAGAAAATAAGTTCTGTTATTATAAATGTAACTTAAGTTAATCCTTATCAAAAGATGGTGAAGCCATGTATTGTGGTACATGCTTGCAAGTTCAGCTACTTGGAAGGCTGAGGCAGTAGGATTTCAAGTCCCAGGCTAGCACGGGCAATTTATGGAGGTTCAGTCTTACTAAATTTAAGAAAGGGTTAGGGGTATACATTAGGGCTAGAGCCCTTATGTAGCATTAGCAAGGTCCTGGGTTCAATTTCCAGTAAATCCCTCCCTCCAAAGTAGAATCACAGATAATGGGTTTTTGCAGCTTACTAAAATTTTATGTCTATTGAGTAAGCATTTGAGTTTTAAGTGATGGTACTAATTTTTAACCTACTTGTAACCTAATAACTGTAATTATTACAGAAAGAATTTGCCACCACAAATTATGAATTTAGAATAAACTTTCAATTTCGTATAGTAAACAGTAAGGTATATTAGTTTGGAAGAGCTTTATTAATTTGTATAGTCTAAGCAGGGCAGCCTTTTACAGTTCCCTCAGGAGCTGCTTCAGTTCAGAGAGCATCTGTTTCTTAAGAGCATGCACTTAGCGGCAAGACAGGGTAAAATGGTAGAGCCTGGTGTTCCCAGGGTCATTCATGCTGTCTGCTCCTGCCCTCGCCCTCCACCCCATGTACAGGGATTGAACCCAAGGAGAACTTAGCTACATTCCCAGCACTTTTGAATTTTATTTTTTCTTTTAAGATATGGTCTTGCTAGGTTACCCAGCCTAGCCTTGAGCTTGCAGTCCTCCTGCCTCAGCCTCAGTCAGTGATCTTTTAAGTTTATCTCAGTGATAAGCTTTTGACACTTTTAAATGATAATCTTTAAAGACAAAAACAAAATGTCTTTTTTAATCATTCAATTCATTCATGATTTCAACAAGTATAATGTGCATTGTAAATTTTTTTTGCATAGAAATACCATGGATCAAGAAAATTAAAAATGCTTTAGGATGTCTATCTCTTTCTTTCTCTTAAGTCTTCTGAAACTGCTGATAAAACCCTGCAAAATAAACTGAAACAGTTGGCTCGACAGGCACTAGATAGGTGAGTTTTGGTCACTCAAGTACTAAATGATGGATGGCATGTATTGTCACTTGTTACATAACAGATTTGTCTTACTTGTGGGACAGGTCGTGGTAACAAATCTTCATGTTTTTAAACTGAGATTTACAAGTCTATCTTCTTCAAAGGAGTGGACTTTTAGTTTCTTGCTTTAGCCTCAAGAAATAACCAATCAATCAAGAAGTGTTTTTAGTCTTTGCTGTTAGAGCTGAAATGACTCTGGTATTTGACATGGATGACTTTTCTTACGTTGTATCATATCAAAATTCAGAGAGGAGAACTTGTAGAAATGCTTCCAGAACTGCTACAGAAAATAATCGTCCTGTCTCCAGACATACTCATTCCCCGAGTTATACAGCATGTGTAGCTCTCTCATCTCAAGTTGGTGTCAACTTTGCATTGAGGCTGGCCCTAACTATTCTATTTAGAACTGACTCTTCTCTAGCATTTTTGTCCTGCTTAATGTCTTCTGATATTCTTTCCTATAGCTTGTACCACTGTCAAAGGCATATGATTTGTATTTATTCTTTGTGTCCTTTTCAACCCTCATCCCTGAAATGGAAGCTCTTTGAAACTAGAACTTTGCCATTTGTTTAGCGCTATTGCCATATGTAGCAGAGCTGCTCATGTGTAGTATATGCTTTCAGGTATTGTTGAAAGATTGAATGGGTTTGTATAAGAGTGTCACACCTCTTGAAGGAGTTTTGTAGATAAAGAAAAGGGTGGAAATCACATTTGTATCTGTAGCGTGAATTACTAAAATTATCTCTTTGAGGCTCTTAACTAGATGGCTGTACAGTCCTCAGCTTTTTTTATTGTGGCATGTCATTCATCCTTTTCATCACCATTGTTAACTAACCTTTAGTTTGTTTCCCCAAATTCATGAAGATACAAACATGTGGCACATAGTTGTCTTCTCTAGCTTGACTTTCTCATTAGAATCATAGCTGGCTTTTATTGCCCACGTAGCTAACCTGTCTAGTATTTCTGAGTTCATTCTAAGCAGAGTTAGAGGGTTGTCAGGAATGAATACCTTTGAGGATCTGTTGAAAACTACTCTCCAGAAAAATGTGTTCCTATAACTTTTTGCATATAATTTCAGAGTGTTCACAAAATCCCTGGAGCTAATATGTGGACTTCAGGTTAAGAACTTCTACTTTTAAGCTTGTTCTTCCACAGAACAAAGCCAGAATTTGCTTGCGTAGCATATGAGGCCTTCCATAGTCCACCCCTGCCTTCCTGTCCTCTCATCTGCTGCCTCTCAGTTGTACTTTTCACAGGGTGTATATCCATTCTTTAGAGGTAAACTCACATACATGTTCTCTGTATTTAAGAATGTTTCTTCGTTCCCCAGGTGAACTCTGTGGCTTTTGTACTGCTTCAAAGCAGCCTTCCCTTGTTCTCTTTTTCTAGTCATTAAGTCTGTACTTTTTCATACATTTATTCACATATATCCTGGCATGTGTCATTTTGATGCAGTCATATTTCTCTGCAAAACCATGAGCACCTTGTGAATAGAAATTGTTATATAGATTCTTGCACATTGCTTATTTTGCATAGTATCCGACGTACAAGAAGTGTTCAAGTAATGTTGTCAATAGAGTTATTATTTGTAAAAATACTTACCTTACTTTTGGGAGTAGCTAAAGTGATGAGATTTTGACTAGTGTGCAAAAATTTTGTATACTGATTTTCCATGAGGGATGACTGACTAGTTGTTGAAATAAGCTTTGTTTCTTAAAAATTTAAGTATAGCTGGGTGTGGTGCACACCTGTAACCTCACCACTGTGGGAGGCTAGGGCAAGAGGATTACAAGTTCAAGCCAAGTCTGGGCAAAATAAAAGATCTGGAAGATGTAGCTCAGTGCAGAGGTCCTGGGTTCAATCTCTAGTGCTTCTAAAAGGAAAAAACAAAAACAAAAAAACCTTAAATGTGAGAAGAAAAACTAGTACTGTTTTTCTGTGCCTATGTTACAGAGCAGAAGCATTGAGTGAGCCTTTGACAAAGCCATTCTGCAAAGTTAAGTCAAATATTAAACCAAAGCCACCTCCAGTGAAAACACATTTTCCATTAGGAGCTAATTCCTTCTCTGAAAAACCTCAGCCCTTTGTAAGTCCACAGTCATGTGATGCACAAGGACAGAGATACACAGCAGAAGAAATAGAAGTGCTCAGGTAAATCCGTTTATGATTAATTATAATGAATTTTGTGAGTAATTGTATTCTCATTAGATTTGCTGAATTGTATTCAGATCTTTATTAGAGTGTTATTTGGTAATTATAAGTAATAATATCATATAGTCATTTTGAAATGAAGTTAAAATTGCTTTCTAATATATTTTAGTATTAGCAGTTTTTACTAGACGTAATGTGTTTTTCTGTAAAATCTGGCAAAGTTGAGCCCTGGATATTAAGGAGTACAGCAGAGCTGTGGGACACTGATGGTAATCAGTGCAACTTTGTAACCAGAGCCCTAATGGGAAAATACTCATCACTTTGAAATAGCAGTCTAAACCAGCAAACAAAACTAAAATTGTGAGTTATGAATAATTTTTCATTTCTTTAATGAATTCTTGAAAAAAAATGAACACTAAAGAATATGTGCAGAGACCTCACTGCAAAACAAACTGTGTGCCATATGACTCTTTACATAAAGTGCTCAAAGACTTTTCTGGCATACACCTCAACGTATGTGAAAGAAGTTTGAGATGTTAAAAATGTGAAGCATGTTAATGTATAGAAATCCTTTTGTCTCTTGAACCAGTGTAGCTAAAATTAGAACTATGCAAGAACTTACTTAGAACTGTGAACACGTCATGCTTAGATCTATGCAAGTCTTCAGGTACTCATTTTTAATTTTCCTGACATTGAACTGAAAGGACTTCTAGTTCAAAGCCTTGGGACAGACAGCATCTTTCTTTCCTGTTAAAGATTTTAATTCTATTCCTACTAATCTGGTTTCCTTTGTCTAGGAAAAATTGGCTATGAACCAGTGCAACACAAAATAAGAGAAGGATAGTTTTGGCGCTAAGTGACACTAAGTAAGAGTACTCTTCCATCTCTGTGCTCTCTACATACACTTGGAATTCTATACTACAATAACACACCTACCCTTCATACAAGTGAAAAGTTCTCATCTTCTTTTCAACATACGGCTGTACATTATTTTAAAGTCATTGTATCTGTTGACTTTTAATTCCAAAACTAGTGACCATCACTACCAGAAGACTAAATCGTGCAGATATTCTGTAGCTACTCCAAATAAAAGGACAGACACAAAATAGGGAGAAAATATTGCAGAGTGACCACAGACTTTTTATTTCTTAAACTTGTCAACAGACCATAGCCGAGATATGTGGTACTTCCTTCTCTTATTATTTGTTTCATATTCCCATATATTGGAAAATATGAAGAACTTATTTTTCAGAATTGTAAATTTTATGTTTTTAAAATTCTAAAATAACTAAATTGATTTGTCCCTTTGGACTTAAGATGGAATTGATTTTTGTATCCTGGTAAGGGACACAAAGGGTACTGTTGTTACCTCTGGTATGGGCTTGTCTTGAGACTAGAGTTTTGTTGTTAAGGATGTTAGAATTAAAAAGAATAATTTTGATTGAATTGAAGTACATCAGTTATTTTCCAATACTCAATTTTATGAAAAATTTATCCAAATATATTTAATAACATGAAGTTGTCAATTTAGTACAGTACTATACCTTGTCATTTAAATTTTGGAGTGTTTAAGATTGGCCATTAACTGAACTGCATAGAGACCCTGTCTCAAAAAGACAAAAAAAAAAAAAAAGATTGGCTATTAAGATAGACTTCAATATTTACCTTAGAATTTTTTTCTCATATTTTGTAGGACAACATCAAAAATAAATGGTATAGAATATGTTCCTTTTATGAGTGTTGATCTGAGGGAACGTTTTGCTTATCCAATGCCTTTCTGGTAAGTAAGCATTATTGTGATTTTTACTTTCAAGGTCTGATTTTTAAGTTTTGCTGTAATTTTTCGGTACTTAGAAGGTCAGTTCAATTCATAGCTTTGAAATTAAAATTTAATAAAAAACTGGAAGGGAGATATCATTATGGGAAAGAGATGGGATAACATAGCAAGAACACTGTAAGTGCTAGATCATGATTGGGCTCGTGTAGATCTCCTTTTGCCTCACATGATATTCATAATGCCTAATACAGTGTCTGGCACAAAGAAAGTACTCAGCAAATGTTTGTTCTGTTGGTGTTTCAATTACAGCAGAACTACAAGCCCAAATAGGAATGGAGTGGAAGAATAGAGTAGAGTGGCAATAACTTTGTTCAAGGTCCAGTTCAAGAAAGTTGTTTATAAAGGTGTTAGAACAGCCTTCCAGGACAGTGGCAGTTTATGTCAAGAGCCTTAAAAATACTCTTTGGTTCAGAGATACGTGTAATAAGAGAATTTCGTAAAGGCATCTTTTATAAAAAAAGAGCTACTGAGATTAAATATCCAGAGGTATGGTAATGATTCAGCAATGGTGTGTCCAGCTGTGTGTGGTGGCTTATGCTGGTAATCCTAGCACTTGAGAAGTGAGGTGTGAGGATCATAAGTTCAGGGCCATCATGGGCTACATAGTGAGTTCAGGTCAACCTGGACTATATAGCAAACCCTTGTGTCATTACTTGGGGAAAAAGGCACATTCATGCAGTCAAGTACTGTGCTGTGTAAATAAAATGTCTTTTAAAAAATAGGAAAAGATGTTCATTTCAAACAATAGAAAGTCATGTATATAATATTGAAATACCAGTTTTTAAACTTTTTTGGTACCAGAAATCGAACTCACAACCTCATGCTTGCCAGGCAGACTCTTATGCCGCTGAGTTAAATCCCCGGTCCTAGTTTTTAAACTTTTAATGTACTTATAGGCATAGAAAAAATGATGTTAAGTAATACAGCAATGTTGGGCTTAGTGGCATGTGCTATAGTCCCTGCTACCTGGGTGGCTGGGACAGGAAGATCCTAAGTTTGAGAATGGCCTGTGTAACTTAGTGTGACCCTATGTCAAAATAGAAAGGGCTGGGGATATAGCATCAGAAAGGTTCGAGTTTAGTCCCAGTTACAGGGAAAAGTTTTGTACTCTTACATAGAGAATATAAAAGGCTATATAAAGTAAGAAGGCTGCTTTTTATTTTCCAGTGTCTGTCTGTGTTTCTGTCTCTCACTCATATTCTCTTCCCTCTCTACCCACTCTTCCCCTGGTCCCCAATATCCTCTTGTTACTGTCTTTCACTGGGGATTGAATTGAGGACCTTTGCACTGAGCTGTGTTATCCATCCTCAGCCTTTGTTTGTTTGTTTGGTTTTTTTTTTTTTTTTTTCTTTTTTTTGAGGCAGGGTCTCACTAAGTTGTGCAAGTTTTGCTTTTTTTTTTTTTTTAGTACCGGGGATCAAACTTGCGACCTCAAGCTTTGCAGGCAGGTGCTTATGCCACTGAGCTAAATCTCTGGCCTAATTTTGCTTTATTTTTTCTTGTTTTCTTTTTTTATTTTAAAGAGAATAAAACCAAACCAAACAGAATAAAGCTAATCAGAACAGAACAATGAAAGTGATACAGAACTTCAAAACAAGATAATAGGAAATCAATAATGGATACTATAATATCTCTTCTTTTCTTCAAAATAGCAGTCCATACCATCAAACGTAATAAAATTAAACAAAACAAAACAAAACCAATCAAAATAAAAGAATGAAAGTGTTACAGGATTTCAAAACAAGATAACAGGAAATCAACAATGACTGCCATTAATGCATCCCATTATCTTCAAATAGCTGCCCATACCATCAGACACAGTAAAATCAAACAGAGCAAGACAGAATAAAACCAAACCTAACAAAAACTATGAAAACAATACAGTAATTCAAAACAAGATAATAGGAAATTAACAGTGATTAACACCTTCTCTTTTTAGATGTTTCCTCCCCTATCACTTTCACAATAGCTATTGTACATTTTGGTTCCCACCAACTCCTTCAGTTTTTTACGCTAGGAGATAGCACGATGTTCACTCATACGAATCTGAACCACTTCACCCATGAGCGTGATCTCATCCGTTTAATATAAGAGCTTTGAGATTATCCTTCTTTATAGCTGTGTAGCTTTCCATTGTATAGAAATGCCATATTATCCATTCTGCAGTTGATGGACAGGCTACCCCTGCTTTTTTCTGGTTTCCTGTCACTTGGAACATTGTTTTTTCTCCTTTGACTTTTGTTCCGTGAATTTCCTTTTGAGTTAAACGTGTTTCTCCTATACAGCATATTGATGGATCTTGTTCTTGATCTACTCTGCCTGTGTTTCTTTTTATTGGTAATTGAGGCCATCTGCATTAATGGTTATAACTGGCATGCATTGGCTTGTCTCTATCATGCTGTCTTCCTGCTCTTGGCCCCCTACTTTGCCCCTTCTTTATTTATTTATTTATTTATTTGTACCAGGGATCAAACTCATGACCTCACACTTGCCAGGCAGGCACTTATGCCACTGAGCTAAATCACCAGCCCTACCCCTTCTTTAAATTGCCTGTCCTGTTTGGCAACCCCCCACAGTTTGCCACTGTACACTGTCATCTTTATCTCTCTAGAATATCTTTGTAGGGTTGGTTTGGTGATCATGAATTCCTTCAGTTCTTTATTGTGGAAATAATTTACTTTTCCATCAGTTTTGAAAGGTGTTTTTTTGTTTTGTTTTGTTTTTTGTTTTTTTTTGCGGTACCAGGGATTGAATTCACGACCTCATGCTTGCCAGACAGGTGCTTATGCCACTGAGCTAAATCCCTGGCCCCTGAAAGGTGGTTTTGCAGGTTATATCAGTCTGTTTTCTTTTAGGACTTGAAATCACTCCAAGCTCATTTTGATTTGATGGTTTGTGTTGAGAAGTTTGCTGTGATTTTGATGGGTTTTCCTTTGTAGGTGATGTTTCTTTTCTCTAAAAGCCTGTAATACTCAGTTTCTGTGCTAAATTTCTGGAATCTTGATTATTATATGTTTGTAGATTTGTTTTGGTTATGGCTACTTGGAGTTCTATATGCCTTGCATATCTGTATGCCAGATCCTTTTCCATTTGGAAAGTTTTCTGGGATGACTTCTGTAAATAGTCTTTTTATGTCATTTGTGTTGGCCTCTGCTTTTTTGCTGACACCTATCACTCTTAAATTATTTTCTTTGAATTGTCTTGCAGCCATTGAATTGTTACTTTCTGGTTCCATATTATTTTTAAGCGATCTTTTCTTTCATGACTGCTAGCCACAATCCTGTCTTCAAGCTCTGAAAGTTTATGTTCAGTCTCTTTCAAACGGTTTTGCCAGCTTTTGATGGAGTTTTTAAGTTCTCTCTTTGAATCTGTTTCATGCATTGTAATTCCTTCCTATATTGTTCATTCAAAGTTTCCATCATTTTCCTATGCTCTTTTTTTTCCTGCATCTATTGAGATGATCATGTGTGTGTGTTTTTTTTTTATTTAAAGGATAACACATAAAGGGTAGAGATAATACAGAATTTAAAAAAAGATAAACAGTAAAAAATCACTAGTTGATAAATTACATATTGTCCTCTTAGAAATAGTTGTTCAAGTTATAAAATTAAAGCATACAAAATAGATATTCAAACAGTGAGATTATAAACAGCTACACATGCATGAGTCTCTACATATATTTCTATCTTTTCTGTATTAGAGGGAAAAACAAAACCTAGCAAGACAAAACAAATTCCTATAAAAACATGAAACCAAAGTCGTATAAAACCACAGTACAAGGTGATCTACAATGATTTCTGTGTTCTTATTATCTTCAATAGAATTGTCTATATCATCAGGCATAATTGAATATAGCAGTATAATTGAATACAGCAGTATATAACAGTGTTAGTAAAAAAAATTGTAGACAGTATAAAACTTCAAAGGCAGGTAATAAACTAGAGTGGATATTCTAGTGAATCTTGTCATCTTAAGTGCAGTTGCCTATACTCTCAGACTTGATACTATCAATCATAGCAGCTTTGAATAAAATCTATCAATACAAAACAGCAATCTAACAGACCAGATTTGATTATGATCAGTCATGGTAAAACAGTGTAGGTTTATATAGATTTAGATTTAAGTTAATAGGAAATTAAGGATGATTACCGTACTGTATCCTGTTATTTTCAGGATAACTGTCTGTGCCCTCAAATCTAGTACAGGTAGAATGACTGGAACAGAATATAATACATCTAAGCAGAGTGGTGTGAGTAATGTGGGTTTTAAATCCTGGTACACTATTAACAATATAGTGTATCAAGGCCATCTATGTTAGAGATTCTAGCCATCCTTCTCTGCCTCATTTCTGCTAT
>PVLA01003763.1:0-69248 GCA_004027455.1 Hydrochoerus hydrochaeris
CTCCTGCATAAACTCTCTCACACTACTCACAGAAGGCAAAACCCCACAACCAGTCCTCACAAAGGGGTTATCTAGAGGGCCTCCAGCAACCCCCCTGGAGTCTCCACCCTCGACTCCATATTGAGCATTACATAAAAACATACACATGTGAACTACACAAATTACAATTATCAGTACAAAACATTCCAAGATCCCCACGTCCAATTCCCACATGCGGTGTCCTTTTCCTGGAGAAGCGATTGTCACAAGGCGTGGATGGACTAGGACGCTGCATGAACAGAAAAGGGCGCCGCAGTCATGTACCACCACATCCAACACTGCTCATTTTTTAAGGTTAGTGTAGACTTCATTTCAGAATATGGCAAATAAATGAAAATTTGTCAACAGTTTCTAGACCATTTCAGGAAAACAGTTGCTAGACCATTAAAGCAAGCAAACAATTGAGCTTAATGTAAAATAAAATGTAATATTACAGAAAGTAAATTATGTGTCATAGGTGATCTTATTTCTCTAATAAATGTTTGTTTTAACTTTTAGAATAACAGCATATATCACAAGAATATTGGGAAATGCAGAACAAAGTACACACCCTAAAATGATGCTGAAACTAACATTTGATAAAATTCAACATGTGCTGATGTAACTACTACTAACAAATTGCAAATACATAGTTATTTTTTATTTGAGAGAAAATAAGAAAATCAGTGGTAAAATATAATATTAATATATTTATATTAACTGATTTAATCAATATCATTTATATAATGTCCTCATGATATTTAAATGAATACAGTAAATTATACAAATTATATCCAATGCAAGAGACAAGAGTAAAAAGAAAATATTGTAGATATGCAGGAGCAAGGTAGTCATTTTTACCACTGACACTTTTGTATATTCAGGTGATTTTGAAAATGTAGCTAAAATATTAGAATTGATAAATTTAACAAAATTTCTAGTTTCAGACATGTAAACAATTATTAGAAAATAAATGCCTTTAATATTTTGTGACAGATATCTAGAAGGGGAATAAGTGAGTCAATTGGAATATCTGTCTTTGTGATTTTGAGGAATCCCCATACTGATTTCCATTTTGGCTGTACTAGTTTACATTTCCACCAACAGTGAGGAAGGGATCCTTTCACCCTCTCATCCTGGCCAACATTTGTGAATATTTGATTTCCTGATGATGACCATTCCTCCTGGAATCTCAGTATTCTCCACGGAAGGAATGTGAACTATATATTGCAAGCATATGCAAATGATAATTTTAAAAAAGAAGAAAAGATAGAGGAGAACATGCATAAACTTATGCTTAGGGAAATCTACCTTGTATTATCCTGTGAATTCAACTGATGTGTTCTCTTATGTATTAGGAGTTGTACAGAAAACCTTAGTGAAATAAAAATAAAACTCTAAAAACACAAAATAACTTGACTGATAAACAAGAAAATGAATGTAATAATTCTAGGCTGAAAAATATAAGCATTGTGAAAAACTGAAGAAAACTTCAATAAATAAAGCATATGTAATGATTAAAGATTGGAGAACTCAATTTTATACATACATATGTCAACAGTGAGTTGGAGAAGCCTCAGAAATCTATGAAGGGGAAATCTAGCAAAATCTAGCAGATATCTTCAGAAAAGTTTTCTCTGTACAGTACTAGATTTAATGATCTAATACTTCAGGTTACTCAGGTCTATCTATGATGTAATATTTAATTAACCAATATTATATACGGTCTGTTACTCTGAGGCTGTGACATATCTTCTTGTGCTGTCATAAAGTGATCCCTTAGGTAATTTGTTAAGCAAAAGGTTAAAGGGAAGCAAGGTCACCCAAATAAATACAATAGCCCCACGTATTTGAACATACTTGTCAAGCTGTTAAAAAATGTAAACATATATGATAATATATTTATATATGCAATCAGAGATAATGTTAAGTGAAATAAACTTACCAGATAAGCTGAAGAAATGCAAAGTATAAATAAATTAAAAAGCAGATTAATAGATAGATAATAGGAAAGAGAGAGAGATCTTTAGCAAATGGGAAGGGTGTATTAAGAGACAAAAGAAAAGGGAAGAAAGTGGACAGAAAGGAGGGAGATGTAAAAATAATTAAGATGTATCGCACACATGTACCCGGTATCTCCAATAAATACATTCACTATACATGTAACAGTTAATCAAAATGAAGCCAAGCATGGTGGCTCATGCCTGTAATCCCAGCAATCGGGAGGCTGAGGCAGGAGGATCATTGTGAGTTCGAGACCAGCCTGGGCTACAAAGTGAGCTCAAGGCCAGCCTGAACTGCACAGTGAGACCCTATCTCTAAAAGACAAAAAATAAAAAAGAGTTTATTTATTATAACCATTTTGATTACCCTCAATGAATATATTTATTCAGTACTGTAATGTATATCAATAAAAATTTTTTAAAATTAAGTAATTAAAATTCAGGCAAAAGAGCATTTTATATATTTAGGAAGACTATAAATACAATGCTAACCACACAAATACAGAAAAGCCAGGAGAGAATAAAAATTATTGAATAAATAGTAAAAGGTAATATAAGTATTTTGTTATTAAATACTTCACATTTAAAATTTCCTGGGTTACGAAAAACTACCAGATTTTTTCAGAAATAGCTAATTAAACAACAAAAGGAAGCATACAGTTTTAAATGTTCATGTTGAATATAAAATAAGTGTATTATTTTCTACAGTACCATCTTAGCTACTAAAAAAGAGTAATTAAAATAAAATATATGGATATAAGGACATGCTATCAACATGAGTCAAATGTTAATAATGGAAAAATACAAAAATGGTGTAATTAATGAAAGCAAATCATGTTTTCTTGAACAGAAAAATGAAATTACTCCTATCAAAAAAATGGTTGAAAATTATTAAGTTGTAAAATTTTAAAAAGGTCATTACCATAGATAATTTGCAGTAAAAATATTATTATACAATATTATAAAATATATTTAAAATTGAGACAAAATCTGACATAAAAATGTTGTTAAAAGTAGCTATACTGACTCAAAAATTAAATATTCTAAATAAGTCTGCATTTACTTGATGGACTATTCAATTTCTTCTTTTAATTTCAAAACAAACAAAAAGAAAAATCGCACAAAACAGAGACTGAGATGCCATTGCTGGCAAATCAATTGACCCAATTCTTTAACAAAGAAATAGCAATTCTAAAATACTTAATACAAAAGTTGTGGGGGAAAAGTACTTCTCAACTTCAATGTTCAGAATAAAAATAAATTGAGTGCAAGGCATATACGTTATAAAATAATCAAAGATACAGAAAGTCTCTATATAGACAGAATAATTAAACCAGATAACATAGATGATTTTTTTTTTTTTTTTTTTTTTTTGGTACTGGGGATCGAACTCTTGACGTTGTGCTTGACAGGCAAGTGCTTATGCCACTGAGCTAAATCCCCAGCATTAAATTCTTTAAAATTTGTCAATATCAAAATGGATTCAGGGTGCACTAGTTTGAATAGATATATAACTATTGAAATTTTATTTTAAAAATTAAAACCTACACAAAAAGAAATCTCAAGGTCAGATAGTTTAACTGAAAAATTATACAAAATACTTCAAAAAAATTAAACTAATTATATACAACCTATTCCAGGAATTAGAAGACAAAAAAACAATTCCAAAAGAGCATTATCCTACCACAAAACTCAGACAAGACATCACAGTGGGGAAAAAGACCATAAGACATTGGAATATAGATCTAACACTGGAATGAAATACAAACAAACTGAGTCCATTAATGTGGAAGAAAATTACATTCACCAAGTGGGCTTCTCAGAGTTGTTAAATTTTTCTGAAATCAATGTAATCCATAATGTTGAAAAAAATGGGAAATCAACATATTATTTCCCACTTGTCAATTTAGTATAACACCAATTCTTCATAAAATAGTTTATCAAATCAGGAATAAAATGGAACTTACAAAATCCAAAGAAAGGCATTTTAAAAACCTATCATTAACAAATTTAACCTTGAAAACCCACATAGAATCTAACTAATAAAATAGTTGGGACTTATAGTAAAAATCTCACTCTTTTTTTTTTTTGTACCAGGAATTGAACTCATGACCTCACACTTGCCAGGCAGGTGCTTGTGCCTTTGAGCTAAATCTCCAACCTAAATCTCTTTTTCTATACAACACTCACTGGATAAGAAAATAAGTAGGTGTTGAAACCTCTACTAAGTATAGTCTAGGTATTGAAATGATGGGGCACACACACAATGCTGGCTAGAAATTGTTCAATTAACAATGTGCAAGAAAGTTAACCATGTGCTTCTTAGTCCTAGGCTGACCCTTAAGAGACATTTACAGTCTTTTTAAAGCACATTATTTGAATCCTAAAACTGAACAATTAAAAATTGTATCCAGACACATTGACAAAACAAATGAAATGTTGTAGTCTAGTCATAGAATACAATTCGAAATAGCAATAAAAATAAGTGAATTACACTTACAACTGCTTAAATGAGTTAAATATATAGTGTTGAGTAAAGAAATGAGTAATAAGCCAGGGTTTTAGCTCAGTGGCATAAGCGTCTGCCTGGCAAGTATGAAGTCATGTGTTCAATCCCCAGTACAAAAAAAAAAAAAAAAAGAAAGAAAAGAAAAGGGAAATGAACAATAAGAGGACAACAACTAACTGTACTTATGTAAAGTCTCAGATGTAGTTAATTATAATGATAAATATGGATACAAATATCAGTGATAAAATCATAAAGTAAATAAATTTAATCACAGTGCCTCAGTCAAAGGACTGATTACACTTATTTGGGAGGGAAGATATAAACCAGAGCCTACTCACTGGAAGTTGCTGAATATTGGCAGTTTCTTAATTTGGTTGATGTTCACATGGTTTTTATTTAACTAATATTTTAAAACACGTCTCATGAACTATTGTGTATTCATTGCAGTGTATTTTATTATAAATATTTCCAACTATAAAAATCCTGAAAGGAGAGCAATGCCACTTGATCTGACTTTATTTTGAGTTCATTTTTAAAATATAGAATGGTTGTGTTACTACACAATTAGCAAATTCCCCTTGGTATAGCAAAAATAAATATAAGTAGTATTTAAAATTAAAATTTTGTAAAAAAAAATTTAAAGTACTCTGCTTCTGATTTTTTTATCAAGTTTCCCTATTATCAGAGATAAATAACAAAAACTTTGCACCATTCTGAATTCAGCAAAGCTCTCTTGGAGAGAAAGCATCATATCTAAATTAAAATAGAATAGAAAACCCAATATTTTTGTAGTTCCCCAAAGCAAGCATCCCTCTTCCGTCAGTAAGGAGAACATGACCAAAAAGCTGAATCTTAAGTATTAGGAGGAAAAATGTTCATTTACAGACAGACCAGTGAATCTGAGGAAAAAGCAAAACTGGGCTCAAGAAAACTTACTCAGGTACACATTGTTATAATTAAGTAACCATTAAAGAAGGGCAACTTGCCAATTTTGTCATAAAGGTGCATTATCAAGTTTGCATAATACTCACTTATTCTTTAGAATATTTCTATTGATAAATTATTAATTTTAATTATATGTGTTTTTTATTTTACACAATGAACACATAATAGGAAAAAATTAAAAAATAAGGTATTGGATTTTTAATATTCATTGAGTGTTTATAAAAAAGCATTAAAATTTTCTACATTAACTGTTTTTGGTATATAAAGTCTAAAAATTAACATCAGAACTAAATTTTAAATGACTTATGTTCAAAACATCAACAGAACTGTACAACAGAAATAATTTTGACCTTGATTATCAGATCTAAGGCTGTTTTCACACATGACAATGGCATGTTGCATATATAGGAATTACTTACTCTGCTTTTCTGGGTTTTTTGAGGGACATACTTGACATCTCACTGGTATTGCTGTTTTGTCAGGAGGTTTTTATTATATTCTATATTGTGTAATTAACAGGAATATAAAATATTAATAAAATAAAGTATTAAATTCTTAATATGTATTGTGTATTTAGAATAAACATCAACATTTTCACACCAGCTGTGTACTTGCTTATGCAACCTAAAAGATAACTTTATAAATAAATTTTTATGTGAACTACAATGAAAATATCAGTAGAATTCTGCTGACAGTGATAATCTTTGCTTCAACTGTCACACTGAAGGCACTCTTCACACATGAAAATAGAATGTTCTTTGCATACATCTTACTTACACTGATAGCTCATGTAATTAGCTTTCTGTCCCTATATAGCAGGACATTTGTGTCACTTCTTTTATCTTCCTATTTTGTCAAGTGCTTCCTACTCTATTGAACAACGTGCACTTAGCAGGAAAATAAGATACCAATAAAAGAAAATATCAGATATGTAATGAGTGCTTAGAACACACTTCAACGTTTTCATATCAGCTGTTTATCTGCTTACAAATTCTAAAAGATAACATCAGAAGTAAAAATGTAAATACAAACAAAAATCTACCACAAAAATAATCCTTGCCTCAATGGTCACACCCAAGGCAATCTTTACACATGAAAAGTATATGTTCCACACACAAGTATCATTGCATAGATAACACATATATTTGGTTTTCCTGACCTTTCTTGTAGGGCATAATTGTTGTCTTTTTTGTTCTCCTGTTGTTATATTAGTTCTTTATGATGCTGTACCTGCCTATTCATATGTCAGCTCACCAGTGTGGTGCATGATACTTTGTGTGGTTCTCTGGGCATAAACATTCTGCTTTTCTTCTGTTGTAAATTACTTCTTATTAGTTACAGTTCTCAATTTCTATGAAAATTTCACCATGATATTTTGCATTTGTTATTTTCATTGGGAACTATCAATCTATGCCACATATGTTTAGGATCAAGTAAAACAAAACAATTGGCCAAGTGCTTTGTTTTTCAAGTGACATCATAGTTGCTGCACAACTCATTGACAACATGTACTTCACCTATGGTGTTTTCTTAGAAGGTTAACATCCCAGGCTCCCATTTTGTCAAGGTTTCCCTATTTCTATCATAATGCAAAATCAACATCAGCAGTACCAGTTTGTTTTTCTTTGCCATATATGAGGTTAATCTTTCTGAAATCCAAAGATTATACTATACAATTCTCTGTTTTGAATTTGCAACATTTCTTTTGGAATTCTGTGTTGTTTCTGTGTATACCTCCTACACTGTCCAACTTGTTCTCTGTTAGTAAATGGAACATCAGTTGGAAATTGGCACAGCAATTGTTGAATGTCACATTTCTACTAGTTTGGGAGATGGGAACAAGCCTGTTCTCAACATCATTTAGTTTATTACTACATGAATAAGAACCTGGTGGCTGAGTTCCATGATAAATTTCTAAATTAAAACCACCATAAATCTTCATATCTAAAAGATTATAAATTTTTATGCCATATTTTGAAGGTTTATAGGGAATATACATCCTGAAACTACACTGACTATTAAATACTGTTCATCAATAGTCATATGTTCCATTGGTATGTAAATTGCTTGAAACTTATCCACAAATCTCTCCAACAATGAGTGGATAGCAACCAGATTATCAGATCTTTTTCTTTCTTGCTAGGTGATTTTGTCATCAAACCTCAGGTAATTCTGAAGGATACCAAATGTCCTCAGTGTTACTGTTATTTTGCAAACCTCTCCCTAAATCTTTTACATTCCTGCAATCACCATGAGAAAGCCCTGCTAAATACAGCAGATCTATGAATGGTTTCATTTCAGCTAGTGAGGTGTCTTAATAAGTACATTTCTGAGTATGGTCTTTGGTAGCAATGGAATGTTTTACATGTATTTCAGCATTTGTGCATTTCACAACATCTGCTAGCATTTTGTCTTTTATAACTTACAACTTTAAATGGTAGTGCTGGAATTTCTTCCAATAGGTTTTGCACTTGCCAATATTGTCACTATATTTTTGGACCTATTTTTAAGATTGAACCATTTCATTGGTTGCCTGACCACTTTGTACCACTTTGACTATGTACTCACAGTGCTCTTTTCTTCATCATCTAAATCAAGGACATCTGTATTTCTGTGTGTCTGAGTCTGTTGATTCTTGCTCCATTTCACTACTCCAGGAACCTTGGCTCACATGACCAACATCAAAATCATTATCATCTTCATCTTCCATGTATGAGGGTTCTGACAATTCAATTTGACCACCACCAAAACCTGCAAGTCTGGTTTTCATGTATCATTGTATGAAATTCAGGTATTTCCACCTGAAAATCAAAATAAACTCACATTCCACTATGTGTAGTGCATGTTTACATTGCAGAAAAATGATGCAAGTACATTTTACCACACTCTCATGATGGTTACTTAAGTAAACATATGCAAAAACCTATTAGATGGGGCATAAATGTGGTTAAAATCCTACTCTGACACTTTTGCATGTATACTCACCTTGCCACCTGTCATATAAAGTAGATAAACATAAATATTGCTTCCTGTAACAGCCAGGCTCTGTTCCTGAAATGAACAGCCAGTTATTATTATACTAAAGTACAAATATGCTAAAGTACAAAGACAAATATGGTATAGGTTTTTGTTAAGCCAAGGTTGTGTTCCACAGGAATAGTAATGACAATCTGTTATCTACCATGCCAGGGATTTTAGGAAATCATAGCATAACCTGTGCTTTAAGGAGCTCACAGCCTGGGTAAAAATAATAATAATAATAATAATAATAAAAACTAATTGCAACATTTATATATGTAAGCAATGAACTATGTGGAACTCCAGTCTATAGCAAGAATCTTCATTCTTAAAAAGAAATATGAGGCAAATTGAAGGATCACATATTTGGAATTAATAGGTAGATGACCATGGCATTGTTTGATAAAAATGTACATATCACAATATCAGATAACAGAAATATAATACCATATTATATATTTCTTAATTAACAAGTATGAAATATAAAGGCTGCATTCTTTCCCAAATGCATGGTTTCTATTCTTCCATCCACTTAACATACATGGAGCCATCTGTAAGACTTAGCTGTGGAATGACAAAAACATGGCACTTGGCCAATCTCACAGTTCTCACAGATTGGTGGCAATGATTCTTTACATTTAACTTTCAGTTCTCTCATATTTTTCTTTCTTATTTTCACCCTCACACTCCATTTACATCTTCATATTTGGAGAAAACTCTCCTTATAAGTAGTTTTAGAAACTCCTTTCCCTTGGATAGGGTCATGGAGAATACAAATTAGTCTTTCTTTACAGAAAATTTGGCCTCATAATAATAACTCTCTTTATAAAGGCCTCTCAAATACTTTTTCCTTTCCATGTGGTGTTCAGAGATTAATGAGAACGGTGTCCACATATTTGTGTTGCTGCCAGACTACACCACTTATCTGAAGCCAGTGTCGCAGACCTATGACAATTAATCACCTCTCCAGTCCCTGAAATAAAATCTACATTGTACACTTCTTGGGCCAAAGAAAGAGAAAAGGAATGGTGTGGTTTGGGGCTGCTTCTCATCATTAATTTTCAATTATGACTGTATGAACCGTCCCAGCTAAACCTCATATTGGAGGGCAGAGGGTAAAAAAGTCCCCAGGGGAGATTAATAAGGGCCACGTGAAGAAGGGGAATCTGGGGTCTAAAAATCCTTCTCTTTTGGGGTAAAGAAAAATAACGCACAAGTTATGCAGCTCCTTACAAACCAGGATGAGATGTAACTAGTTAACAGATAAAAGTCACAGAAAAGGCAAAACAAGAAGACTTTTAAAAGGCATAAGTGAAAATAAATACATCACACCTCTACTTAGAATTGAAGGTGTAAACCCAAATTTCTTCACTAGTTAAGGTAACTGTTTTCACTTAAAAGAGGAATTTTATGACTTCTTCTTCAGTTCTACTGACACTTCTCTCTCAGTCAAAGGAAAACATTTCCTAGTCTTTGGGGCCCTGTTCAGTAGTCAATCTTTCTGGTGTGAAATGAGCAAGTACAGGAGATCCATTCCTAAAGGGAAGAGGGGTGAAAATCAGCCTCCCTTGTTTGACCCAAAGGAAGCTAAATAATGAAAAGCTAACTTTATGTGTGATGTTCTGTATTTTGGAAAAGACTTTCCTGTACAATATCCTCTCACAGCACTTTTCACATTTTCATTGTTATCTAAGTCTCATTCTTCAAGGTAAGTATCTAACCACCTTGAAACAAAATCACTGTTTCATATGGTAGCTGAAGGGTACAGAGTCAGAATTCCACTTTCAGTCTCCAGAATCTACACATACACATTAGAGATCATTTTAATATTTTTAAATAGACAGAGATAAAGTATTGGAGCATTTATTTGTAGTTATTATGTGTTGTGATCATGAAGATATGTTTACTGACAGAAAATCCTCACATGTACCTACATACTAGATATCATATTTAATGTCACTCACTTTTAGGTGGTATTTCCAATGCAATTGCCATACTTAATTTCTTATCATGAATTTTTGAAACTATACTTAATTTCTTGTTGTGAATCTTTTGGATCAGGAAGATACTACCACTAAAAAAAATCTCAGTGGATCCATTATTTCTTCTGCTTGTGCTTAGGCAGTCACAGATTTTCTGTAAGGATGCTAGATCTAAAGTAAAGAAAGAAGGACAATGGTCTCCCTGAAACAATATCTTGACTCTTGGTTCCTGTATTTCATTTAGCCAAGCTTACTCTTCTGATGATACCCTCATGTATCTCTCAGTGTTTTACTAGAGAAGCAGATATTACACAAGATATACAAATGTGTAAGAAATTACAAGGTCAGTTTATGATGGTCAACCACAGAGTTGGATGAAGAAGAAAACAGAGAGTATATGCATACTGGAGACTGGAGGTTCCAATTTAAGGTCTGGAACTTACTGCAGTAGCCCATGCAAGTCTATATCAGGAGGCAGATAAGTCTGCAACAGATGGCTGAGGGATTCGAGGCAGAAAGTAAAGAGTCTGCCCCAGAAACCAGGAGATGGCTTCCACGCTGAAGGTGAAGACCGGAGCTACTGGAAAGAACGGAAACAAGTTTAACTTTTTCCCTTTCCCTTTATACTGTCT
This sequence comes from Hydrochoerus hydrochaeris, assembly GCA_004027455.1. Taxonomy (NCBI): domain Eukaryota; kingdom Metazoa; phylum Chordata; class Mammalia; order Rodentia; family Hydrochaeridae; genus Hydrochoerus; species Hydrochoerus hydrochaeris. Next base: position 11,108 of record PVLA01003763.1, read on the forward strand.
AAGACAGGAGCTGCCCTAGGTTGGGTCCTCTAACTCTAGGGTATAGAATTGCTGAGACAAGTTAGTTAAACTCCACACAACCCATCAAACATTACATCTCATATTTTCACCAGTACAATCCATCGCTTTCAGAGAAATCAACATTCGGTTTCTGTGGCTTACAGTCAAGACTGTGACTGATCTATCCTCTTGTGCAATCTTAAATATTCATGGATTGTGAAGATGTTAGCTTAATGCTAAACATGTTTTTATTGTCTGTTTTTATTACATTAATGTATGTTCATTTCTTTGAAATAGGACACTAAGTTTTAAACATTGAATACAGACTGAATCAACTGTTAATACATTTTTTTAAACCATAATACAATATTCACAAAGTGAACACTAGGATGCTGATGCTATTACTTTGTACCTGTTCAACTAAGTACACATAATATTAATACATACATATATATTCAAACAAGTAGTTATAATTGGATATGTAATATAAAATTCAGGGATAAGAAGGCTTTGAAGATTTTGAATGCTCATATCTGAAAACTGCAATATATAAAATATAAGGCGATTAAATCTATTTCGTAGTCTTTCTTATTCATCTCCATCAAAAGCTTTCCACCTTAATTATACCCACATGCATTTTTAATTGCACATCAGTTGAAAATCTTTATAATAAAGCACAATAGGTCAATATTATCTTTAGTAAGATACTTCTCCTTGACTAACCAAGACTGTGCAATAAATTGCAGGCCTGAAACACTTAACTTTATTTATTTTCTCATTCCAGATTTCAATTTGATCTAGAGGTCTGATTTTTTGTAATAATTGTGGCTTGGAAGATGAAAATGGCAAATTTCATGAAAAATGATCTTGTATTTGAGGAATTTTTAGCCTTATTTTCAAAGATCATTATTACTCTTTTATATTGCTAAATCTTTGTCACCAAATGTGCTTTTATAGTAGTATAATACCAAAGGAAAACCACTGGAGAACAGAAGATTTACGTAGTAAGTGTGTCAGAGGAAATCCCTCATTGGGTGGCAAAAGCATGTGTTAAATTTCAAGTTTGATGAGAGTGACACCAGCTTTTATTTATAACGACAGCTGCTTATAACTGTGGAGACACATTAGATTAAGAATCTCCTGATGCCTTTGCTCTGAAGATCATGTGGCAGGAAGAAACTTGGATTTAGCTGTAAAAGTAGAAAATATAAATTCAGTTTCCCATTTAACCCTAGGAGTTAGATGTGGACTTTGACTGTTGAAGGCACTGCATGGACTCAGCTGAGTCTGCATCTGAAGCCAAATCCTAAGCCTTACATATTGTGTTTATCTTGAATAGTGAAGGTGGATATGCATCAGCAAGGATTAGATTTTTCACTGAGAAATGGAATTCAGTGGGGGAAGCGCAATATTTGATCATGTATTTTCGTTTTATTCCCTAAAAATGTATAAGGAGGAAGGAAAGTAGGAAGTGAGAGAGGAAGGGAGAGAAGACAAATAACGAGAAAAGAAAAGAAATTTGAAATGTAAAAGACGAGAAGAAACGCATAGGAAGTAAGTGATCAAATGTGCAAGTATCAAGCAGTATGACACACTGACACACTTAGCTCCTAAGTTCAAATCATGATCTGGGTTTTACAACCTTTGTGATCCAAAGCAAACTATTCTACATAAACTGCTGGTGATGCAGGTTAATCATCTCTAACACAGAACTAATATGGTGCCAGTGTTATAAGGTTGTACTTATAAAATATCAAAATAAACAATTCTTATCATTATTACTGATGTAGTTTTATCATCCTGGTAACAGTATCAAATGTGTCCAGAGATAAACAAGACAGTTACAGTAGAGCTGGGTCTCCCAGAGTCCCTCCCTTTTGTATTCCACACAGACCAACAGACAGCCTCCATGACAGACCCTTATGCCACCTCTACTAGTGCATGTCTTTCCACATTTGCTGTGCTGTGCAGCTTAGTTGCATTTGTAAATATGCTGGCCTTCCTCAGAGAGTCTCAACTTCTGTTAGGAGATGAACTGTATCCTCCCTAAAATTCATGCAAAAGTTCCAACTCTTAAGACCACAAAATGATACTTTATTATAAATAAGGTTGTTGTAGATGTTATTAGTTTAGTTAGGATGATTCCCTACTAGACTAGGGCGGGCTATTAATTCAATATGTCTCATGTCCTCACACAAAGGGTACATTTGAACAGAAAGAGAAAAGGGCAAACACTTTGTAATAACTGCAGCAAACTTGAGAAAAAATATGTGAACAAACTCTCAAAATCTAAGAGAAAGACCTAGATTAAATTCTTTTCGCAGTCCTCAGAGGGAACTAATCTTGTTAACACCTGAGTTTCAGATTTCAGGTTCCTGGAACTGTGAGATACTCAGTTTCTGTTATTGAAGTCACCCACGCTGTGATACTTAATATGACCATTCTACCACAGTACAGTCACTGAGGAGGAGTTTCTGCCTGTGCCCCTTGCTTAAATTTATGCACTGTGGAACCCCCTTGTTTCTGTAAAAGTCACTTTCTGGACCTGATTTGAGACTTTTGTACAAACCACAGCACTCAGTAGGACATTTTCTTTCCTGATTGTGAGAATGATCAATAGGCAATGGTTTAAAACCTCTAACTAGAAGACTTCTATATCATTGCTTGATTTCAGTTTATACTGATGGAATAGGAGAAAAATAATTATATTTACATTTTTTCTTTCATTTGTAAATGTATAACTTTGAAAAAGTTCTTTAATGTCATACTTGATCATTAAGAAGGAACCCCAAATTGCCTAGAAGTGAAAATACAATGTTGTCATTCAAGCAGATATTTATTGAGTACCTACATATAAATACTAAAACAAAAATGTATGATAACAAACAGAAAAACAAGGAAAAGTAGAATTTATCTTTGAGGTACTTGAACAGGAAGAGAGACACATGCCAACATAATGAAATTATGCAGTGAGAAATGCTTGTGAGGAGTTGCTTCAAAGTTCTGTGTGAAGTCAGAGAAGGAAGGGACTGAGGTTATCTAGGCATTGATTGGAGGAAGTCTTAGGAAGGATCAAGAAATACTGAGTAAGTGCTGAATTTAGGATAAGCTTTACAACTTCCATGACATTTGACCTGAGTCTTAAAAAAGAAGTGGCAACTCAGCAGATGGAGCTGGTATGGCAGGACGAAGGACCCCAACATGTGTGCATGTGTGATTGCAGGGAATGTTGACTAAGAGAAAAAAAAAAAAGCATGTATGAATTAGAAGCAAGAAATGAATCTGGGAAGCAGAAGAGTTTAAAGACTATAAATCTGAACAAGTCTTGCTATCAAGAATAAATGACCTTGTCCTCCCAGTTCAAGAAAAGTACCTGTTCTTTATCTTGTTTCTAACCCACCATCACAACAATTTTTAAATCCATCTGAGTCTTTTAGTATCACCTTGTTTCCCTTTAATGAACTCTGCAGGCAGTCAGAGGGCCTCTGGCGCAAGCGTGCCCATGTGTGTGAAGCAGGTAGGTCACCCGTCCCTAAATATTCTTGCTTCTAAAGCTTACACACAGGTCTCTGATTTTAAACTGTATATAATCCAGTATGAAATCACTAGTTTCTTTATTCAGACATACCCCTTACCACTATAGTTTTTGCTTTGATTTTATATTTGACACTTTGTGTGGTTTTCATTATTGTACCTTTCCACTTCCTTCATTTCCTAAGCTATTTAATAAGTGCCTAATTTAATGAGCTTATCTCAGTGTGGCCTGAACACACACAGACTTGTTCTGTTGTACAAGGAAACTGCCCTAGGGATTTTTCCAATAGATCATATGGGTAGCAATTATACTATTCCATAGAATGAGTAGGTTCAAGAATATGCAGGGTAGTTGGGTGACATGCATGGTACTGGCTGCTTCACATAACTTACTTTCATTGGCTGTTACTGCTTGCTATAGTTTGGAACCCAGAGGTCCTTGAATTGAAGCCTTGTTCCCCAATCAGTAATGTTACTGAAATACAGAGTATTTCAATTGAGGGGATGGGGCCATGGCAGAAGAAAATCCGTTTGTCATATAGATACATTTAAAGATGATACTGGAACCTCAGACACCCCTCTTTCTCTTGGCTTCCCTGTTGGCATAAGGTGAGCAGGCTTCTCCTGCCACATACTCCTGCCAAGATATCCTGTGTGAGCAGAAGTAGTAAACACAGGACCAATTGACCTTGGACTGAACCTTTGGAAACCGTGACTTACAATAAATCCTTCCCTCCTTACAATTTCCTTATTTCAGCTATTTCCCTACAGTAACAGAAAACTATCTAACACACAGAAATACACCCATGTCTTGATTTCCAGAAAGAATTAATAAGCCAAAACCTTAATGTGGTTTAATTTTAAGCCTATTTCAAAGCTTCTTGCCTTGGCCATATAGAACTGTGATATGCGACACTCAAGAGTATTCCAGAAAGTTTTGAAATGAAAATATCTGTACCCAGTCATGGCAAAGAACTGCTCTGTTTAACCTGAAGATAAAATTTACTCGTATAAAGCTGAACTTCCACACTGATAGTGGAACTCAAGCCCTGTATCAGAGCATGTATGTGTATTTGCTGATACTACTAAACATTTAAAACTCAGTTGTTTTTCCCTAATATTTCATTACCTTAAAGTTATTATACTTTATAGTATTCTTAAAAATTGTTAATTTTCCATTTTAGTGTAAGAAATACAAAGACAATAAATACTATATATATATATAGAGAGAGAGAGAGATAAGTATTTATACCTTACAATATATTTTGCAATTAAAAATGGCATAATTTCTAATTTACTGACAAGGTAATTGAGGCATGAAGATGTTATGTAAATTTCATAAGAAACAGTATAACACAAACTCAAAATGAAGACATTTGTTCTATTTTAAAAAGTAATATTACATAAAACAATGCTTGTAAACGAAATACACTGATAAAATGTCTTGACATGTTTCTGGGTACATTTTAGTTCTACTTCCTTAAAATTAAAAGCCACTGAATTTCTCCTTTTTGTAAAAAAGCACAATTAGTACACAAATACTACTGATTTCTGTGTATATTCTCCAATTTCACTCGCAAATATGAATGTGCACTCTTTGATAAGATATCCTTGTAATTGAAGATTATATGAGCCACACCTAAAATTTTACAACAATTTCACTGAGAAAAATCAAGGTTTGAGAAAATTGATTTTCTACTTTTATGAATGACACAAGCTAGAAAATGCTGATTTCTGGACAGAAATTGTTAGATCCCCGTCTGAGAGACAGCCAATCACCATGGCAATGGTTCAAAGCTGTGCCACGATAGTGCACACCTCCTTCTTCCCAGAAGCCCGTATGGCTTCTCCCTCCCAAAAGTCTGCCAAAGCTCAGGCATGTAAAGTCTACCCAATCCCCTGCACTGTCACAGAGTAAATCAGCTCACACCAGCCCCCAGAGCCCTTCCCCCGTCAGAGCCTATATCAGGCAGAACCTGCCCTCTGTCTGCAGGGAGCCACCACAGCCTTCCTTGTGGTGACTCCCTCCGTGCCCTCCCCGCTTATTAAACTCTTTTCTCATCTACTTGCCTCGTCTCTTTAATATTCTGCGCTGCTCTAGATTGAGTACAAATCACTCAATCAGAAATGTTTCCATGTAACATGTTCTCTGTACACTTCTTTGTTTGATGAAATTTCCACAATGTTTTAGGATTAGAAGGCATGTTTAAAGTATAACTATTTTTGTAAAAACTAAAGGCCTTAGGCAGTGAAAATGCTTGTCTAATTTCTTATATTCTGAGCTATGGAATTCCACTGCCAAAGAACTTCTTTCTAAAACTTCACTGAAGTAGTGTATACAAAAACGTTAAACAATCTCTTTCTTACTCTGGGCCATTTGAAGCAAATCCCCTAGGACACAGCCATAAGCAACAAGTCGGTCTGAAAACTTTACTATGACAGGATCAAAGAGCCTGTTAAAATAAATTACTTGAGGGGGCTCAATGGTTACATTTCTCTAACCTACATAAACAAACCAAAAAATAAGAAAGGCAGAAACAATCTCTAAATCACAAGGGAACAGATCAGGAGTCACCACATCCCCTGTTCCCCAGTTCAATCAGAGGGAAGGACAATAAGTTGATGATTATAATCAGTTACACATGGTGTATCACACTGAATTGTTAACAAGCCCTCTACAGGATTTGGTTATCTATGACAGCGCTATGAATCTGTTTTAACGAAGAAAGAGAATATTCTTTAAAACATGTTCATTTTGAAGTAATTGCAGATACAGAATAACTAGAATAATAAAGAGACATTTAAATCTTCATGTACATCTAACACCAATTTACATATTTGTAACATACTCATTAATGCTAAGAAATTGGCGTTATATTTATTGACAAAACTGCAAATTAATTTCAAGCTTCACAAGATTTTACCTAATGTCTTTTTTTCCTTCTGTGATCCAACTGAGGGCAATATGTTAACATGTTCCCTCCAGTCTCTTCTAAATTAAAAGCACTTCATGTTGATTTTTATTTTATTCTACTATATTTCTCTCTGTTGCTCTCCCCCTCTCTCTCGTTTTCTTTCTTTTTTTTATTATCATGACCTCTGAACACTTGAAGAGTCCTGATGAGTTAATTTATTTTTCCATTTTTTAATAATATTCATCACTATCTACTATATTTTCCCAAAATTGAAAAATACCAGAGTGAGAATAGATAACTTTCCCATAACAATAGAAACAGGATAGCATGACTTGTTTACTGGTATTGTTAATCTTGATTATCTAGATAAAGTACTGGCAGTTAAAATAGCAGCTAATTGCTAATTTTTTTTCTTTCCAAACTCTATTCTTTCATATTTCAGTCACTAAATGTAGTTCACCATCAAGGGATGGAAATTAAAACCTGCCGGATGGATGAATATGAAAGAATCTATATTCATGTTAAAATTACTATAGTAATTAATACATATTTTGCAGGAAATGCATCTAGGATAGGCATCTTTAAGGTTTGCCCTCTAAGTTTCATCATTTACCTATTGACGGCAAGACTGGTTAAGAATTGTTCTAATAGTGATTTTCCACTTCTCTAATCTGTTCTATATTTACTATTTTAAATTTTATGAGGAATATCTGTCACCTTTCCTTCATTTATCCATCCATTAGTTAATCAATTTTTATTATATCAGTATGAATACATATTATTAACTTACAAGTACATTATTTGATATACTGTATATTAGGATTTGCTGTAATTTATCTTTATTATTACTACTAATCCTTAATGACTATACTATATTAAACATTATAGACTTTTTTGGAAAAGTCTATTGTAATTTAAATGGAGTTATATTAAACAAGAAAAAATAACCTTGCAATATCAAACTATTATCTTCTCCCCATTTGCCAAGGAAAATTTTGTAGTGTGTTGCTCTCTGCCCTTAACTTTCTAAAGGCCATTGAAATATTCATTAATATTTTTTAGAAAAATGAAAATAGAGGTATAAAAATCTAAAAAAAAATTAAAAACATATATATATGTATGTATGTATATATGGGTTATAAGTGAAGAAAGCACAGAAATAGCAAGAAAGAATAATTATCAAGAGCCATTTTATATGATGCATCATATAAGGGCTTAAGTATTTGGAATTGTCAGCAATATGTTATAATTACTTGTGAAAAGAGATATTACACAGATACTTATGTAACACTTTTAAAGAACTTGTAATTTCATTGGAAAGATCACAGAATAAAGTCAAGCAAAAAAAGTCAAAATATAATACTAAACACTCAACAGTTTCCAGATTTTGTTTAAAAGAACAAAAATAAAAAAATGAAACTAAAAAAAATGCATATATATGTATATATATAGTATATCATATATTTTGTATATACATGCACAAAATATATATGTAATATATATAAATGTATATATAAAATATATCTATACAAAAATATGGACAATTTTAAAAAGCACTCAAGGATACACACAATACTTATAGAGGTACTATGATACCTAGTTACCTATGTGGCATCCCACTGACTTAATTGTTTCATACAAAACATATTTACAGTGGTTATGACTGGGAAGGAGAATATTTGATGGCTTAATATTTTTTATGTTCTCCCTTTATTTTTTATGCTTTCTGTCTGAACATATATTATTCAGCATTTAAATACGTTACACTTACAACAACCAGACCACTGCTAGTCTTCAAACTCTTCTCAAGATCGCAAAAATGACCCTTGATGAGTGATATCTACTACTGCATCGTCTAGGAATCACTTTCAGAGAAACAATGTTTAGGAAAAACTCTAAATTAAGGTAAAAGTCTTCTAATTCATTAACCTGAGAACTTGGCTGTGCAATATGAATACTGTAGGTCAACTGAAAAGGAAAGAGAGTAATTGTATCTGCTTAGGAATCTTTTAAGTTATAGATTAAGCCAGTGGGAAATTAGCCAGATTTCCATTATAGCTGAAAAGTGCCGGAAGGCCCTGGCAGCCGGTACAATTATGCAGGCTTTGTGAGCCTTGAAAATTTTGTGATTATAACATGTGCTCTCAGCCTTCATGAAACTCTTCTCAACCTGCATTCTTTAAACTGCTGTTTTGCCCAAGGCTGAACAATAAATTAGGAAAGAAATGCAAATATCTCAGCAGACCTTTCCTTGATAACAGGTGGTTCCCTACCTATTGTGTTTCTAGAGGATGCTGAGGTAGATATGTGCTTCTCCCTTCAGTAACCAACCTGGCTTAGGATGGATGGGAAAATAGCCCTTCCCAGGATCCTTCTGCTCTGAGAAGGCACACTCACACAGCTGTTTCTAATTATGGCTGGGAGCTCAATTATTAAAAAGATCTGCTGGGTACAGACATGGGTCAATGGTAAGATTAGGGACACATCATAGTCAGGTAAAATTTCAGGGAAAAGTTCTGAGATATAGGAGGGGAAAATCCCAAATGATGCTCAATAATTGCCCTAACTAGACCCTTCCGGAGTCCTTTCAAAAAAATCCATGCTGCTATAAACACAGATGCCATTCAGCCACTGAGCAGAGAGGTAAGGAAACAGTGAAAAATCTTGAATACTCCAAGGACAGAAGCCTAAGGGAAAGATAATGGGTGACTCTCAGGAGGAATACTTTCCTTGCCATCTGGAGTCAGGGAGGAGCAGGAATCCAAAGCAAAGTCTTCACTAAGGACAAATGTATTTCAGCAAACTCAAGGAGTAAAATCTGTTTTATGAGTGACCTTTGATTCTTCTCCAGTTTCCTTGCCAAAGATAGCATTTCAGAAAAGGAGCACCTGGTTTGAAATATTTGACACAAATATTGTGTAGGACCACACCCTTAAATTTGAGGCTCAGGGATCACACTAAGAATTTAGTAAAAACTATGATTTCTCTCCTCATTTTCAGTTCCCTATACACTCAAAATTCATGATTCAGGTTCAGAGACCCCCCTGACACTCAGCTAAAGCATATGAACTCGTGAACCCTAAATTAGTAACCCCATGAAGGAACAGTTGATGACAACCAACATCTTGTAAACTTTTGTCCTAGGAGTTGAAGGGAAGTTTCTCAAATCTCTCAGAGTCAAAACCCAATTTTGATTCTCTAAGAGAAAGAAATTTTAAGATAGAGACACTAAGGCAAAGAGAAATACAGTAGTGATGAAGGCTTTTAGGCTGCAATTCAAGTCAGATACATGTGGCCATCAATTTCCTCTTCTGCGGTTCACAAGGCTATTGCTCATTTTCATCTACCAGTAGGTTTGCAAAGCCATTGGGGAAGTTTTAACATTGGTAGGATATATCTAAGAGAAACCAAGATTATTTATTTCATGACAGAACCCAGACAATTCTTTAATGTTTTTACATAGCCTTTCATAGTGTGAATACAAAGCTGCACAGTTTTAAAAGCAATTAAAATTATTTGAAAAGAGAAAGTTTTTTTTTTCTTTTTTTATGAGACTCATGACCTCGCACTTACCAGTTAGGCGCTTACTTTGCTGAGCTAAATTCCCAGCCCAGAAGAGACTTATTTTTAAAGCTGAGAAGTGACGAGATTAGGAGAAGGGGCAGTAAGGAAGACAATCAAAAATCTTTATATTCAGACAAGGACAAGACCGTAAGAGTCGGGTAATAGGTGAGTGCCAGGAAGAATACTTTCATTCCCATTCGGAGTCAGAGAGAAAAGAACTATTTATTTTACAGCAGTTGTTTTATTCATAGTTAAATTTAGTAATTGTATGAAGAAGTGAAAGTATTGCCAACTGTAGAAAAACAGAATTTTAAAGAGCAAAAAACATGAATACCAATTGATTAGACTTTCAAAAGTAACAAAAATAATAACTATTTGAATATAAAATTTTTCATAGCCCATTCCAAATCTTAGAAGAATGTTCTTATTTTGACTTCCTTACTCCAGTCAACAATTGTGCTTTCCAACTAATTTACCTAATTCTTCTGCATATTTTTCTTCCATCTCAAAATAATTGTGGAAATTACATAATATCTAATGAACCGTGGAATCTGACTATATTTACACAAACACATATACACACAATTCTGCTGACATTGAAGTTTAGTTTCACCATTTTTTTTAATTTAATTCTATGGACATTTCACTTAGCTCCACAGATAATGAAGAGAAGCAATTTTGCATGTACGTAAGGGAGACAACATTGTTTCCCATCAACGTCTCCACAGCTTCCCCTCTCAGAGCCAATCCCTTCCCCAAAGTGATGAAAACGTCCATCAGCTAGTGACAGATCACAGCTGACTCCCTCCTGTGGGCTTGCCCAGAATTATGGCCCCTTTCAGAGGTCAGTTTAGGCCAATAACTGACTGAGGCCAAGATACACAGGCCACTTCCTTACCCTTTTTCCCTCCCTCTTGCTTCATTTTGTTATTTCTTCGAAGGTCTGCTTTGACCCAGAGGCTCCAAGGAATCAGCGGAAGCCTTAATAGCAACTGGAATTTGTTTGTCTTGTGCTGTCCAACTCTATCTTTCTCCTCTCAGAGTGGAAGTATATTAAATTCACATTTTTGTAATTCTGTTACTTTTGACAATTTTCAGAGGGGTGATTGACATGAAAAGGCATGTGCGTATTTAATGTGCACTGCTTGATGACTTTGAACCTGTGCAAACGCTTCTGCTACCATCACCACCATCAAGGAACCAGAGGTGTCCAGCCCATCACAACATCACAGAGATTCCCTGTATCCTCTGTGTGTGTGTGTTGGGTGAGTGTTCGTGTTAATAATACAACGTTAAAACCCCGTTGAAGAGACTAGACGAGAATTGAGGCCTAATTGACCTCCTCTGTGAGCACAAAGGAAAAAGGCAACACAAGGTCAGGACGGCACCTTGCCGGTGCTAGGGGGGAGTTAATAAATACAGCTGAGATGGGGTTGTCTATCTGCACGTGTGCTAATGGGTGATGGAAGGCAGGTGAATCTTGTGTTACTTTAAGTGCGTGTGCCTGTGTTTGAGTGAATGAAAGCAGGAAGAGCCAGATGTTGAGGACTTCTCTGCCTACTATAGGCAAGAGCCCTCTGGCCGCCTGCATGTTAAACTGACTCTGTAATTATTTGTCCTTCATCCCTGTTCACCGTTTGATCAGGCGGGGAAAAAGCCTTGTAGTGCTAGTCTTCCTGCACTCCACTTTCAACAACCTGAGAAATGTGCAATACCATACTGTTACAGGCGGCTGAGTTAGACTGAAATATTATAGACAAACAAACAGGGCTGGGTCCTCAAAAGAGCCAGTGCAAAAGACCAGATACTTTGCAATTTAGGGGGAGACAGACCCCTCCCATTGAGAACCAAGCCTCAAGACAAAAGACCAAACAAATGCACCCACATCCTAAGAAATGATATTCTAAATTGGTCTCTACCACCTTGAGTAAGCCAGGAGTCACCATCCTGACCCGCCATGGGAAGAGTCACTGCTGTTTAAGCATGCTCACTAGCTATGTGACTCTCTGCCCCATCCTTTCCTGATTTAATCAATTTTACCTGAGCAATTAACCATGGTTCTGTCCCACCTTACTCCTACCTTGTGAGTTCCCATGTTTCACCACTTTAGACCTGTCTTACCTCCTAGTTTCACTCTATAAAAGTCCCTAGAAAAGAGTCTTTGGCAACCCACTCAGGACCTCTTTTGTCTCTCAGAGAAGCTTTCTTTCTCTCAATAAATATATTCTGCTCTTAACCTCTATTGTTCTTAAAATTCATTCTTTGATCTTAGAGAACACAAACTCGTCACAGACATATAGTGGGTTGGGAGTTTCATTCCCTGTATCAATACTGGTCACTAAAATAATTATTTTGCATGATAGATCTCTAGTATTTAATCCTCTGGTGCGAGTGAACTTTTATACTCATTGTATGTCACTTATATGTATTTATCTCTACTTTAGTCAATGTGCATAATTTTCTCAGCTGACATACAAACTTTGATTTGCTCCTGTTTTCTCACTAATGTGATCTTTCTGTTCTCAGATTCAGCCTATGTCAGCAAGTTGAATTTGGTTGTTGTGTCTTCTAAGTTTCTCCAACCTATGATCATTTCTTAAGCTTTTCCTTGGTTTTACATAATCTTGGCCAGGTATTTTGTAGAATTTCCCTTGATTTGTGTCTTCCATGTTCTCACAATCAGGGCAGGGTGATCCACAAATGAAAGCCAACATCAGAAGTTAGGTGCCCTTCTCATTGTTTTATATGAGGGGTAATCAAACTATAGAGTGAATGTTTACATTTTTTTAAAAAATTACCTCGGTAAAAATATATTCCCTTGAATCTCCCACAACATACTCCTCATTGCTTTGAACGCATTTATCCCATTGCCCTTGACACTTCCTACAGCAGTTCTGGAGTTTCTTTAAATCAGTATGGCAATGTCTGTTTTACTGTGAAACTTAAACAAACAAACACCCACTACCGTTTTTGATCAGGCAACATACAGGGGGTACTTGACATCAACCTGATTTATTATCCTTGACATTATCCCTGATCATTTGCTTAAAGTATCACCTGCCAAGTTTTTGCACTGTAGCAATGTTGTTTCTCACCCCTCTGCCCATTTCCTGAGAGCACCTCCTATGAAACTGTGTCGTTTAATTCTTGGCCTCTGCATAGGACTCAGACTAGAAAAATACATGCATTGCAACATTAGCCCATTTTTTTCACCAATATATCCTCAAAAATAAATAATTTGGTTCTTAAAATTTAACTGCGTCGATAATTATAGGTAGACATAGTCTGAGAAAAACACTTGGTGTCACAGCCTCTCATATGTGATACTGACATCACCATGATCTTCCTTGACAAAGGACATAAATCCTACAGGGTCTCCCCTGACAGAACAGCTCATCCACACCGTAAATTGAGTCCCAGACATCAAGTTAAATATGAATCCCTTTGGAACAGATTTATTTCCATAGTAGTTTATTAAAATGACCCAGAGAGCCATGCAGCTTGGTCACCCCCTTGCTTCCTTTGGTCATTGAACAGCTGTTAACCTCAATGAAGAGGACACTTCAGATGCTCTCTAATTCAATACCCTTCCCTGCACTGTGCTCTCTACTCCTTTTCTCTGCTTCTAGTTTTCTGTATCATATTTATTGCTACTGGGCTCTACATTTTAATTTTTTGTGTGTGTTTTTAACATTTCTGTCTCTTTATTCTAGAAATTTACCTAAAAGAGGGCAGGTATTTACACGAGGACAAACATTCTTTTATATTGTTTGTACTTCGAACCTAGTTTCTGGAACAGTGAATGACACGGAGTAGATGTTCATTTATTGATTGATTTAATAATTTTTTGTGATGCTGGAGGTAGAAGCTAGCACCTCTTGATGCTAAATTCGTGCTCTGACACTGAGCTACAGCTTCAATTCAATGGGTTTTAAATGAATGCATGGTGCAATATGTGCACTGCTTTTCCCTTTGATCTATAGAGGACAAGTTTGTAGATCATGCTGACTTTTTTTTCCATTAAAGCTTAATACCACATGTTAATAATATGACTTTTCCAAATAAATTCTTGAGCATTGTGCTACAAAGAACTTGTTATATGAATGATAAAACTTATCATCCTTTTCTCTTCCTTTCATATATTAATTATGATTAAAAAGCCAGGGTCTATGCTAATACCACAATTTTGTCATATTCTTCTGGTCATAGAATTGAAAGTATTAAATTCATTTCCACAGTTTACACATGAGATTTTAGAAGGGTCTATTTTTCTTCAGTCGACTTTATTACATATAAATAATCTACTGAAATTTTCTTCACCAATTGCCAATATTTATAAGTCTTTCAAGATCTATAACTATATATATATATATATATATATATATATATTGAATGTATGTATTTCTATCTGATGTCATTGCATTGACAATCAATGTAGAAACAATTATCATTCCAGAATAATACTTAAATAGATTGCTTCACTCATTCTTTCTTCATCTTTCACCTTGTTGGATGTGTTGAGGTTGCTTCTATTTGATCTTAATTATTTTCACCTTAAAATGATAAAAATGACTTAAAAAATCATAATATTTCTTAACTTCCTAAATGGAAAGTATGGATGCATAATAACACTGGTTATATAAGAAGAGACACTACCATGAACTTAAAAGATCAATGTAAACTAGCTAAATCTTCAGAATTAAATCCTAGTTAGTCATAATTGGTCACAGCAACTACAATCTTTGTTATTCATGGAAGAAGACGTTGTAATAACATGTGTCATCACACTTAATGCGCAGAGGAGTCTTGAGGGTGGTGTCCATGTCTAAAAGGTCACTTTTGAGTTAGACAAATAATACAACACACCAATTTCAAAACATCATCATTACTGATGGTATATTTAAGAGTCATTTGCCTAAACTATTAACCTGTACCATATTTAAGATGCTACAATTTAAGATTTACTCCACGAAATATGAAACTAGTGAATTTGACTTTGTCTACAACCCTGTCAGACCCCTCAGAAGCGTGTGTCACAGCTAATAAAATAGAGCAATTGGTTAAAGGGAGACTGGGGTAACTTACTAATTCATCTTTTGTACTATTTTGGTGGTTACAGGCTACAACAATCGGTTCCATACGCACTTCTGGCATCTGGTCTTTCCAATGCCATTATAAAATAGCCTTCAGGTTAAGATGACACGCACCTCCTGCCTGTGGCTTTAATGGCGGTCATCACCTAGGGACTCCCCAGGATTTTACCGAGCCCTGGCTGGAGAAGTCTTTCTTCATTTGGTTGGATTACATTCGGTTCACCATGTTCCCCAAAGTGTAACACAGTCCTCTTCCCTTTCCAGATGCCATAGCTTATTATTTCAATTAGGCTTTCTTATTACAGGAAGCTTTCCATTAAAGGCAATTCCAACTGATGAACATTTACTTTTAATGTGTTTTTCCTCACTTTTCTTGTCACTTTTATTCACTGTCAAAAAGGCAATGGAGACAGAACCTTTCCTTGGCTAGGATAACCCACTCCACCCACTGAAACGTAGTGATTCATAAGACAAGTAGGATGGAACCCGTTTCACCTTATTTGAAAATGGTGGACCTTCTTTTTCAATTGAATTTCCTTCTTCTTGCAATGAGATGACACATTAAACACAGCATATTTCAATAGACTAAAATGTCCTGAACATAGAATTATAACTGTCTTCTCTGTTGGCACAGTGAGCAGTAGAATAAAAGATTTTATATCTTGGAAAAATTTTTTTACTACAGAAGAAAAATTAAAAATGAAGCATTATAAATTTCTCCTGTAATTAATAAATGTTACTGGATGGAAAAATGTCTTAGTTTAAAAGTTGCAAAGAAATATTGTTATGAGATTCAAAAAGTAAAAATCTCCATTCATATTTTTCTCAGGAAATTGCCCCTCACCTGCTGTATTATCCTTAAAATATTAGAACTTGACTTCACAGCCTACTTTTGTTAGATTTTGTTTATTTGTAAGGAAGTATAATACTTATTTGAATGATGTGTCTTATCTTGCTTTATTGACAACAATCAAAATATTCTCTACTTAATTATTATAGTTGGGGGTATTTTTCCTTATGAGTACCCTTAGTTTAGATATTTTTCCTTTTCTCACATATATTAAACAATCAAATGTTGGATGAATGCTTGGACACTTCTCTGATGTCTTTTGTGGGGGGGGTGTTTGTTGTTTTGTCTTGTTTTGTTTTGTTTTGTTTTGTTTGTACCTGGAATTAAACTCAGGATCTCATGCTTGCCAGGCAGGTGCTGTGCCACTGAGCTATAACTCCAGCCTTCTAATGTACTTTTATCTATTATTTTCTGTCTGTTTCTGTCAATCATTCATTCAACAAATATTTCTTCAGTACTTTTCATGTTCTAGAACCCCATCTAAATAGTTAATATATATCAGTTAATGACCTCGGCCTCATGACAGGTACAAATTCACTGTGTTTTCAAATTCACTTGACATTTCACTGTGTTTCTCTGCAGGAAAAGAATAGTGCCTTCACTGGAATTCCACATCATATAAGAACGAACACTATTTCATTCATTGTAACACTGTGTATTATATGGGAGGTTATGTGGTCAAATGTGGAACTGGAAGTGAAGAAAATACTTCAGAGAAAATGAAAGAAGAGATTTGCTATTTAGTTGAAGAATGTGTCTAGCCTTTGGGAAAACTGAGTAAGGAGGATTGCGAGTTTGGGGCTGCCTTCGGCAACTTAGCAACACAGAAAAACTTGTCTCAAAATTTTAGGAAATTAGTAGAAAATAAAAAGTGTGACTGGTGACGTAACTCAGTGGGAATGCCCTTCGTTCAATTCTTGGCTCTAAAACAAAACAAAAACAAAACAAAACAAAACAAATCTTTCCCTCAAGAACTACTATTATTTTTTGAAATATTTATAGAGTAGTTGGTAATCTTTGATTGCTGTCAAAGACTTTGTTCCTCCTACAGATCATTCTACTTTTGTTTAAATATATATCTGCTGCTACTGACTGCTGTCATCTGAAGAGCAGAAAGGAATCATTCTTAACATCCGGAAGCTTTTCTTTGGGTAATGGACGATAATATCCATTCTGTGAGGAATGTATCTCAAAGCCACCCCCTCCACCAGTTGATCCCCCCGTAATAGACTTGGGGAGGAACAAGACTGAAGAGCTACACATGATTTCCTTTGACTACTGTTCACACCGAGGGCAGTAGGAAAATCCCTGGACATGTGGAGTCACACAGGCTTGAACTCAGAGACGGTCCTTCAGTATTCTGACCTGTATCTTGCTTTGCCTAATGAGTGACTTTACCTTATCTTACAGTATTATGATGATTATGTCAGAAAATCAGTGTCAAGTGAGAAAGACAATCACTAGTATATTATTAAAACCAATGGGATATATTAGTGTTATCTTACTACATTAATTTGAACAGGAGGACAGAAAAGATTCACGATATTTTCACCTGATTAAAATAATGACAATTGCTGGTTGGAATAAGAAAAAATATGTAGAAGCATAAAATTAAAAAGTAAATAATTCTGAATACTCAGCTGCTCGAATTTAATATATTGCATATTTTTGTTTTTCCTCAAATGATTTGCCATTCTTAAAAAATTTCAGCAATGCATATCAAAGCAACTAATATTCATCTCTGCTTCCGATTTTGCCCACACAAAAAACTCCTACATGAACAGTTGATTGACATGTAAAGACTCTAAAATTATTTCCTGCATATTATGTATTGCCTTATTGAAAAGCGTTATCAATTTATATTGCAACCATTTGAGAGCATTATTGTCCTTTAACTGTTAATGCTTTTGATGAATGAAAATTTTATCTTTGTGCAATTTTTTAAATTACAATTTCAAATTATTGTTTAGAACATTTTTGTTTTATTTGCAATTCTTTGAATTACCTTTGGCTACATAGCATAGTTTTCTGTTAAAATTTAAGTATTTTTTGACTATCTACATGTACTTAATCTTTATTTTGGGTCCTAAATATAATTTAAGTAGACTATTTATTTCTCAAGTTAACTATCTTGTTTATGCAAATTTTGATAAATGTTGAAATCATGTTGGTGATAGACTTCTGTTTTACTCTCTTTTTCATTTCTCTGATCACATTTGAGCTAGAGAAAATGTCTTTCATGGGCTCCATTATATTTTATGCTATTCTGTATTTTCCTCAATTTTAATCTCACTTTTAAAAACTTCAAATCTGACTCTTTAATACATGAAATTTTGTGGATGTAAGAATGTATTTGTGTACTCCTATTGGTTTGTTGTTAAGTATGAAAAGTAGATTTAATTTCAAGTTTTGCAAAATGCTGACTTTTAAGTCTGGGCATGTTTCTTCTATTCCTTCCTCTTTCTCTTCCCTTCCCCCTCTCCTCCTCTTCATCTTCCCCTCCCCCTTCCTCATCGTCCTCTGCCTGCTCCTCTTCCTCTTCTCCTTCTTCTTTTTCTTTTTCTTCTTCTTACAAAGCTAAGACAACTGTGTGGTTAAGACAAGTAGTAGTTTTTTTGTTTTGTTTTTAATACCAAAACTTTAAGTTTTCCTTTCTTAATTATAACTAAGAAATGAAGGAGGTACTTTTAAAAGCATTCTCGTCTAATATTAGATGTGATGTTTTGATTTTCCACCCTTCTTTCTGTTTTGCAGTATTCTTTATTGTAATTACTTTAATCTTATTATTTTTGATTTCTTTCTTTCAAGACCACAAAGTGACATTTGTAATTATGAAATTATTAATTCAGTCCTACACAAATAGTTTTAGTACACACAGTAAATCTTACTTTTTAAATTTTAATGTATTCATATTAGCCTGCACTGTAGAATCAAAGAAATATTTTCAAAATGGTTACATGGTAGAATTGATTTGTGTGCTTTTGCCCACATGAGCAACACAGATCATTAATTATAAGGATAACACCTTTAAAGCTTTATGTCCTCTAGAAACTAAAAGAGACAGTGGAATGAATTCTCTCTCAGAGCCTCTGTGACTCCAACTCTCCTGATACCACAGTTTTGAAGTTTCTGCTTTCAGAGGTTTGACAAAATAAATTTCTGTTGATTTAAGGTGATTGGTTATGTCATACCTACAAGATCCATTTTTTGCTTTTAATTCACTTTTATCTGTTTTACAGTATTTAATAATTCTTCCAGGAGTTAGGGAATAAAGTAATCATCAGTCCTAAACTTCCATTACATTTAAAAAAAATTTTTTTTTTTACTTTTTCTTTTGGAATTTTTCTTTTGCAGACTTTATGGGCAAGAAAAATTCTTCAGAGAATGGTAACCAAATGCCACTTTTACACAAAAGCTCTAATTACATTGATAAAGATATTTTTTCATATTTGTTACAAATTAAAAATGCAGTTAAGATCAAATTACATTGTGAAGGATATGAGGAAAATCAAACCTAACATATTATATGTTTAACATCAAATGCTAGAATAACTACTTGATGCATATAAGTCTAAAACAAAATTATATTTAAAGTGATACACAAGTAATAGAAACCTGAACTCATAAACGGTGTCACTGTATTTTCCCAGAAGCAAGGGTTATGGCATGTACAAGGACATTTAGATTATTTTGGAAGTGATTACAAGGGTCTCTGGTAAAGAAGTAGGTAGGGACCCAAGATAGGAAATGTGGGGGAACTCTATGTACTAGGGTAAACCCATCTGAGGGACAGAGTGGAAATATGACATCTACCCTCGGGCACTGATTGCTATCTATTCTACAAGACATGATGCAATGTTTCCTGAGCACTATGCTAATTTGGTAGCAAAATAGGCTTTGGTTGTCTGAGAGAGGGCTTAGGGTAATAAATTCAGGTATTTTCAACTGCGGTCTTGCCAGGCTGCTGTAAACTGTTTAGGAAAGCATCAACAGGAAACACGTAATACCTATTGCAGTCACACTGCATTACAGGGTTTCTAACAAAAGAACTGAACATCAAAAATTAATCCTTGTTGCCATCATTTCCAAATGGACAAGGGGCTGAAAGTATGGAAGTCCCCTTTCATCTCAGGGGTCCTGGAGATATTTCTGTTATGGTTGATTCTTGCCAGTAGGGGTGGCAAGTTTGAGTTCTTTTCACTTTTGCCACAGAAGAAAACAAAGAAGTGCTTCTTGGCAGATTTTCTCCATATGACTTATCTTTTCATTAGGAAGGGAAAATCTTTCCCAGAGCCCACACCATCACCAGTGACTTCTTTTTAATTCTCATTCTGATAGAAAATGGAGTAGGCCTAGTGTCTACCAGATCGAGAACTCTTCACTTAAAATTTGAATAAAACGATTTTGAAAATAAGACAGGAAGAACAGGGAAGACTTTTGGGAAACAACCAGTTACTCTACAATAAAATGCAGCCAAAATTAACCTGAAAGTGTTTCAAGTTTCACAACTCTCTTCCTTGAACTACTTACATATAATGTACATATCTTTGAGTTCCTTCCAGTATGCTATGATAAAATTATTTATAATGTTCTTAAAAGAAAAAAAAACTATGCTCTATTCCTGTTTTTTTTAAATATTTATTTATTTTTTAATTTTTTTTCTTGTACCGGGCATCAAACTCTTGACCTGACCCTTGCCAAGCAGGCGCTTGTGCTGCTGAGCTAAATCCCCAGCCCTATTCCTAAGTTTTTTAAGTCATTTAAGTTTTTAAAAACCTGTCACCAATTTTCTGGCAGATGTGGGCAATGTACATAGAATCCCATAGCTTAATCACCCTATTCCTAAATTTTTTAAGTCATTTAAGTTTTTAAAAACCTGCCACCAATTTTCTGGCAGATGTGCACAATGTACATAGAATCCCATAGCTTAATCATTCTTCTATTGATATATTTAAGCTCTTCTCATACATTGCAAAAATATACACTGAGAAAGGACTCGTGTTGTTCTGAAGTTTCTAAAATGGTATTGAGTCTCCCATCTACATTTTATTTTACATTTCAGAAAAAGACTGTTGTAAATATAAATGATTTTTATCATCTTTCAAAAGTGTCCCATTGACACCCATACCATTCATAATGTTTTCCAATTCTGTTTCCTTCCAGCCAGTATCTTCCCAAAATTTAAAAGAGATTAACTGAAACTTAATTCGAATGAGACAACAAAAAGCAAAATGTTCAGAAATCCTAAAGTATTATCTTGCATTTTCACTAGCTTCCTTTCAGGTGTAAAAAGATAAAGCATCATTTGGTTAGGGAATTGTTAACTGCTCCAGCAGACAAAAATCTAAGCCTTAACACAATTTGTACATTTTGCATGTTAACCAAACACAATTTAAAATGTGGGTCTTAATAGATAAATTTCATTCTTCATAATGATTCCAAGACCAGATCTCACCTTTGGTTTTGTTAATCATGTAGTTTAAAAGAGCAGTAAGCTTGTGAGGAAGGGGAGTGTAGGAAATTCGAGTAGATAGTCCTAGAAGTGGCACCCAGTGGGCTAGCTGCTAATATTTCATTGGCAAAACTCAGGGGCATAGCCACAGCCTATTGCAAGGAATTCTGGGAACTACCTGAACTCAGAGGCCAGTATAGATTTGATGATCGGTCAGCATTCTTTGCTACATTCTTTTAACCTCACCATAGTATTCCTTACATTAAAAAAAAAAAAAAAAAGAAACAAATATGTCATTTGTCAACCAAAGGGAAAAATATTTAGTAAAGTTTAATTCACTAAACAAAACTATATTCAAAGCATTTAGTATTGGTTCTCATTAAACACTGAACCAGTAAACGACTTTGAATTGGGGAAGAGAATTGCAGGTGTCAACTTCTTGCAAAATCACTTGAAAAATATATACTTTTATTTTTTCACAAGTATTTATTGATTGCTTATTATGGGGCAAGATTTTTTGAACTTGCATTAAGCATTATGTATTAACATTATTTTTCATTGTGACATTTTACCATATGTTGTTAGGCAGTTAGAGATACTCTTGGTTTCTGTTCATACATCTGAGAGAAAAAACCTAAATGCTTATGTTGATAACTTCATTTTGTAACATGAGGTTAAATTTATTTTGTGATATAATAGAAATAATAACTGGTCCCTTTAATTATTGATCCAAAGGGTGTACATACAAAGGGTATATTGTTCTATGGAACAATATAATTTATATTTTCAAATTGTGTTCAGTGATGTGTCCTACTCACTGTAGGTCAATGTAATTCTCTCCTAGAATTCAAAAATTAGACTTTATGGAGGATAATCCTGACTTCTGAGAAACTAAAAAAGACTCAGCAAACAGTAAAAACATGGACTTTTCAAGGAGAATTATTTGTATGTACTGCTTATTTTTCTCGTGTTTTTTTAAATCAACATAAATTCTGGAATAAACACTTACTAATGGCCAATTTCACAGAAAATTTATGACAATAAAAATTATATTTTTTGTCAGTCTCACCTAATGGAATATACTTTTCTGTGAGGTTGTGGTTATTATTTCTGTTATCTGGTTATAGTAATTAATAAGTGGTGATGGTTTAAACCACAAAGCAGAATCTATAACTTACTGCAAAGAGTTTCAGGTTGTTCATGGAGAAATCAAAATTGCTGATATAGACATAAAATAATCCCACATGACTAAGAAGGTAAAGACTTAGTAATTTCACACAAAGAAAATTTTAAAAGTGATTATAAAATACAACAGATAAAATAAGACCATCATATATTTCTTGGCCTTAAATCAGAAAATGCTTCAATTACTCATTTATTGTTTCATATATATATATATATATATATATATATATATATATGCTTGTTAAATATAAATCTAACTATTAATCTGATATTATTTTCTCTAATGACTTTTTTTATCCCCAGAATTGCTATATCATCTCTTGTAGAATCTAAACAATATAACAGGGATAATTCTTTATAAATACAACATACACACACAGACACACACACACATGACAAATCAACAAAAACTAAAAATGTATCTGATTATTTCTGTGGATTTGTGGATAGATTTCACTTTTACAGGGGTAAGAAAAGGCTGTGAGTTTATTTTCTCAAAAATTTATTTTTTAAAAGAGAGAGTGGAGAGAATATGGTTGAGAAATTACAAAGTGGTATAGTATTTATTTGGCATTAAAAGCACCTTAGAATTATGACCCAAACACATATACACACGTTCAAACATAGATAATAAACAGCTGTACATAGGATTAGGTAAACAATAAAAATAGCCTATTTACCAAGTAGTTTAATTAAATGTAAGACCTAAATATATTGTTTTATGTATTATATATATTTTGAAAATCAGATAATTAGGCTATCATTTTGTTATATTAGACTAGTTCCCTATGCTAGAAACCAGTGTAGACTAGGTTACAGACAATTAGTGATTCATTGTCAGAATTGAGGTCCTTCATTTATTGCTTTGTGTATTAGTCTATGGTGGATCTACTGTATTTTAGCAGTAAGTAGACCCTGCCAGGTGAAAAACATTGAAATAGTGGGAAGAAAATTATTTCCAAGAAGCAATAACAAATGAGCAAATCCTAGAAACAAGAGATGGCATTAGTACCAAAAAGTGTTTCATTTGCTTTAAGTACAACATTTGTTAGGTAGTTTTAGGTTAAGGACCTTCTCAACATACAGAAGGAGCTTATGACTATTAGAATAAAAGGGTATTCCAGCTTGCAGCTAAGATCTCCCAGGCTCTGTAACTGAATAACCAAGTGCTCTATACCTGCTTTCCCTTTGTTGCGCTTCAGTTCATGCCACATGTCTAGTGTAGACTCACACTGAACTGTGTCTCTGAGAGGGAGGTTGAGAGGTGTGCTATTTTATCATTCACCCTCGATACAAAAATGATTTTATGAGTTCCCCAACTTCACTCCCCATCTTCTTTTAACACCTTGTTTCTAGGAGAGCTTTTTCCCTCTATGTTGAATGTTTTACTTTCTCAACCTACATGCATTGTTCTTCAGTAAATTTTACAACTGCATTACTATAAATGATTTCCAACACAATGCCAATTAAGATGCTCAGCATAAGCAAATTTAAAGTAGGTGAAGCAAAAGCTGGGGCTTACTTCAACAAAAGCAGGAGTCTGGAACTTGCTGGAAAGATTTTAATCAACTTATAAACAGTTCTTTTAGAAATCATCGCCTGTGGTTGTGAAACTGTTAACAGATCTACTGTGACCTTAGTAACTACCAATAAAAGTACCATTGCAAATGCATATGGTAAATTTTACAAGAAAATATATCAAGATATTGTAACTTTTAAACATTATATATATATATATATATATATATATATATATATACACACACACATATATAGTTGAATCAACACACCTTTAGGAATATCTTTGAAATTCACAGATGAGATAAATCTATAAAAATATGATCTAACATTGGTAGTTCTTTGTATTAAACCTTGTTCCCAAATACAGAATTCACAACTTATTGTATGAAGTATCATATCATATTGTTTTTCCTTATATTTTAATATTCCATTTAAATTACAACACTCTTTTTGAAGTATTAAAAATAAATCCATTATTCCATCTTCTGTATATTTCCTAAATCTTAGTTGCATATGTTCTGTTCTGTTAAAAATACTGTGCATATTGATACAATCAATATCTGTATATTTTTTGTTAATAATATCAACTAATCCATTGGAAACAAAATTGGCAAGAAAACTTCTAAGTTGAGTACTTGTGAGGACTAAATATATCACATTAATCTGTTTATCTATATGAGCATAAAACTGTTGACATAATCTCCTGTGACGCTCTTAACCCTGAACTTGGGACTATCTTCTGTAGTAGAAAATTCTATAGTTTCTGAATCTGTTCTCTGTTCCTAGGATGAAACACTTCTCAACTGAAAGGATTATATGAAGACTTGGTGGCAGAACATGTGTACACTTTTACTGAAACATAATTAGAAAATTGCCTACATTTGAACCAGTGATTTGAAAGATACTGTTGTTTATGAATTAAAAATAAGAAAAAATATGAAGAAAATATCATCTGAAGGCTCTTACAGATTAAGGGGATAGTTTCTTTTTCTTTTGTTTTTACCTGGAATCAAACTCAAGGCCACGCAGAAGGGTGTTAGCCAGGAATTAGGGTTTCAGGTTGGTGCCTGTGCATTTTAACCTCTAATCTGATTTTGTAAATTTGCTCTGTACCCATTTGAAGACCCATATGCATCCATACCCCCATCAAAGAAACTCTGTGTGTCTATGTAATAACAACTACCTTATTCTTTCTTTGCAATTCCAATCTTTCCTGGTGGTCACCTCCAAAATTAAAACCTTCTTATATGTTACCCTTATTCTGCAAAGTATCTAATAATACAGTGCATAAATTAAAGAAAAAGTTTAGGAAACATTTGAGATAATGAAAAATAGAGCACAAGCAATACACAACTTAAGGATAAATACCAAATAGTATGGGTCTTAGACAACTGATACATTTTCCACCACAGGAAATGTTTTCAGCTCTCATGCACTTGCCTGGCCCCAGAGGGCAGCAGAACAGCCCTTTCCATTTTCTCTGTCAGATTCACAACACACTCTTCTGGGAATGATTTAAGGAGTCCACATTCTTATTGTTGCAATATGCAGGAAACCAACAAATAGTGAATAAAAAGCTTTGAACCAATCTTTTCATTGATGCTCTAGCAAGAGACATTTTCCTTTGCCACTGTATTTAGGAAATAAGCAGTTGTGTTTCTAAAAGGATGTTGTTTTGTTTTGTTTTATCTGTGTAATGTTCCCAAACAGCAAGACCCCAAGGGTAACCATGTCTTAATGCTGGCTATGCCTCAGTGCTCCTCCCTAAGCAGTGGCAGATGTTAAACAATAGGTAATGTGGATGTTAGAGCCCACTACACCCCGGTAACAGACCTGAGAACCAGAAGTATTAGAAAAGAACATCGATAGATTAGTTCTACTACACAGGGAGAAAGATTTAAAAGAAGGTTCTCCTTCTGCTTGAAGCATCCATCTCATTTTGGAGAGTGACAGTCTCTTAATTTGTTTAATATAACTTTGTGCAAGGACAAAAAAAAATCTTTTTTTCAGGGTATCCAACATTGCTTTCTCTTAAATGCTGAGTTTATGTAACCAAAATTTATAATAATACTTTTATGTATCCTATGCTTTTGACTTTGAGTATTCAACAGATTATTTTTTCCTTTTACAACCATTCAAATGGTTTGTGAAACTGTTAACTTTAGAAGGCTATAAAATCTTGGTACCTGCTTTGGTCAGAATACCAGAACTTTCTGGAGGTCAAAATGGAATTATATGAGTAAATTAACACTATTGATTTAAATTTTTTTCACATAAACACAAGGCTAAAATCATCTGCAGGTTTAACTCAAGGAAGCAATGTCTTCCTCAGGGCATTCTGGCATTTTGGCAGAGATTTTTAGTCGCTTTTTCCTCTTGTCTTTTGGCTGTTTTCCCTGGGGCTCAGAGCAGGGACCATCTATTAAGATCACATGCATGCGATCACGATCAATTTCCTGCAAGTGTAGAAGGACCAGGCTCTGGAGATGCTTGGCTTCACATGTTCCATTCTATTTCTACAAGTGGTGTTTTTCTATCTGTAATAGCAGCTGGGACCCAGCTATGCGGTGGAGAGGGGAAGAGAGAAAGTGAGACTCCTCTTACGTGTTGGAGTATTCCCTGCTTGTCTGGTTTCTTTTCTTTAAGTGAATTTTCTGTAGTTCAGTTTCTCCACTATATGCATGTGATGAAAGGTATAGGAACCCAAACTCCACTCCAAGCACATTTATTTGACGTCACAGACATGAAGAAATGTCACTTTATTTCAAATGTCAGTATCCAGTGTTTCTCATAGAACAAATCTGCTTTCTAAAGTCCCTAAAGTACCTACAACTGCCTATTGCTTGCTTCAAGTCTCAGCTGTGTGAAAGGATTTTCGTTTTTGTTGGCACTCAGTATATTTGGGGTTGGAAAGATACCTGATTCAGCAGTAAGCTGTATACCAAATAGCTAAAAATAACAGAAAAGATATTACTTTTTCCAGGCTCACTCTCTCTCACTCTCTCTCTCTCTCTATTCATATGAATATATCGATACAGTAACTCAGATATTATATACCCAAGAAAATAAAGATCTTAGCATTTAAAAATGTTTTCCAAAAAAAAATCAGACATTTGAACACCTCAATAATTTTTTCCAGATCCTTTTATCAATAGTTTCCTAGACCTACCTTTTTCTTATTATGCTCTTAGTTTATGATTAAGAATAGAGATTTTAAAACTGGTTCTATAGACTAATCTGCATCTTTTATAAAATATTCTTCCAAAAATTATTCATCATTTCATTGAATTAAACTCTTATGCAGATCTATACAACTGCAGCTATACAACTAGGGACATGTGTCCTTCTTTACATAGTTGCTATATGAAGAGAATGCATAGAACCATTTCTGTCTTTTTTGGCAGATTACTCACTGCTCCATTTCAATCTTCCCTTTGATTAGCAACTTTAGCTGAGGCTTTTCATTAAAACGTCTCACCTCATTGTTACTAATGAATGATAATTTTTTTTATTATCATCAGCTTATCTTCAAGACAAGGCGAGTAATAACTTGTAGGGAGCCACTTTCTTGAGCTGTCTGGAAATTGTCTAAATTAAGTGAGTCATCTCTTACACCAACTAGTTCCTAGGTAGAAGTTGAAAAGGAAAGAAAGTTAGTGCAAGCAACACAAAATCCAGCTAAAGTTTAGATGGTTGACAGGCCCAGGGAATCAGTTTAGTTGCTATTATTTTTTTCATTTCTATACAGGCCCCATAGTCGCCTACTGAGGGCTCCAAGGCAACAGACTTCTGGGAATTTAGTCAGTCTTGCAATAGACTTTCTCTTGGCTGGGTTTTCCTGGCACCATCTGGATGCCTGTCTTCATCTCTGCACAGTTCCCTGGCTGAAGCTTCCCATCACACTCAGGTTCCCTGATCCCCTTTCCTTGTTTCCAGGCTTCTTTGGCTTAATGTATCTATCTTGAAATGCATCCAAACCAAAGGCGTAAGTCTTGCCTGCTCTTAATTGGAAGTGCCCCATTTCTACTCATCAAGAAAATTTAACATTTTCTGCAGAAGAGTTGGGGATGTAGCCCAGTTATAAAAAAGCTTGTATAGCATGCATGAGATCCTGGATTCACACCCCAGTAACACAAAGTAAACTAATAAAAAAAGTAACTAAAGAATAAATTCCCTGATAAAACTGGAGCACAGATTTAGCAATAGAACAGTTGCCTGTTCCATCTTTGAACTGAGAGAATGCTCAGCCTCCATAACCTGACCAAGTAACATTTATCCCAGGAAAAAAGAATGTGTTGTCTATTCAAAATGGAAGATAAAATAAATGTCAGTCTACTTTAAAATGGCTTATTCTGGGGGCCAGTGTTGTAGCTCACTGGCACAAGCGCCTGCCTGGCAAGCCCAAGGCCCTGAGTTTGATTCCTGTACCAAAGTAAAATAAAGGTTTATATCAATTCTTACAATGCAGTACAAAAAGAAAATAAGTTGAAATTTTATATACAAATACTATGACTTTTTGCTGATCCTAAGAATTATTAGCTTATTATAGCTCATAATGATATTTTGGATAAATTGCTTACCTCATTATAAAAATAATGTGATTATTGTCCTCAAATTGGAAAAAAAAAATAGAGATACAGGAAAATAGTAACCTGCATAGATTAGTGGGTAGAAATGGCGACCCTGGGTGTCATGGTCTGTTTTCTGTTTGTCACACATCTAAGACATACTGTGGTCTTCTCAGGTCAGCTTTACATCTTTTTGTGTTACTCGTTTTAACACAGACTTGATCCCTTTTTTGTTTTGTTTTATGGCAGTTCTTCTGGATATTTCAAAACAAGTTAGATGAAAAATCCTAAATTCTGTAAAGAATATTATTCATATTTCAGTAAATCAAAGATGATTCCTTTAACCTTTTTAAGCAACTAAATTTCAAGGTGACAATAGGTGCTGTGTTGTTTGAGGGGTGTGACTGCTCTGCAGTGTGCACCTTGACTCTTATTCATGCTCAAAACTGGCCCCTTGGCAATGTTCCCCAAACTCCAAAATCTGCTAATATTTGTAAAGTGGTAAATCTGCCCCTGATGGATGGATGAATCTCACACTCCATGAGGACTTTGCTCGTTTGCTGTAGACCTCCTCGTTTACTTCAGGAGGACTAGGAGAGGAATTAAGTAAATGACTGGAAACATCAGGTAATTAAACATCTAGTTTTTCATATAGCACAAATTGCTGCATGCCTGTGGTCTCTGTCACTTGATCTCTCCCCCTGCTTGAGGTTTTAAACTGCTTCCAGCTCCATTTAACCTCTTAGATAAGCCAGACATAACTCCACTCTTCCCATAGTAACCTTCGTGCATTCCTGTTCCTAAAGCCTCCTCTGAGGATCGATGTTTGTTGCCCAGGCCTGAATTTATCGTTTAATTCCTCTCTTCTCTACTTAGGCTCAAAGGGAACGGAAGGAACCAATAATACAGATGTCTTCAACTTCAGCTGAGACTGTTTCAAACACTTGAACCCCTTAAGAGAGGAACCTCTAACCCAAGTCAGAGCTACATCTTTCTCCCTCCAAGGATATCATCTTGGTGGACTTTCATAATGGGATATTTGGAGTTTTGTGTATTCTGTGTTTAAAGCTTTAAGATACATTATCCAAAGTATCCGGCAGCCATTGAAATTAAAACGTTTTTCACTTGTGTTCAATAGAAATAAAGAAAACTAGCAGATTTTGGGTACTTCCACACTGTCCCACGTGTGATGCAAAGCAGTAGAGAAAATTTCCTCAGAGCCACTTATTCTAATGCCACTGTGTTGACAAGTTTTAGTTTTGTAACTAATAATGAATCTCTGTTGTTTTGTCGTCACAAAATCGACTTGTGATCCCCTGCTCTGATTCTTGTTTAGGAAGACAATACAATGTTTACACATGTAAGCCTGATTTATTTCACTATAGTGTATGGTCTCAAGTTGCAAAACCAGCTAATATGTTCCTAGCTTACACTAAGGAATTATGAAGAAAGAATCTTCATGATCCATGATTCAAAAGATGAAATTCTATGTCTTAAATATGTTCTTTTTACTTTTTTAGTGCATATTTGAAATTCATGTGGTTTACAATCATTTTTGGGATGGGGTACATGTCCATAATGCAGTTTAATTCTTTTTTTTTAAATCTCTTTCCTCACAACTCCTTCCCTCCTCCTCTAAATTCTCTGTCCCCATTCTCATTAATTTTGATATTATTGACTTTCTTTCATGTCTCTGAGACATATGTTTACAATCGTTGAGGTTATTAGCTTTTCATGCATCTCATACCTCTGATCTACACATTTCCTCTTCCCCTCTCTTTCTACTTTACTCTTCATTTCAAGAAATTCCTGCCATTTGTAAGAGATGCATTCCCTTGTCTCCCACCCAAACATTATTCTACTGTTTCAACTTTGTCTTACTTAAATGAGAGATACTATATGGTATTTAAGCTTGTGTATTTGGTTTGTTTTACTCAACATTACATTTTCAAGGTATATTCATTTTCCTACAAATATCTTGTATTTCACTTTCTTTATATCCCAGTAATATCCCATTATGTTTAAATGCCACATATTTTATTCAGTAATCTGTTAAAGGATCTGTAGAATGCTTCAAGGATTTAGCTATTATGAATTGCACTGCGGTAAATATTAACATGCATGTAGAATGATCTCTTTGACTCTTTGGTGAGGATAAGTGCAAAGGGTATAGCTGGGGAATATGGACTTTCTAATTTTAGCACTTTGAGGAATTTCTATACTGATGTTCCTAACGGTTTTACTAGTGTTCATTTCCACCAACAATGCAGTATATTTCCTTTATCAGTGCAGCCATCTCAGGTGTTATGGTCTGTATTTGTTTGTTGCCACAAAGCCTCATAGGATCATGGGGGCAGGTTTCTAGAGTTCATGATTTATTCATGTTCCAATGATGGAATTATGGGTGTGAGTTCTACACCCACCCTAATGTGGGTATTCTGCATACAATAAAAGGGAGGTAAGGAGGCTGACCTTGTTTCTCTCCCCTCCTATGTTGTGCTTGTTTTTTTTTTTTTTTCTGTCTTTTTTGACTAGGAATGGTTGCTTCTGTGTCATGCCACCCTGCCTTGGAGCCAGTTGTTTACAGACTGAAACCTCTACAAACTGAATTAAATAAATCATTCATTAATTGTTGGTGTTGAGTGTTTTGTCTGAGCAATAGGAGAAAAGTAACCAAGGCAGAATTTGGTACCAGAGAAGTAGGATTATTGCTGGGATTATACCTGGCCATGTGATAAAGAGCCTTTGGAATGGCTTGTGGGAAGAGTTTAGAAAGATTCAGAGATGTTGCCTGAAAGAGTGGCACTGGAACATCTTAGGCTGTCCTGTATGGAAGATTCTGATCAGAACTCAGAAGACCAGAATGCTGATAGAAATATTGCCAGCAATGACCAGGTTTGGGACATTTCTGCAGGGAGAATGGCAATGGCTGTTGGACTCCAGACGATTTATATGGTGGCTTGGCAGAAAGTTTGTCTGTCTTTTGCTCATGTCCAGAGATTTTGCTTGAGACTAAGATTAAGCGAAGTAGGCTAATTAATCTGGCAGAAGAAATTTCAAGGCAATTGAATGTTTAGGTGGCAGCATGACTATTGTTGGGGGTTTTAGCCAGATCTATGTTGTGAATCTACAGCAAAGAGCCCAGCAGAATGATATAAAACATTGTGAGTTTTTCCAGGAAAAGAAAAAAGCTCCAATAAAGCTGTGAACTACAGAAACAGAACTGAGAAGCTCTAGATTGCTGAGCAGGAATAGGATAATAAGAAAGATGACCTGAGAGCACCACAAGAAGCCACAGAACTCCACGCTTTGTGTATCAAACTGAAAAAGTGAATGACTTTACTTTGAGGAGAAAACTGCAGAGCATCATGTTCCAAACTGGGAGCGGGCACACTGAGTTCCAAAATGGTGGTGACAGCATAGAGAAATTTTTCTTCAGAATGAAGTTCCAAGTACTCAGTGATCTAGGCATGCAACTCCTGTAGACAAGAGAGAAAAAAATCTGGCTACAGCTGCAGCTGAAAGCAGACTGGCATCATCCACATGATGTTAGTTTTAGATGCATGCAGAATGCAAGACTTCTGAAGTTAAGAAGGCTTCCATGCAGATTTGATACCAAAACCGGAGAAGGACCCATCTATAAAAGAAAACATGGCAATCTTCTAATGAACTAGATGCAGAAGTCCTCAATGAGATAGTGGCAAACACAATACAACCAATTATCAAGAAGATTATACACCATGATGAAGTAGGGTACATTCTAGGGCATGCTAAATAGACAAAACCAGAAGATTTCAATCTAAAATCAAGAACAAGATAAGAATATCCACTTCAACTCTCCTTTTAAATATACTTCTGGAAATGTTAGCCAGAGTAAACAGATAAGAAAAAGAAATAAAAAGAATTAAGGACATGAAAGGAAGAAGTGAAATTATGCATTTTCCTGGATGACATGATATTCTAAATAGAAAACCCCAAAACCTCTACAAAAGATTTTTAGACTTAATAACCAAATTTTGCAGCACAGCTGATTCAAAGTCAATATACAAAAATCAATAGAATTTCTATGCACTAATAGAAAACATACAGAAAGAAAAATTAGGGAAATATCTTTCACAATAGTATTGAAAAGCAAATGAAATACTTTCTTAAGTATTCAATCTAACAAAGGAAGTTAAAGATCTCTGCATTGAAAATTAAAGTACTCTGAAAAAGGAAGTTGAAAAGAATATCAGAAAATGGAACGTTGTCCCTTGCTCATGGGTTGGAAGTATCACCAAAATGAAAATGACCGTACTACCAAAATTGTTATATGGGTTTAATGCAATCCTGCTTAAAATAATAATACAATACCTCACATAACTAGACAAAAGATTCCTAAAATTCATTTGGAATCAAAAGAAGAGGTAGAATATAAAAACAATTCTCAGCAACAAAGGCAAGATAGAGAATCCTTGACTTGAGATTATACTACAAATCACTATGATAAAAAAAGCATGGTAATGGTTAAAAACAGACCTGGGGATCAAATGGAACCAATTAGAAGAAGCAGAAACAACTTCAAACATAGTCATCTCATCCTATATCATCTCATTTTATTGTTTCTATCTTACCTTATCAAAGGGGGCAAATTTGTGCACTGGAAAAAAATAACCTCGTAAAAAATGGTGCTGGAAAAACTGGCTTTCCATGTGACAAAGACTTAAACTAGACCTGTGACTCTCACCATTCACTAAAGTAAAATTGAGATAGATCAAAGATCAAAATATTAAAACAGAAACCTTAAATCTGCTGAAGAGAGACTAGGAACCCTTGAAGACATAGATATAGACAAAGACTTCATGAACAAAACTCCAATTGCACAGGAAATACTACAAAGAATCAATAACTGGGATCTCATCCTATTAAAAAGTTTTCACAGCAAAATAAATCACCAACAGAGTGAAAAGACAACTCAGACAGTAGGAAAAAATTTCAGCCAGATGTCCCTCAAAGGACTGATATCTAGAACATACAAAGAATTTTAAAATAAATCAGACTTCCTCCCCCAAATTTAAAGACAGTTCAAAAATGGACATCTGAGATGAATATACACTTCTTAGAGGAAGGAAAAAAATGGTAAGTAAACACATGAAAAAATGTTCAAATTCACTAGTCAGTCAAAAGGTGAAAATTAAAACAATACTGAAATTCCATCTCACTCCAGAAAGAATGGAAATCATCAAGAAATCAACCAATAAGAAATGTTGGAGAGGGCTTGGGATTTAGCTCAGTGGCATAGGAGCCTGCCTGGAAAGAGTGAGGTGGTGAGTTTGATCATCCGTACAAACAAACAAACAAGCAAACAAACAGAAATGCTGGAGAGAATGTAGTGAAAAAAGAATCCTCCTACACTGTTGGTGGGAATGTAGATTGGTGCAACCACTGTGGGAATCAGTGTGGGGATTCGTCAAAAACACTAGGATTAGAGGGACCATTGAACCCACTATTCCCCTACTAGGTATTTACCCAGAAGGACTGAAAGCATCATGCAACAGCAATATGTGTGCATCCATGTTTATAGCAGCACAGTTTGTAATAGCTCCATCTTGGAAACAACCCAAAGCCCCATCAACTGAGAAATGGATAAAAAAAGATGTGTGTTGTTTTTTTATGCTATGGATTAATACTCAGCTATAAAGAGGGATAAATTTGAGATATTTATAGTTAAATGCATGCATCTTGAGACCATTGTCTTAAGTGAAATAAATCAGATGCACATGTGTAAATATCACGTTGTTTCTCTGGTGTGAGGAACATGAAATGTAAATAAAGACCAAAGTATATAAAAGTAAATAGGAAGAAATTTTTCAAAAGAAGGGTAAACTAGGGAGAGATGAGGGGGGAAAGAAGGAAGGGAAAAGAAAAGGAAACAGTAAAAAGAGGATAAAATAGAAACAAAGTTTTGTAAATAAGAATAAGAGATGAGGGGAATGGGAGACAAAATAAAAGGAGCTAAGACATATCACGGGAAGGTGCAAGTTCCAGAGTGAATGTGATCATTATGTTTATCTGAATTGTACCAGGAAACTTAATAAGAATAAAAAGTGAAAAACAAAACCCACCTCAGAATGAATATTTTGTTGAAATCAACCCACAATAGATTTTTATCCAAAATTTATAAGTACATATGTTCTCTGTGTTCTAGAGATGTGTACAAAAATTGAACCTCAACTTGCCCATAAAACAAGCGTTAACTTATTTCAAATAATAGGTATTATTCAGAAAGTTGTTCTGTTTTAAAGCACATTGTTCCTATGTCTCACATAGAAAATAATCAGGCTAGCAGTTTCTAAAGGATAAGTATTTCCTGCCACTGAAAATGCTAAAAGAGACACTTGTGAAATGGAAAAAGTAATGAGACCTTACTGTCAAAAAGCCTAGAAATAGGATGATGCATGTAGCATCTTTCAAAGAATGCCTGGTATCTAATAAACACGCCAGCAATTTCACCTTCTCTTACGTATATCCAATTTGCTACTCTTAGAGACTAGTCTGAAGAGTTTTCAACATCTTCAGAGTTGGTTCCCCCTGAACTTTTCTGCTTTAGTATTTTTCCCAGATGCTGCTCAAGGAAATCACATTATGCGTAACACTTTTTGCAACATACTGTTTGTACAAGCATCTTTTCTCATTTTGTGGCTTAATATTCAATAAATAAAATTTAGCACATGCTCATTTTTTCAACACATACCTATTGTATGCATTTCTACTATGCAGCAGGTATTGGCATGTCTTCCATTGTCAGATGCAAGAGAAGGCAAGGGGATTTTGTAAATTATCTGTGCTAAAGTATAATCATTATCCGTTAGTACATTTGTCACAGATTGTTGGGGATGGCCCTTAATTTAGAAATCTGAATAAGTCTTTGCTTTTCTTTTTAAGAATGGTTGCCTTCCCTCCCAGAGAATTATAGACCCTGTTTTATCTTCTTTTTATTCCCCTTTATGTATTTCACCTAGTGATCTTTCTTATGCTTTGACAAATATTTTTGTGTCTCTACTATAGTATTTTGGCCAATATTATAGCTAAAATGTGACTATGAACCAAAGTTTAGTGGTCCATATCTATAATTCCAGCACTGTGGGAAACTGAGGTAAAATTGTATGTGGGGAGCCCAGCCTAGGCAACCTGCAACTTAGCAAGTCCCTAAAAATAAGAACATAAATGTACATTTCTGCCTTCAGTAAGTTTAATTTTGGGGGGATAAATATTACTAAACAATCAATACATTAATATCAAGACTACTGTAATATTACACAACATAATATTAAAGTAATAGTAACAACATGTTCTATAAAACCTTGTATACAATTTATATGACCTACATATTTTAATTATCATTTCTCCTTGCTCAGCCAAAATACTGAACACCGAAGGTTAAGGAGGAAAGATTTATTTCTCTCACAATTTATGAAGGTTTAGGTTCACAATAGGCTGGCTCCAAGGCAGAATGGCATGAGAGAGTGGCACACAAGAAGGTAAACAATCTGTGGAAGGCAACAAAGCAACCAGCAAAAAGAAACAAGTGGAAAGCAAAGACAAGAGCAGTCCCTTTCTGTCTCATATTATATTCAGGCTACCTGCCATTAGGGCTGGTAGCACTCATGCCTTTAATACTGGTATCAACATCAATCAATCCCAGCACCATATTTTTCATTCTAGCACCACATACCCTAGATCCAAACACCTCCAAAAAGCACCACCTATGACTGCATGAGCCCTTGTGGGGCTAATAATATTCATTAAGAAAAGTTACAAACCATAACACTGCATTAATTACTTTAAAACTACAAATGAAACTTTTCTTTGAATTTACTTATCTTTTGTTATCAGGAATTGAACTGAGGACCTTAGGCTTGCCCAGCAAGCACAGTGTCACTGAGCTATATCTCCAGTCCCTTTCTTTGAATTTAAAAGCATGGTAGAATGCATATTATTGACTGAATTTTATCAGTAGAGTAATTACATTGAAATAGAATTTAAAATAAAAATGAAAACTTGGAGGCCAACAATTGCAAGTGGCATTTTCAAGGTAAGGCCTGACATGTCTAAAGCTATTTAAAAGCCAAGAACATTTCAAATAACTTGAAGCTGGGAACGATTCTCATTCATCCACACAACTGGAAAGCAGTATTAAGTATGTAGTGCAGTCACATACATGTTTGGGGTGTGTGCATGTTTTCGCTAATGATAGAATACTGAGTGCCTACTCGGCAGCTCTCCATTCTGAATTTCATTTAAATATTAATCGAACTGTTTAGCTTCCTGATTGCAAAACACTGAGACTGATGATAGTATTGATCATATAAAAGCTGGAAAGCTAGAAGTTAATTTCTAATGTATCTCTTTCACATGACCTTGATAATTAGATTATTCTCCAGGTCTCTCCTTTCTGCAGAAATCAAAGGGATGTTGCTAATTAGTTTCAGCATTAGCCCACTTTTTCCCTGTTAATTGGCACTGATCGTTGCACATCTTATCTCCCCTCCCAACTAATAATATTCATTAAGAAAAGTTACAAGAAATAATTATTCATGCTTTTGTATTCAATTTGTTGATTTGGAAAGCATTGAGTATTGGAAATTAAAGTAACACAACAGTCTTTGGAGGAAAGATAATTACGGACAATGTATTTGAGAGTATTCATGGGTGTGTCAAAGTATGTAATTCAGGACCCTGACCTTCCAGAAAATATGATTTGAAGATTGAGACAGTGACAGTGTTTGTAGATGCACAAATACCTTTGTCTGACTCCAGAGCACACATTCCTGAAACCCAAGTTCACCACTCAGTTAAAAGGAATGCATAGGTAAGTTTATAAATTTTGATAGAAAATTAGTGGTCAAGAAATTGAATAACACAAATGATGCTTACTTTTCTACAGATATCAAGAACATGTGAATTATCTGACAATTGAATTAACTACACAAAAGGAGAAATTGATGGTTTTGTAGAAAGGTAAAGCATTTTTATAAATGTGCATCTGTATTCAAATGGTTTGGTATGTGTACGTTTCTTTTAGAGATACAAACCTACCATATACATATGAGGATTTAATTGGTGTTTATGATTCTGCTTTTCTACAGTGAAAATGGTGAAATGTGGGGCTACACCAAGGTAATACATCCCTGTTTCTGTCAAACTAATTAGCTGCTCTTCTGCTTTGGGTACTAGCTTTCTGTTTTTCTTGCATATGACAATTATTAGACTGAAGTGCAGGGTGGGAGTTGTAGATCTGAGGTAGAGAGCTTGCCACGCGTATGCAAGGTCCTGAATGTGTTTCTTAGGGAGATTTCAATCCATGCCCATGTGAGTATGTTTATGTATACTGTGTTTTTAAGCTATTCTACTTACTGCAAGAAAACAAGGAAAAGCAAAGAGGTATCCATGATGTGCTACACTCTTCAAGGGGTAAGATCGACAAAAAATATCTGGTCACATTTCTTTGCAGTGTGACTGTCCCTGTTCTTATGCTTTGTACTTTTTCCTCCATCGTCTGAAGTGACTGTCCCCAAGTATAGATGGTACCTCTACTACTAGAGTTCTTTAGAGAAACAAAACCTCTTTCTATAAGCTCTGTTGGAGATACGTATTTTTATATATGCATATATATTTGCATATTTATTGTAGGATTTCATAGAAATTGGCTCACACAATCAAGGAGATATATAAAGCCATGTGATTTAACATCCCCAAGTTGGAGAAGCCAAAAATATAGCGGCATAATTTAGTCTTAGTTCAAAGATGAAAACTGGTTGTAAGATGTTCAAAGACAGAAGAATAAAGATGTCAAAACTCAAATAATAAGCAAATGTGTCTTCTCTGCCGCACTGTTCTACTTAGATCATTAAAGAATTGGTGAGGACAAAACATTATTTAGTGTGTTTATTCAAACAATGATTCCACAGACATCCAAAACAGTACGGTCTCAGCAGTTAGTGCCAAGGACATCATTGGTTATGCCAATATAATATCTTGGTTACGTCAAGTTGGCTCAGTAAAATTAAGCAGCACAGTACCCATTCAAACACCATCAAGCATCCCCCTATAATCTTCTGTATCTAGTTCTACAGAACAGAATTGAATGGTCCACCATGAATTGCAACCCAATAGCAACTATAAGATGCCATAATAAAACTGATTTGTGTACAGATTTGGTTCTCTATGCCTGTTAAACTTTTATGTCCTCACATTACTGGCCTTCTTTCTGTATGGTGTCTCTAAAACGTGGAATCTTGTCTCCTTGCCTCATGTCTTACTACCCAAGCAGTTTGACTTGGTGATTGAACAGCTGTTGAATTTTAGCATGTGAGAAGTTTCCTAGCAGTTTGCATCAGAGGGCATTGTTTTCCTTTCTGCCTTGCTGGCCTGCTCAGGTTCCCCATGACTTCATACTGGACATTTCCTCCACCCAACCGTGGCTTGACTGCCCTTCTGCTGTAAGAGGTCCTTCCAAAGTGGACAGGCCCAACTCATTCGAGGTCTGCTGCATAAAGGAATTTAAAGAGACAATAGAGCTCAACAAACTCCTGCATAAAATAAAATTTCTTTTTCATAAACCATAGGGTGCCCTTCCCGAAAACTAATGTTTATTCATCTGTTTGCAGTGTTTGCAAGGTGGAGATCTTATCTCCTAAGAACACTTCACAAGAGCTTGATATAAATGTATGTACGTGAGTAAATTAGGGGAAGCTGTTCCTTACCTGGCTCTCATAATCCTGGCCTTCTTGGTAAAATTCCCAGAACTCTATGACCTTCTAAATGACAAAATTGAGGTCTAAAAGCAGTGAGAAGAAAAAAAAGAGAGAGAGGGGACTTAGTTTTAAAATACATGAGACAGACCTGAAGGTAGAATCTGAATCTAACTTTGTGACTTTTTCGTCTGTATCTTCCCTTTCCCACGTGGTCAATTTCCTGGGCAATGCACATTCCTAGACCAAAATCCCAGAGTGTCTTTGACATGTGAGATTAATCAAAAAGCAGTCAAGAGCTTTGACTCATAATATTTTAGAGAAAGGTTTTGCACTTTTTCAGACATTTGACAGGTGAAAGGCGCTCTCCTCCCATCCATTTACATATAATTAGAGCACAATCCATTTTCACCATGGTAGTCAGGCTGACACGCAGCAGACCTCCTGAGAAAGCTTTATCCCGACATCCCTGTCAGAACATTTGTTTCTCCACAGTTTGGTGGTCTGCATTAACAACTTTGGAGGAAAGAAATTTTGGTGGGATGCCTTTTAAGCTAGCCAAGTCTTAAATAGCATTTATATAACTTACTGGCAAACTTAAAACATTAATGTTTATAACTGAAAATAAAATCTGGTAATTCTCAGTGGATTAGAAAATATTAGAAACTGTATTACAAAGAAGTTATATAATTATGCTGATCACATTTTGTATTCTTATAATTTTATTGGCTTATAAATTATTCCATGTATTTTGTCCAATAAAATTATTTAATTGGTAAAAGAAATTGCAGTTTGGATAAAGCTTTCTTTATGCATTTTGTCATATTATTACTTAGCAAAACTTATAAATTACAAGGAATAAGGTCATATAAGTGGCAAAGGAAAATAAATGCATCAATGCACATGCATTTTTAATAGAATTCAGCACATTTCAAGAACACAAAAGAATTGTGAAGCGCAGTTTCTTGCAAATATTAAAGAACAGTATTCGAAGAGCATCTTTCTAAGGCACAATTTCCCTAGTCTGTTCTCTGATTCTTTATTAAATTTGTCTTCCATTTTCTTTGAAATTTGCATCCTAATATCTGGATTTCTTTTTTGTTAGGTGTTGTAAGATAAACTTTAAGACAAAGTTATTTATTTAAATAATGTTATTACAGCAATTTGTCATTAAGAGTTAGAAAAGTAGATGCATGAAAATCTATACACATTACTATGCAAACACATAACTATAGTTGTATATGAAAGTTATTTGGGAAAATGTCATATCATTCCCTTTTTATATTATCTTGTGTTCTGAAATCTACTATATTGTGCTCTAGCTATATTAAACATATTCATAGAACATTGTATGATATTTTTCATATTTGAGCCTTCGTTCTCATTCTCTTCAGATTATGTCGTGGTTTCTTCTCACACGTCAATCAGCTGTTGAGGACACCATCCCCTCTCTGAAATTTCTTTCATCTGCATTCCAAGACTTTCTGTCTTTCCTTTTAGTACATCTGGATTTTAAAATATCTTCACATGACAGATCTATTGACAGTCTCCACACCTCTACAGTACACAGTATTTGGTGTATTGGAGAAGACAAAAAGCATCGTGTGTGGAAAAATATTCCCCTTAAATCTTTTATTTTCTAAAAGAATTCTTTCATACTTGTTCCACTGAGAATATCAGTTCATGTCTTCCAAATGTTCTTCCAATCTCCTATCATCTCTCTCTTCCTGTAATATTATATGAATGTATTATTGCCCCTTATAGTAAAAAAAAAATCTCAAGTCATCAAACATTTAGCTATCCACATTTCATTTTCTCTCTCTCTCTGTCTCTCTCTTATTCTCTCTCTATCTCTCTCTCTGACTTTCTGTCTCTATCTCTCTGTCTCTCTCTTTCTCCCATGATCCCTCCTTCCTTCTTTTTCTTCTCCTTCTATATCACTCCCATCTATCTTCTTCCCAAGATGCTTTATATCACTTTATAATTATTACCCATTTCTCCTTTTGAAGTTGTTGCCTCTGCTTACTTGACATTAGTAATAGAAATTCTTTTAATGTGCTGATGAATATTTCCTAGGTAACCTAATTTTTGAATCACAGACTAATTTGAGAAAACTGACAAGTAGTTCTTCAGGAGGACTGTACCTGGTTACACTCAACTAGTAGAGCTTAATGGTTTGTGCTTATGATACTGACCTCAATAATTAATCTGATTTTAATCTATGCCAATCAGTTGTGCAGAGAGAGCTTTCAATGTAGACTTTAATTTCCATTTTTGATTAATAATGAGTTTGACACTTCTTGTTCTCTAATGCATTAATCTTTATCCTTCTGAAAATTGTCTATATATATTACATGTATATATATAATTTTTATTAAAAATTTGGTTTATGTCAATTTTTTTTATTTCCAAGAATGGCTCATCTAGCCTAGAAATTATATATGTATGCATTTTAACATGGGAGGTGACTTTTCTTAGTTACTTTCTCCTCACTGAAACACAGCACCAGGTACCCATAATTCAAAGGAGCAATCCTACCATTCCTGAGGTTGACATTTGTCTAGTAAGTTGATGTCCATAATTTGTTCCATTCTATTTTCTTTTTTTGATTGTTCAAAGTTTTCCTCTTACTTGTTGTATCTTTGAAGTACAACTAGTGATCTCTTAAATGAAACATGGCAACATTAGAAATAAACTAAATATCAACTATAACATAAATTTTATATAATTTAATACTAAAAAGAGATTAAATTAAATAACAAGACAAAAACTAGAAAAATAGTTCTTCATTAAAATAGTTGAATGGAAGCATATATATGGTAAGATGTATTTTATATAATTGGCTGTGGTTTTTTAAAGTACTAAACATCAGGAGCCTGTGAGCTTGTCATTGATTGAAGGAATAAAACACTTACATTTTGTGAATAAGTAATTATGTTCTTTAAAAGTTAATTTAAGATACAGAAAAGATTACCATTTAAATTTGTATGATAACAACGTTTATTACAAGCTGTTTTTTACATAATGTTTTGTTTTTAGGTATTTTGAAAGTTAAAAAATTGTCAGTTCAATAAAAATCTCCCATTTCTAAATGATAAAGCCAAGTACAAGTCGTTGAGTGAATCCACTTAGAAAATATTAGAGAAGTAAGCAAAATAATTTTAAATAACATGGAAATTAGAATCTATATAGAAAATGTTGAATCTATTTTTAATTTCATGTTTAGACAGACAATTTACTGCATTATAAGTTTATTTTCAGTTTTGAAATTCAGCAGACATTAAAAGTCAAGCATTTTGTGACTCTTATACATTTATTAGTCTCTATTTCTTGATAAATCTGGTTTTCATATTGTTGTAGGCAGTGAGATAGGACTAGGTCCTCAATAGAGCCAGTGCAGACACCTGGCAACTGCTGGGGAAGCTGACGTCTCTTGCTGTGGACCAGGTCTCAAGACAAAAGGCCAAATAAATGCACCCATATCCTGAGGACTGATACCCTAAACAGTTCCCGTCCCCCTAGGAAAGAGTCACTGCTCCATAAGAATGTGCCCTTTCTACATGACTGGCTTTCCCATTTGTCCCTAATGTAACCAATTTTACCTAAACTATTGATCTTATTGGCTAACTATAGTTATGTCCCACTTTATGCCCATCTGCCTTGTGAGTTCCCAGTCTTCCCTCACCTTAAACCCATGGTTTTACTCTAGAAATCCCTGGAAAAGACAGATTCCTTGGCAATCCCCTTGGGACCCCTTCTGTCTCTCTTCAGACAGAAGCTTTCTTTCTCTAAATAAATATATTCTGCTCTTAGCCTCCATTGTTCCTAAAGGTCATTCTTCGATTTTAGAGAACACGAACTCGTGGACATAATAGGTCGAGAGTTTCATTCCCCTATATCAATATCAAGAGAAATCTTTCTAGAACAATGAAAAGATTTTACCTACTGATATTGTTAAATCTAAAAAATATAGCAAAATCTCCTGTGTTCAGAGATAGCGTTTGGGGAAGGTTACTGGATCATGGGGAGCTGATGAGTGCCTAGCTGAATGTGGTATAAGGGTTGGGGTTTGGTCCCTGGAGGCATAAACTAGAAGGATGTACCCTTATCTCTGGTTTCTCCCTTTGTTTCTGTCTCTATCTTCTGGCTACCAAGGTTTCTGCAGTTTACTACACTCTTTTGCTAGACTCTTTCCTTCTTGGAGCCAGCTGCTCATGGACAGAAACCTGAACCCACGAGCCAAATAAATCTCTTTTATGTTGCACGTGCCAGGCATTTTGTTCAGGGACAGGAAATTAACCAACAAAGCTAAAACATGATATGTAGGTACATAGGCATTTCCTGGACCTAAGAAGTAAACCTTTACAGGAAAATTATTTTTCATTTTCAATACTAATAAAAACACTTTTTCTTCCACA
This sequence comes from Hydrochoerus hydrochaeris, assembly GCA_004027455.1. Lineage (NCBI taxonomy): Eukaryota > Metazoa > Chordata > Mammalia > Rodentia > Hydrochaeridae > Hydrochoerus > Hydrochoerus hydrochaeris. Next base: position 54,941 of record PVLA01003763.1, read on the forward strand.
TACTTAGAAATCTTATGGCTTTTCTTTTCAACTCTCAATAAAGTAGCCTAAAACTGTCCATAGTTCAAAGTGTGCTTCTTCCTAGTGAAAGAGATTCACTCAAGGAAAGATTTTGAATTTATCAACCACTAGAGAATAAATTGTACTAAGAATTTTCCTTCTGTAAGGAATGTCTTTATTGGTCCAACAATAGACTGTGAAGAATTATAAGATAAATTTAATAACAGTACAATTTTTATAATTAGTTTTAAATGAAAACCCTTACCATTTATATGTGGTTTGAGATTTTGCGACAATTACAGATTAGACTTACATGAACTTGTTGAATGGACCATTGGTTTTGCAAGATGAAAGTTGAATGAGTCCTGATATGCTCACTTTTAATTTAGGAGATAATACAGATGTGTATAAAGACTGATTGGAAAGCAGAAAGAAAAAAATCTTAGATTTGGTCATTTTTCTTTAGTAAATTTTTCTCTGAAAAAGGGAAAAGAGTTAAGACATTTCAGAAGACAGAGACCATGGAAAATTTTTATGTTTTTAATGGTGTTAAAATAAGCCAGATGCAGAAAGACAATTACCACACATTCTCCATCATATGAGAAACCTAAAAAATGTCAGCTTGAAAACAGTGAATAGTGATTAGTAGAGATTGGGAAGGGTGTGGGAGAGCTGGAATAAAGGAGATTGGATTTAATCAGCACACCGAATGAATGGCTATGGAAATATCACAGTAAACTTTGATAGCAATCATAATTAATATGTTAATTCAAATTAAAAAAAATAAAGATATTTTAGGTTGGAGAGATTCCACCATTAGCAAGAGCACAATTTAAGATGCAGTAGGGAAAAGTAATCCTATTAGTCATTGATTCCTAGAAAATAAAGAAATCTAAACCAGGCATGGGGGCACACACCTGTATTCCCAGCACTTGGGAGACTGTGGCAGGTGGATTGCTGTGAGTTCGAGACCAAACTGGTCTACAAAGTGAGTTAAAGGCCATTCTCAACTATATATTGAGACCCTGTCTTGAAGAAAAAAAAATGATTATGCATCCCAAATACAGAATTATTTTTAGTAGAAATAAGACCATTTAGTCTCTGTGACAGTAAAACAAAATACAACACCAGAAAACAGAATAAAGGCTAACAATCATAGGCTAGTAAGTGTTGGGGATAAGAAATTCCTTTTCTGATGCTTCCATTATCTGTCCTATCCTGATGCTTCTGTTCTTTCTCAGTGATAAAACTTATTGAAGATTTGCAAATAGGAGATCAGAGAAAACATAAAGCAAGTAGGTCAATGGCCTGCAGAAGCATTTGATCAGAGAATTTTCATTCAGTTACTTGATATCATTAAAGACCCACTTGAGATTTGTAGATTTAATTTCATAATAAATCATTGCTTCAACTACAGGTGCAGCTGCAAACTAGAGAGATCCCTGGTTTTATCAGGATTGATAAATTAGCTGAAGAATATGATGAAGTGAGGAAGGAATGCATAGTTAGATATTTGAGTGATGGAAGTGTAAAGGGCTGAAATGTGAAATTTAGTTATGCTATTGAATGCGCAGTTTTTCTGTCTGGATGCTACACTACTAAATCTAACTTTTTAAGTGTGTTATTGGTCAGATGAAAATATACAGAGTAGGAACATAAATAGACTCAGTGGCGCCTATCAATACAGTTCACAATTTATATACACAGGCAAATCTCACAATTTACTAATAAATATAGTGAAAAAATATTGGTAAACACATTTAGCCAAAAAAGTAAGACAAAAACTGTCATTCATACTTTGCAGTTCTTAGAATACACAGATTTTTTTTTTAACCATCTGTTCCTTTGGTGAGATGTTTTTCACTATTTATCCTCCTAAATTGTACAACACACTGGACATAATGTAGGTGACAAATATCAGTCCTGAAAGAAAGGGATCGACCAACCCTTTCTCCCTGATTGCATTTAGCAACAAATGTGTCAGATTGGCACAAATTATTCCTTCAGGAAGATATATTGAGGAATGTGATCAGATGAGGTAAAAACAAATTTGAAAGCATATTTTAACATAAATGACTAACTTGGAGAACAAAGAAAGTTTCACATCCTCTTCTTGTTTTAAAATATAGATCTTCCACTAGCCTGGGAAATCCTGAGTGGCATTTTATTAATGAAGCTCTTCTTAAGAACTTTTCCTTTCAAAGTGTTCCTTGACATAGTCAAGTCTGAGAAAGAGTGCCTCCTCCAGAATCTGAGGTTGTCACTTTCCCTACCTCTCTATGTAATTGGTAGGTGTCACTAAAAGGCTTCTAAAATTACTCCAAAAGTTTTTGGCTTTAGTTAATAACTCTAAATGGTTTTTATCTTGAAAATCTGTCACAAATCTTTGAATTGTTATTCTTTATGGAATAATAACTAAATTTCTTATGGAATTTGTGGGTGAATGTAATGCACCATTAGTAGTATTTCTGAGTTGCTAATGACACTAAAGTAAAATTTTAAAAATATAGAAAAACATGTAACCAGGAATAAAGCCAGGAATAGTTGATTGACACTAGTTCTCATGCAAGTTTAGAGGAAATATCATTTTCAAAGGAGCTCTGTCAGCAAAAATAATTAATGTAATTTTAAGAGTCTGCCTTTCCTTACCACTAAATTGAGTTGAATGGATCCATCTGATTGTACTATTTGTGATGAGAATATGTTAGAATACAATAAAACGAGTGTGTGTATGTGAGTGGATCCTCTGCGTGTGTAAGTCAGTGGATTAAGCATGTGAGCTACCATTTTTATTGGTAAAAAAACTCCGCTGTCATCAGTTTTATATGGTTCATTATAATAAACATATGTATTTATTTGGATATATACAAAATATGAAATATGATATGATAAATCATTGTATTACAATAAAAGATATTTTGTATATATGCAAAATGGAACATTAGACACATGAAACCTATTAATTCACCCTTCCTTTTGTAATTCTTTTACTATATGCTTGCAGTGCATAGTGATTATATTCATGGTTGGGAATTGGTAGATGTACATAGCATATCTTAATTCTGTTTTATGTTTAAGCATTTTTTCTTATTTTATGGTAATAAAATAATAGAAGAATAGCAATAGTTAATGCATTATGTGTTGTTGCCTTTGAAGTAGTTACTCAGGATATAAGATATAAGTATAAAAATTTCTCCAATCAATAGTAGCATGAACCTTACTTTTTTATAAACTAAGAGACACTAATAGTACACTGACTTGTACTTTTTTTCTTTTCCCTACTATTCTCCCCCCTTTCACCCATCCTAGTTTCTTTTTACTTTGGAATAATTTCTTCCCATTTCACACTATCTACTGTATATTTTAGAACTTATTCACTCCTTTATTTTCGCACACCAGGGAGACAATATAGTGTTTATACATGTGAATCTGATTTACTTTGCTTATGAATATGGTCTCAACTTGCATCTATTTACCAATGAAATTCTCAAGTTTATTATGCTTTGTGGCTGATTTGTACTCCATTGTATTAAAAGACAATTGATTTTTTATCTATTCCTCGGTTGATGGGCATTTAGATTGTTTATGAGATCTGAGTATTACAAATTGTACTGCTATAAACATGGGTACACTTATATCACTGTGATATGGTGTTTTCAATTTTTCTATAAAGATACCCAGAAGGGGAATAGCTAGGACAAATGGGACCTGTAATACTAGTTTTCTCAAGACTCTCCCTACTGATTCCCACAGTGGTGGTACCAGTCTGCATTCCCACTAACAGTGATGAAGCCCCAACAACATCTATTATTGATTTTTTTTGATGCTAGCCATTCTTTCTGGGGTGAGATGGAATCATGGCACTATTTTAATTTGCATCTCTCAATTGATCAACAATGTTGAACATTTTTCATGTATTTATTTTCCATTTGCATTTCTTTCTCTGAGAAGTGCATATTCATCTCAGATGCTCATTGTTGGAATAGGTCTTTGAGTTTGAGGGGTCTGATATTCTTCAATTCTTAATGTGTTTTAGATAGAAGTCCTTTGTCGGAGAGCCAGTTGGCTAAAATATTTCCCACTGTTTGGGTTGTCTTTTCACTCTGTTGTTGATTTCTTTTGCTGCTTGTGCAAAAGCCTTTTAATAAGATGCAATCCCAGTTGTTGATTCTTTGACTTATTTCAAATGTAAGTTTTATTTTTAAGAAATTCTCTGTCTATCCCTATGACTTCAAGATTTCTACCTACATTTTCTCCCAGTGGATTTAGTGTTTCTGTTTTAATATTTAGATCTTTTATGCATTTTGCTTTAGTTTAGTGCATAGTGGTAAACTTGGATCTAGTTTTAGTCTTCAGCATGTAGACAGCCAGTGTTTCCAGCACCACTTATTAGAGAGGCTGTCTATCTCAATTCTTCTTACTTCCACCTTTCTCCCTCTCATACTTTCCTATATGCATCTCTAGATCTGATTCCTGTATCCAGAGACCTATCTACTTTCCTGTTAATCATCCTTTACTTTGCTCTTTGTTTATACTCCAGGCTTCTCAGTAACAGAAACCATGCAATATTTATACTTGGGCAATCCACTTTTCTTACCCTTGGCAAATTTCTTCATTCTCTTACTTCAGCACAGTAATAGTAGTTGATAACTGCCTTGAAAAGAAAATTAGAACCAGTACTCAGTGGAATTAAACCAGAATAAAAAAAATACTATATATTTCAAGAAGATGTGAATTTGGTAAAATTCCACAATGTTTTACTAGAAAAAGGACTCTCTCCTTTCATGACATTTAAATGTTAGTGAAACCAAATTTTGGAAACCTTATAGGACTACATTGATAGCAAGTACTGGCCAAAGTATTAGAGACAGGTCTCTAATCTACCCTATAGTAAAATATGCATAGGTGAATTTGTTTAGTGACTTTCTTCCTCCTCAAATAATATTGTTCTGTGACTGATAATTTCAAAACAATAGCCCTAAAGTAGTCTCTGTGTTGCAAACTTGCCTTGATTAAATCTCTGACTCTACAATCTTGTGCCCTCTGAAGTTTTCAAGACTAGTCTACAGACTTTCATTCTAGAAATTCTGCACGAATTCTTATAGTTTACTGTTGCAATTAAAATCCTTGGAGAATGTTATTGTGCATTGCATGCCTTTTCACCTTCATTGTCTACACAGTAATTAGATATAACAATAACTAATAAGTATAAATGTCAAGTACTATTATTTTGCCAAAACCAGCCCACATAGGTGTTGTTTTAATTTTGATAACTATGTACACACATAGATTAATCTATCAAACTCTCAGTGTGCTGTTACTCTGTGCCAAAACAGACACAGTATTTTGTAAGTAATTCCAAACAAGGCAGCTTCTTCATCTTAATGTAAAGGATGACAAGTTTCTTTTATCACTATCATGATCTGTAACACATACAGTACAAATGCACCTGTATCCAGTCTTTGATTCTTGGTAATGAGCCCCAATAAGTAATTTTTAATTAATTCCACCCAAGTGTGTCTGCCTAGCCTTATCTAATACAGTTATACCTGGATTCATGCACACTGCTATTTCCAAACAATTCAGTTTTCAAATAAAAGCATTGGGCAAGTTTGATTCTGCATACAAACCCCACATTGGGTGAAGAGCACTGCCTTCCACACCTCCCTGCACAAGCATGAAACAGTCATCTTCCCCAGAAGCATGGAGCAAATAACTCTGTGAACAGAGACACCACTGTGCATTACTACATAAGCTTCAGAGGCAAAGATTCTGGATACATTTCTCTTTATTCACATAGCAAAACTATATCTTCATCCCTCATTTCTAGGTAAGTGGGTATGTGTGATTCAGTTGCTGGCAGTAAAAAATAGATAAAAATGATAAATGTTGTGGAGAAAAGCAGGATTAAATTTGGGTTCAGAAAACCTTGGAGATAATTCTAAAGCAAGGGAAGATGATAAGAGAAAAGTAATGAAAAGCTTTGCATCTCTGAATGTCGAGCAAAACACCAACCAATCAAAATTTAAGGTTGCATAAATACTTATGCTGCACTAACTAGGGCTAGTGTGTGATGAGTGTCAGTGGATTTTTAATTTTTTTTATTTTAAAGATAACAAAACAAAACAAAACAGAACAAAGCAGATCAGAACAAAACAATGCAAGCAACAGAGAATTTCAAAATAAGACAAGAAGAAATCAACAATGGCTACCATAATGTCTCTTATTTTCTTCAAATAGTTGTCCATATAAACTACCATTTTCCATCAAAATTTTACTCTGGGAAAAAGGCAATTGAATTCACAAACTGTAAATATTTGCAATCAATTTAAAGTTCTACACTAAATCACTGTTTACTCCTTTAGTAAATTAAAGGAAGAATTTTAAGACAATGCCAATTTGAATTATGATTGAAATTCTTCTTGAATTACAACTGAATTTTGATGTGAGTGTGGTTCATAGCATTAAAACATGGTTTGTTTGAGAAGGTGAATTTGGAAGACATGGAATAAATGAATGTTTGGTAGAAGGTGAGCTATCTAAACTAGAGAATATAAAAGGAAAGTAGAAAAGAGAAACAGGAAATGGAAAGCTTGCTGTATTGATTTCAGAGTTACCATGCACTTTCATGCCTATTTATAAAGATTTTAACAGGAAATTCATTTTTTCACTGTAACTCCAGAATGCATAGCAGTCATTTCTGGATATATTTCTTGGCGAGAACTTCCTGTTTAATGCTAGTGACAACAATTTCTGTGAGGTCTCTACTAATGGACATATCAAGAGACTCTATATTCAAAAGCAAGTACATCCTTCTGGACCTTCTCTTGTCCTAGCTACTGTTGTCCCATGACTGTGATCTTTACTTATCTATTTGCAGTACAACTTCATGTCTCCTGAGTTTTCCAGTACTTTTCACTCTAGTCATAGGTCTTCTGGGTTCCTAACATTCGATTTAGATGCCATATAGTCCATGTCTTATTCTGGATACCTACTCAATATTACCTCACCTTTTCTTGGCATTGATAATTTCCTTTGTTTAAGTATAATTATCTTAGGCTATAAACAACAAAAGCCTATAATTATTTTAGAATTCCTTTTAATGATAGAAAATAACTGAATACATCAATCAATTTTTGTTCTTGGTAATACTGATTGAATACTGCTGAGACACTAAAGTTAGAAAATAAAAAGCTCATCAAGTGAGTCTCTTTTATTGAGTGGTTGATAGTCTTGAGAAAATTTTCAGGGGGTTCACATGCTTCTCAGAGGCTGGAAAACTCAGTTGTAGATTGTCACCTTCTTTTCTAGCCTGAGGCATTTCTTTTCTTTCTTGCCTCACTAAGTTTACTTTCCCCACCACCGAATTTTATCTGAAGTTTTATTTTCTTATCCATAATGTGTCCTTCACATTATTCTTTCAATACCTTTCATATTCCCAAATGTCAATATTTTGTCTCTATAAACAAATTTATTCTCTCTCTGTATGTATGTCTATATATGAAAACACACACATAAACATATACATACAGATATACTTGTGTGTATGTAAAAATATTTAATTGTGTATTTCTGTGCTTCTCACATACACAATAACATAAATATAATAGTATACTGAGTATCATATATAACGTATTTGAATGGGCTTTATATCTTTATATCATCAGATATGAAAGAGAATAAGTAATATTTAGTATATCACATATGTATCTTATATAAGATTTATTACCATACAGAATGTGCATATTTCAGAAGCCAACTCTGCTTGCAATCACATATTAGTTGTGTGTGATGAAAACTTTATTGATCTAATTCTTTATGTCTCAATTTCCTTATCTGTGAAATGGGAAACATTATATTGTTATCAAGGATTGGTGAAAAGTCCTACTTTTAAAGTGCTTAAATAAAGCTCTCTATTACTTGTAGGTCACAAAAAGATTGTATTTTCTTATTAAATAAATCTTGATGAATTCCAAGTAATTGAAATGCCTGACAGATTCTTGGTGCCTAAAGACATTTGTTGAAAGTCTAAAATATTTATAATGTTGTGGAAAAATTATATTAAAACACAAACTTTTGCTAGTATCTCTTCTCTTCACTCCTATCAACAGAGGTAAAGCCAAATCGGGCGAAACGATTGCGCTGCTAGGTAATTCATCCTCTGTAGGCATAAGCCTACCTGCATTGTTCACAGGTCCCGTTCTGAAGCTGAGTGATGGTAATTCTATTTCACAGTAAGTTCAGGATGAATAGAAATACAGGTCTCTTTAAAAATGTGCATTTAAGCCCGATACAATTGCACCTAATAAAGCCCTTGACACATTATAACAATTCCCCATCACAGCGCGTAAAGAGCCATACACAGCTCCCTCATTACCTGCCTGATGTGGCAGCCGGTTGTAACTTTTGCTCTGTCACCTTGTAGTTCAAACTGGCATAAAGCACAATGGGTCCCCTGGGCACATGGCATTGTTGAACTCATTAAAACCCCTCCTCAGAAACCCTTGTTCATCCTCTAACTGAACTGTGAGCAAATAACTTGGGACTGAAAAACCTTCCACAGAGCTCCTCTGCTGTTTCTCAGTAAGGCAGTATAACGCAGGTTTATGGTACTCATATGAGACTGTTTATTGAGTGTTATAAGGAGAACGTTTTCAGCATAACCTGATAAGGAGTCTAATATGGTAGATACATTTTTGACTTGACATAGTTAACAAGTCATGTGTGTTATCAGGGATAAAATTCTGTGATTTGCTTGTAAAGAATGGAAAGATGTATGTACTCTTTAGTTCTCTTCAGTTAGTTTGTAAATTAGTATGTGAAAATCCACATAAATTGTCCGCATGGGGGTTAACATAACTCAGGAAGTGGCCTATGATGCACACTGGGCTATTTAAATCATTTAAAACATCGTTTGGCAAACGGTTCCACTGACTTGACAAATTGAGATTCCTTATTAGTTTCAGTGTTGTTTTTGGCTTCAGTTTTCCCGCCCACCCTCTCTACTTCTAATTTCCAGATGGATTATAGCAGTCTTGACTATACTGAATGTGCTGTGTGTGGTAGAATTGGAGGGTGGTTGGGAAAAGATAAGAAAGTTTTCATGTATTTAAAGTTTTATATGTAATCAACACACTGTCTTTGAAAAGTATAGAATATGTCAGACCTCAGCTATTTTCCAGAAATTTTGAACCATGGAATGCTAGCTTATCTATTCAGCAAAGAATAGATACTTTCAAAGTCTTAAGTGAGACCCTGCAAGTCTGAAGTGAGACCCTGCTTGCTGTAAGGTAGGGGATGGCCACTTGCAAGCTCTAATGAAAGTCCCTTAGTGTAGCCTGTTAATGACAGTACTTAATCCCAGCAATGGAAACTGGAGATGACAGCTGCCCCACTGTCAACTGAGCCAGATTCTGACATCCACAAGTGAATAATGGCCAACCATGGTTGGTGACTTTCAGTGGCAAAGAAAAGAGATAACTTAATACAGAAGGGCCTTTAGAATCGTTACATCTGATGTTTCATAGCTATATAGTAATAACCCAATGATAGTAAGTAACGTTCTCAAAGCAGGACTAGTCGATACTATACAAATATAGGTTCGTGTCATTTATATGTCCTTGTTAGAGTGTGAAGTGAGTTTTTTCTGAGTTCTGCTAGAGTTTACAGACTCTATAATGACAGACTCTGCTAGAGTTTTCTTTCCTTTCTATAATGGATTGTTTCTAAAGATTACAAACAAAGCTACTTCTGAGAAATGCACAATTTTCTATTCTTTCCTTCAATGTATCCTATCTGATCTGGAGAGTCTAATAATATTCAAGAATAATTTTCCTGTATATCCTGTTAACTATGAAATAGATACATTATATCCATAAATTAAATTATACTTTTGGGGTTAAATTCTGCAAGAAAGAAAAAAAAATTCTCAAATAGATTTTCTATATCACAGTACAAAATCAATGATAGTAAATATACTAAATATTTTAAGAAGTTAAAACTGATGGGAACACATGTTGAAGAGGCTGTTAAAATGAGTAGAGGCAAAGAGAGAAGAACCTGAGAGGACTCGTGGGGAGAGTGAGTACATACGATATTCTGAAGACGGAAAAACATGCCGTTAGTCTTCTAAATGGCTGACAGATAGAAGAAAGGAAAATGTGTGAAAGGTTTATTTTTAGTGAGCAGTTCAAAGTGTGTGCTGGGGACGAAGCCAGTGGATAGAGGAACTTGAAGACATCCAATTCTGCAGCCTTTTCTTTTCTTTTATTTATTTACTTTTTTAGGTTAGATCATTTGGATAAATAGCAGAATTCAAAGAATCGGTTCCACTGCTGAAATATTTAATGCACTGGTTTGTACACCTGTTCTTGAAGCAAAGGATAATCATGAAAATGGTGGGAGCTCTACAGCCCACCTAGTCATGGTTGGATTGGTTCTAACATCTAGACCCAGAAGCAGGAGTTACTGATCTGCATCATAAGTGATGAATTCAGGCAGTGGGTAAAGATGTGTGTGTGGTAAACATTCAGCTTTCCACGGTGGGCTCTGGGGAGAGTGTGAGATGGTGTGTTAGTGCATGTGACAGGGTATGCTGAGGACAGGAAAGGAAAAACTGAAATGATCACGAGGAGACAATTCATCAACATTATTGCCTCTCATTGTTATTTGTACAGATAGTCACCAAATGAGACTTCTCAGGAAGAATTTGAGTAGCTCGTGACACATGAAATGGTGAAGATTGTTTAAAACCAACATTTGAAGTTCAATTTGTCCAAATGGAGCCATGTTCCTTCTAGAAAACACACTAAGTCATGGTAAAAAGTGAAACAACATGTGCTCTAATCTGTTTCCTCTGCAGGTCTGTGTTCCAAAGCTCCACTCGAGATGTGCACAGTCAAGAGAGTCGCCTTGTCCTTTTTCTCCTAACTCCATCTCTGGAGTTGCAGTTTTAAACCAGAAGATGTAAATAATTGGAATAACATCCCATGATAATGGATTATAAAAGAGATTATTAAAATGGCATTGATCTCAAATTCATGTATCCACAGAAAGTAACTGTTACCTAATGTTACCTGTTTCTTACATAATTTGTTAAAATAACTTTAAGTTACATGGAAATGCAAGAAAGAAAAGCCAGAAGAAAAACTAAAAATTTTAAGAAATAGAAAGATCTTTACTTCCATGTTTCAAGTTTTACAAACAAACTATAATCAATGCAGCATGGTATTGACAAAAGCATAGGTGTATAAATCAATAGAAAATATTGAAAGAAGAGAGACTGAACCTTATACTTTTGACCAATTTAATTTCAACAAGTATTTCAGAAAAAAATACAAGCAATAGAGTTATGTGCTTCACAAAAGACATTGTATGAACTGAATGTCCACATATGAAAGAATAAACCTGGAACATTACCATATAACATGAAAAATTAGCTCAAAGTGTGTCATAAACTCAAGAGTTACAACTAAATATATTTTATATAAAATATGTAAATCAGTTCTTCACTCCACTAATGAACAATTCTTTATTTATTTTAAAGAGAAAAAAACAAAAAAAGATAGTAAATTTCAAAGCAAGATAATAGAAATTAACAGTGAGTGATTCATATATTGCTTATTGTTATCTTCTAAATTGTTGCTCAGTTTAAAAGATATAGGTATTAAAAAGAAATTCTATCTTGAAAATTAATAGTAGTTTTTAAATAGACATCTACTAAAGAAGGTACATTAAATGTGAATAGGTACATGAAAAAATGTTCAATATTATTTTTCTTTAGGTAAATTAATGAGAAACTATTTCATGTTAGCTCACTAATGAAAATGATAGTCATAATAACAGTATTGATGAAGATTTGGAGAACTTGGAACACATAAAAATATAAAATACTTGCTTTGTGTAGCTGGGTGCTTTGGAATTTGGTGCATATATATTTAAGATTTTTATCTCTTCCTCCTGCAGTTTTCCCGTGGCTAGTAGGTAGTGACCTTCTTTATCTCTTTGGACCATTCTTAATTTGAAGTTCACATGATCTACAAACAGAATAGCTACCCCCAATTTTTTTTTGAGTTCCTGTTGGATGGAATATTGTTTTCCATCCTTTGAATTTCTGTCTATGAGTTTCCTTTTGGGTTAGATGGGTTTCTTGTAGACAGTATATGGTTGGATGTTGTTTCTTGATCCATTCTCCCAGTCTGTTTCTTTTAATTGGTGAATTGAGGCCACTTACATTAATGGTTATAACTGTCATATATTGGCTTATTCTTAACATGTTATATTTTTGATGTTGTATCTTAACTTTCTGTTCTTTTTAATTCTGTCTTGCTCAGTGGTTTTTTCCTATGTATATCTAGAATTTCTTTCAGTATTGTTTGTAGGGTTGGTTTTGTGATCATGAAGTCCTTTAGCTGTTCTTTGTCATGGAAGTATCTTATTTCTCCATCCATTTTGAAGGACAGTTTTACAGGGTGCATCAATTGAGTTGGAAGTTGTTTTCTTTTAGGATCTGAAACACTTCACTCCATGCTCTTCTTGACTTCATTGTTTGTGTTGAGAAGTCTGCTGTGATACTGATAGGTTTATAGGTGATCTGTCTTTTCTCTCTAACAGCTTTTAATATTCTCTTCTTAAGCAAGCTAAACCCAAAGCTCATAGAAGAGAGGAAATTGTAAAGATTAGAGCAGAAATCAATGCAATTGAAGCTAAAAAAAATACAAAGAATTAATGAATCAAAAAGCTGGGTTTTTTGAGAGAATAAAAAAAATTAACAAACCACTAGCTAACCTTATCAAGAGAAAGAAAGAAAAAAACCCAAATTCATGCAATAAGAACTGAAAAAGGAGAAATTACTACAGATCCCATGGAAATTCAAAAGATCATGAACACCTACTTTGAAAATCTCTACTCACATAGAGTAGAAAACACAGAGGAAATGGACATATTTCTAGAAATATATGAACTACCAAAGCTCAACCAAGAAGATATAGCAATTTTGAACAACCCAATATCAGCTATTGAAATTGAAAATATAATTAAAAACTTACCAACAAAGAAAATTCTGGGTCCTGATGGATTCACAGCTAAATTCTACAAGAAATTTAGAGAAGATTTGATGCCAGTACTCCTTAAACTCTTCAATGAAATTGAGAAAAAAGCAATCCTCCCTAAATCATTCCTGGAGGCAAGTATTACTCTGATACCAAAACCTGAGAAAGACCCAACCAAAAAAGAGAACTATAGGCCAATCTCGCTAATGAACATTGATGCAAAGATTCTCAACAAAATACTGGCAAATAGAATGCAGCAAATCATCAAGAAGATTATACATCATGACCAAGTGGGGTTCATTCCAGGAATGCAGGGATGGTTTAACATACACAAATCAATAAATGTAATTCACCACATCAACGGAGCCAAAAACAAAAACCACATGGTCATCCCAATAGATGCAGAAAAAGCTTTCGATAAAGTCCAACACATGTTCATGATAAAAACCCTTCAGAAACTTGGAATACACGGTGTCTACCTCAACCTTATAAAGGCCGTCTATGACAAACCAACAGCCAACATTATACTAAATGGACAAAAATTGAAAGCTTTCACTTTAAAATCAGGAACAGGACAAGGATGTCCACTCTCACCACTCCTTTTCAACATAATTCTGGAAACACTAGCCAGGGCAATCAGACAAGAGAGAGAAATAAAAGGAGTAAAGATAGCAAAGGAAGAAGTTAAATTATCACCATTTGCAGATGACATGATACTCTATATAGAAGACCCCAAAAAACTCCATTAAAAGACAGCTAGAGATAATAAACAAGTTCAGTAGTGTAGCTGGATACAAAGTCAATGCTCAAAAATCAATAGCATTCCTGTACACAAACAAAAAACTCACTGAGAGAGAAACTATGGAAATATTGCCCTGTACAATAACATCTAAAAACATGAAATACTTAGGAATCAACCTAACTAAAAATGTAAAAGACCTATATGCTGAAAATTATACTATGCTGAAAAAGGAGATTGAAGAGGATATTAGAAAATGGAAGGACATTCCTTGCTCTTGGTTAGGAAGAACCAACATTGTGAAAATGGCTATACTCCCAAAACTGTTATACAGATTTAATGCAATCCCAATCAAAATATCATTGACACACCTCACAGATCTAGAGAAAACACTCCTAAAATTCATTTGGAAACAGAAGAAACCTAGAATAGCAAAGGCAATTCTAGGCAACAAAAGCAAGGCAAGAGGCATCTCAATTCCTGACTTGAAACAGTACTATAAAGCCACAGTGATCAAATG
>PVLA01003763.1:69348-199020 GCA_004027455.1 Hydrochoerus hydrochaeris
ATGTCCACTGGAAGAAGGATAGTCTCTTTAATAAATGGTGTTGGAAAAATTGGCTCTCTACATGCCGAAGACTGAAACTAGATCCATGCATATCACCATGCACAAAACTAAAGTCTAAATGGATCAAAGACCTCAATATTAAAACAGAAACACTAAATCTACTGGAAGACAAGGTAGGTAGAAGTCTTGGAGACATAGGAGTAGGCAGAGAATTCATGAACCAAATGCAAACTACATGGGAAACACTTCAAAGAATCAACAAAAGGGATCTCATATTATTGAAAAGTTTCTGCACTTCAAAGGAAATCACCAACAGAGTGAAAAGGAAACCAACAGAGTGGGAAAGAATTTTAATCAGCAACCCCTCAGACAAAGGACTTGTGTCCAGAATATATAAAGAATTGAAAAACATCAATCCCCCCAAATTCAAAGACCCTCTCCAAAAATGGGCATCTGAGATGAACACACAGTTCTGAGAAAGATATACAAATGGCAAATAAATAAATGAAGAAATGTTTGCCATCACTGGTCATTCGAGAAATGCAAATTAAAATAGCATTGAGATTCCTCCTTTCTCCAGAAAGAATAGCTGCCATCAAGAAATCAACTGATAACAAATGTTGGCGAGGCTGCGGGGAAAAAGGAACACTGCTCCACTGTTGGTGGGAATGTAGACTGGTGCAACCATTATGGAAATCCATATGGAGAATTCTCAGAAGACTTGGATTGGAAGCCCCATCCAATCCAGCTATTCCCCTTCTGGGTATATTCCCCAAAGAACTGAAAAGTTCATATCACAGTGATATATGTGCACCCATGTTCATAGCTGCACAATTTGTGATAGTTAAATCATGGAAACAACCAAGATGCCCATCAACTGCAGAGTGGATGAAAAAGATGTGGCATTTTTATACAATGGAATATTACTCAGCTATAAAAAACAATGATCTTGAGGCCTTAATAGGCAAATGGAGACAACTTGAGACTATCCTCATTAGTGAAATAAATAAGAATCATATTTATAAATATCATATTGTGTCTCTGGTGTAAAAAGTAAATAACTACAAGTGTAACAAAACCAAAATCTGTAATTGCTATTGTAAAAAAGAGAGTAAAAGAAAGTGTTCTAAGGGATATAACTGCATGTAAGTTTGAGTGTGTAAAATAGATGACCATATTGTTGAATTTTTTTGGATCTTTGAACAAAACTGTTTGTAGTCTGACTGTTTGAATATTTACTATATACCGTTTAACTTTGTAACTTGAACAACTACATCCAAGATGACAGTACATAATTTATAAATTACTGATTTCTTAGTGGGACTTTTTCTCATTCTTTTTCTTTCTTTCTTTTAGAATTTTGTATTGTTGTTACCCTTTTTTTCTGTTTTTTTCTCTTTAAATAAAATTTTAAAACTGTATAATTACTATTGTAAAAAAAAGAGGAAATAGGAAGCGCTATAAAAGATATAGCTGCATGTATGTTTGGATGTGTGGGATTGATGACTATATTTCTAGGTTCTTGTTGGATTGTTGAACAGATCTGTTTGCACTCTCACTGTTTTAGTGTCTACTTTGTGTGCTTTAATCCTGTAACTTGAATAACTATTTCTAAAAGAACAATATGTAATGTACCAACTAGTGATTTCTTACTATTTATCTTCTTTTCTTGAAATTCTGTAATACTTCTACATTTTTCCTGTTTTTCTTCTCTTTAAATAAAAAAAATGAAAAAGAAAAAAAATATTGTTGGATATCTGGGATGGTGATTATTATATGTCTGGGTGTAGTTTGTTTTGTTTATGACTATTTGGAGTGCTATATGAAAAATCAAAAAATCAATAACACAATTATAACAGGAGACCTTAACACACCATTGACACTAAGGGATAGATCAACTAGACAGGAAATCAGCAAACAGATAACAGAACTGAATAACATCTGTGAACAAATGGATTTGATACATGTATACAGAGTGTTCCATCCAACAACACCAGAATATACATTCTTCTCAGCAGTACATGGGACATTCTCTAAAATAGACCATATACTAACCCACATAACATATTTAAGTAAATGAAAAAGAATTGAAATTATCCCATGCATGTTATCAGATCATAGTGCCATGAAACTAGAAATTAATGATAAAAGTAACTGCAAAGACCCCAAAAACACATGGAAATTGAATAATACACTCTTGAGCAATCAGTGAGTCACAGAGGAAATTAAAGAAGAAATTAAACAATATCTATAAGCAAACAAAAATACAAATACAGTTTATCAGAACTTGTGGGATGCTATGAAAGTGGTCCCCAGAGGAAAATTTATTGCATTGAGTTCCCACATTAGGAAAACAGAATGAACACAAATAAGCAACCTGATATTACACTTTAGACATCTAGACAAAGAAGAGCAAGCCAAGCCCAAAGCCAAAAGAAGGGAGGAAATGATAAAGATCAGAGCAGAAACTAATGCAATAGAGACGAAGAAAACAATGCAAAGAATCAATGAATCAAAGAGTTGGTTCCTTAAAAGAATAGATAAAATTGATAAGTCCTTAGCCAACCTAACTTAAAAAATGAAAGAAAAGACTCAAATTCATGCAATACAGAATGAAAAAGGTGAAATCACTACTAACCCTGTGGAAATACAGAAGATCATCAACAACTATTTCGAAAACCTCTACTCTCATAGGTTTGATAACATAGAAGAAATGGACAGATTCCTAGAAACATATGAACCACCAAAGCTGGATCAAGAAGATGTAAAACTGCTGAATAACCCAATTTCTATTAATGAAATTGAAAATGTAATCAAGTCCCTACCAACAAAGAAGAGCTGAGGCCCAGACAGATTCAGTGCAGAATTCTACAAGAAATACAAAGAAGACTTAATGCTGACACTCCTCAAACTCTTCAATGAAATTGAAAAGGAAGCAATCCTTCCTAACTCATTCCTGGAAGCAAATATCACTCTAGTACCAAAACCTAAGAAAAACCCAACTAAAAAAGAGAACTACAGGCCAATCTCCATAATGAACATAGATGCAAAAATTCTCAGTAAAATATTGGCAAACAGGATGCAGCAAATCATCAAGAAGGTTATACACCATGACCAAGTGGGATTCATCCCAGGCATGCAGGGATGGTTCAACATATGTAAATCAATAAATGTAATCCACCATATCAATAGAACCAAAAGTAAGAATCACATGATCATTTCCATAGATGCAGAAAAAGCTTTTGATAAGGCCCAACACCCATTCATCATAAGAACCTTACAAAGAATTGGAATAGATGGTCTTTACCTCAATATGATAAAAGCCATCTATGACAAACCAACAGCCAGTGTCATATTAAACAGCCAAAAACTGAAAGCCTTTACCTTGAAATCAGGCACAAGACAAGGATGCCCCTTATCACTGCTCCTATTCAACATAGTACTGGAAATACTATCCAGAGCAACTAGACAAGAGAGAGAAATAAAAGGAGTAAAGATAAGAAAAGAGGAAGTTAAATTATCATTATTTGCATATGACATGATACTCTACATAGAAGACCCTCAAACCTCCATTCAACTAGATATAATAAATAAATTCAGCAGTGCAGCTGAATACAAAGTCAATACTCAAAAATCAATAGCATTCTTATACACTAACAAAAAAATCACCGAGAGAAAAATAAGAGAAGCCACACCATTCACACTAGCATCCATACTTAGGAAATAATCTAACAAAAGAAGTAAAAGATCTTTTCAGGGAAAATTATAATACCCTGAAAAATAAATCAAAGAGGACTTCAAAAAATGGAAAGACATCCCTTATTCATGGATAGGAAGAATAAATATTGTGAAAATGGCCATTCTCCCAAAATTGTTATACAGATTCAATGCAATCCCAATGAAAATACCACTAACATAACTCATAGATTTAGAGAAATACTCCTAAAATTCATCTGGAACTAAACGAGACCTAGAATAGCAAAGGCAATTCTAAGCAGCAAAGCCAAGGCAGGAGGCATCACAATCCCTGACTTGAAGTTATACTACAAAATACCATAATAAAATCAACATGGTATTAGAAAAAAAAACAGACCTGAAGATCAATGGAATAGACTAGAAGATACAACTATGAACACACTCAGCCACTTTATCTATGATAAAGGGGCCAAGAATGTTCACTGGAAGATCAATAGTCTCTTTAATAAATGGTGCTGGAAAAACTGGTTTTCCATATGCTGAAAACTAAAATTAGACCCATGCCTGTCACCATGTTCTAAACTAAAATTTAAATGGATCAAAGATCTAAATATAAAAACAGAAACACTACATCTGTTTTAAGACAAAGTAGGTAAAAATCTTGAAGACATAAGGGTTGGTAGAGAATTCATGAACAAGAACCAAACTGCACTGGAAATACTTCCCAGAATCAATAACTGGAATCACATCTTATTAAAGAGTTTCTGCATGTCCAAAGAAATATCCAGCAGAGTTAAAAGAAAACCCACAAACTGGGAAAAAAAATCTTAGTGAACTTTCCCTCAGACAAAGGACTTCTGTCTAGAACTTATAAAGAATTAAAAAAAATCAGACTCCTGAAATTCAAAGACCCAATCCAAAACTGGGCATCCAAGATGAACACACAGTTCTCAGATGAAGAAATATGAATGGCAAATAAATACATGAAAAAATGTTCATCATCATTGGTCATTAGAGAAGTGCAAATTAAAAGCACACTGAGATTCCATCTCACTCCCATAAAGAATGGCCAGGATCAATAAAACTACCAACAACAAATGCTAGATAAGCTGTGGGGAAAAAGGAACTCTTCTGCAGTGTTGGTGGGAGTGTAGACTGGTGCAACCATAGTGGAGGTCAATCTGGAGATTCCTCAAAAAGCTGGGGTTGGAGGTCCCATTTGACCCAGCTATTCCACTCTTAGGTATATTCCCAGAAGAACTGAAAATATCTTACCACAGTGACAGATGTGCACCCATATTTATAGCAAAACAATTTGTAATAGCCAGATCTTGGAAACAACCTAAGTGCACATCAACAGAGGAATAGATAAAAAAAAAAATTGTGGTACTTTTATACAATAGAGTACTATTCAGCTATAAAGAATGATCACATTGAGATATTTATAAATAAATGGATTCAACTTGAATCCATATTCATAAGTGAAATGAATCAAACTCACATTGTAAATATCATATAGTTTCCCTAGTGTTAGAAATGGTAAGAGTACAGAAGATATAATGGTAATCATGGTTCACCATTATATTGCTTTGAAGTCTTATGTTTTCATTCATTGGTTGGAATGGTTTTATTCTGTTTTGTTTGATCTTAATATATGTGATGGTATGAATAGTTACTTTGAAGAAAAGACAATATGGCAGCCATTGTTGATTTTGTGTCATCTGGCTCTGAAGTCCTACCATGCTTTTGTTTTTCTACTGCCATTTGTTCTATCATGTTGTGTCTTGTTGGATTTTGATATGTTTGATGGTATGGGCAGATTTTTTGTGGAGGATGGGATAATGTGGTGGCCATTGTTCATCGTCAGTTGTTTGGTTCAGAGTGCCTTGTGGTACTTTCATTCTCTTGAGTGGTTTTGTTCTGTTTTGTTATGGTTGACATTGTTGTGTGTGGAGCTGAGCTCGGCTGTTTCAGGGGAAGAGACATTGTGGTGGCTGCTGTTGGTGTCTGGTTGTCTTGTTGTGTAGTGCTGTGTTGCTTGTATTGTTCTGTTCTGATCTGCTTAGATTTGTCCTCTTTTGTTTTGTTCTCTTTAAAATAAAAAAAAAGTTTTAAAAAGTATAAAATAATAAAACCATTTTGGAACATAGTTTGAGGTTTCTCAAATTTTTAAATATAGTTACTGTATGACCCTGCTACTCAATCCTTGCTAAATAAATTTAAAATGCTGTATGGAAATGCAAGGTTACAGAGGAAAAAAAAAGAACTATTTTGAGATAGAAAAAGAGAGTTCATACCTACTTATTTCAAATGAAAAAATGAAAACCTATATCCACGCCATGATTTGTAGATGAAAAATTTAACTAAAAGCTGAAATAATTCAAATGATCATCAATTTATTGAATGAGTACATAAAATACAATGTGCCAATTCAATGTAATCATATTTAATTAATTTAATACACACTAAACTAGGAATGGGCCTTAAAATATTATAAGACAACTAGAAACAAATGACAATATAATACAAAAATTTCATTTACTGGGTTGTCAGAATTATATTTCAAGAAAGCTATTAAAGGAAAATAAGACAGATTGGAAGGAATGAAGAAGAAATTTTAGATAATTTCTATTTCTGAAACAAAGTTTCTATGATTTCTATGATTTACTGCATTTAAATATCAAATATGATTAGCAGAATTTAACCAATTAACTATTACTTAGTTCTAAGGAATCAGAGAACTCTTCCTATCAATATTGACTTTAAAAATCCAATGTAGTATATCTTTTCATATTTTTTATTCCCACAGTTCACAATTTTATCTATGCTTACACCAACCTGTTTTCTTCTAAAATTATTTGAATCAGTTTATAATTTTTTCAACACTGAGATAGTGTAATGAAAATAAAGGTTGGTTCTGTTCTATAGTGATGTGCACATGCATCACTTGGATTCATCTTTTGCCTAAAAGTTGCGATGCCAGTTTTAAATTATACAATATGTTTTAGGTAAATTAGGGTAATAATAACTTTTTTCCTGCTTTGTCTTGGTGAAAAATCTTAAAGGTCATTTTCAAGGACACTATGAAATATCTTTTATTAAAATCATTTTAATATCCGGATTTTATTTAAAATTTCATGTGAAGTGAAAAGAATGGACGAGAACCTAGATCATGAAAGAGTTACTATAAACCAAATGTTTTGGGGGCCAAGAGTGGGTGCATGGGTGCTTATTTTATTATTCTGTGTAGTATGTTTGTAGATAAAAATATAAATAAAAATCAAAACATATGACCAAAAGAGCAATGAAACACTTATTTTGATTATAAATCATATGTGAGATGAATTTTTGACACCAAATGAAAATTTCAAAAAGAAAGTAAGAATTTTACCTTTACCAAGAATACTAATGTGTATTTTAACATAAATTGGCATATATGTCTTAGGTTAAATATAAAATGGTAGATATGTTCTTCTTTTAGCTAAGTGATAATAGATGAGAAATTAATGAGATTATGTAGCAATCACATCAAAACATAAACATGAGAGATACACAATTTTATCTTTTCACATGCATAGACAACATTTTATTCATGTGCCTAAACTTCTTTTTCCCTGTACTCAGCTCTAATTTCTGTTGGTTACTGTGGCTCAGCTGAAATCAGTCTTTTTGAGTGAACACTAATTTTCAATTCCACTTAGAAGATGAATAATAGATACATAGATCAATATATATATATATATATTCAGAACAATTTATTTTATTATTCTTATTGAGTTTCTTCCACCAATTTAAATATTTAGGATGGGTGGGCAAGATATGAGAAATATTTGAGGGTTCTGGCCTCCTGGTGGGAGCGTGGATTACATGTAATAATTTGGGGCATAGATTTATTTCCAAAGTAAGTAGGTTTTGATTTGTGATTGAATTTCTTAATAAGCAATCAAACAATCAACACCAAGATTATAAAGTCATGTGTCTTTTATTCTAGTACATTTTAAAATCATTAAATTACTTGGCAACAGCAAAGAAATTTCTGTCATATCATATTTAAATAAGCAAAAATGAAAGCGAGATAGGTCCTCTGACTCCACAATATGGCTTTGTAACCAACTCACTAATGCTTAATGGTTTAAAATGAGTGTTTATCCTTGTGTTTCTTGGTTGTATAGGATGACCCTGTTTTATTCAGCCAGCGAATGGAATCAAATGGGGTTGTCCAATTAAGGCTGGGTTTGGTTTGGTTTAGCTATCGACAGAGATTTTGGGTCAGTTCTCTCCTTTAAATCTTTAATTTTCCTGACAGCAATTTTCCCACGTAATGTTGTTATTTTGGTGATAATGGAAACCCAAGATATGGCTGTTATACGCATGATACTACATAAGCCTAGGTTCAAATGTCACAGTTATAGGAAGAGTCGAAGTCATGTGAACTGTAATTCAGTCTACAGCCTAATGAAAATCACACATAATTTGCTTGACAGATGTTATTTATTCATGAATGTGTAATCTGGTGTTTGAAATGTCTCATTTCTTCTGAGGACCATTTCTTTTTTTTTTTTAATTTGTTTTGGTACTGGGGATTGAACATATGACTGTGTGCTTGCCAACTGAGGATCATTTCAACTGGAAATATCTTTGTTGTGCTTGCACATTTGAATATTATAATATTCATCACAGTATATCAGGTCATATTTTCTGTAAATTTATGAAGAGAAAAAGGAATGAGCAAATGGAAAAATCACATTCTAACCCATGATGTTATTGGTCATATAGCTAACAAAAAATTAGGCTAATGGGTAATTGCTCTTTCCCCCCAGGAAGTAGTTATCTTCCTTGGTTCAAATTTTACATCCTTCTTTCCTTCATCTTGATCCCTTATATGGCATATCATCAGAATTATTTTCCGATATTCACTAATGGTGGGAAAAGGAAAAACAAAGAAGGAAGATAAGAGATAAGAATAAAGGTAACATTAGGCGTAAAGGCTGAAATTCAGCTTAAAACTAACATTGTTTTAAATCTGAAGTCCTTGAGAGTTTTGCTCTTGGGTGTGTGCTTCCGTTGTGCAACTTGGAGCAAAGAGCCCTAATTTATTTCCATCTATTTTAAAATGTTTTAGCTAGGAAAAGTGGATGTTGTTGCTTTTCTTTTTCTTCTAATTTTCCACTATTGAGGGCCAGCTGAACCAAAACATTTCAGCAATCCGCAGCGTGTTTTTCTTTGACTGCTCCTTTCCATATTCACTGACCTTCTCATTTCCTCTCCAGACCCTGTTTCCAGATTTATGCTACACTGTGGCAGCACTTCTGTGCTCCTTGTTATACATCACTGAACAACCAGTTTGTTCCCTAAGTTTTCTTTGTTCTTTCTATGTCACACCATGTCTGCCTTGCAGTGGTGTAGAAGCAAGTATTTTGTTGTGTTTTGTCTTGCCCTTTGGGCAGTTCAGAGACTCTGGGTGAGCAAAGATACATCATCCTGGCCTTCTAAGGCTTATAGATGTAGCTCTAGAATCACATGATATGGTCTGAATAACTTCCTAAGATACAAACAGAGAAAACTCTTTCCTCCACTAAACCCATGTAGGCTGACCTTCTGTTGCTGTGAAAAATGCCTGAAAAAATCAGCTTGAAGAAAGTTTTGTTAGGGGTACAGTCTTCAGAGCACTTAGTTCATGGTCAGCTGGCCTTAGGGTATGGTAAAGCAGAATCAGCATGGAATATTAGTACTCATGTCAACCATGAAGCAGAGAAAGTGATAGTTCAATGGGAAGTCGCTGGAAAAAAGAAATAATCTCTGTGTTCACCTGTGACCCACTCTGCTCATTTGGACTCCATCTCCTAATAGGCTATTTGGTTTCAAATACATCAATGAGTTAATCAATTGATAAGAATGGTACCTTAATTATCCAATTACCTTGCAGAAGCTTATCAGATCTGAATATTGTGAATTGGGGCCTAAGCCCCCAACATGGGAATCTGAGGAGAAATAAAAACTGTACCCCAAAAGCACCTCAACCATTTAGAAAGATGGCCTACAGGATTCCTATATCACAACCACTTTTACAGAGCTTCTGGGACTTTTGTTGCTTAAATCCTAAGAGAATGTTTGTGTGTATGAGCGCATGTTTACATGTAATTGAAATATATAGATATAGATATTCCATAATATGAAATATATATATATATCAGCATCTATATCTCTGTATCCATCTGTATATTCATGTATAAATGCATTCATACACCTGAATTTAGAGAAAATACTGCTCAAACAGTAGATAAAAAATCTACAAAAGTTGGGTATCATTTAATCAGGAAACTACTAGCTGTAAATGTTTTCTTCTCTTCGTGTGAGATATTCAC
Source organism: Hydrochoerus hydrochaeris (assembly GCA_004027455.1). Classification (NCBI taxonomy): domain Eukaryota; kingdom Metazoa; phylum Chordata; class Mammalia; order Rodentia; family Hydrochaeridae; genus Hydrochoerus; species Hydrochoerus hydrochaeris. The sequence goes on from PVLA01003763.1 coordinate 79,410, forward strand.
GTGTAAACAGGACTACAGGACTAGAAAGTGTAGTTAATGATTTGTGTGACTCTGTATAGAGGACCTTTCAGTGAGACTTGTATTTTCAGTGCTCCCACTTTTCAAGGCACATCAACCTTAATCTAGTTAAAAAATATTCTTGGAGCAGGGGATTTAGCTCAGTGGCATAAGAACCTGCCTGGCAAATACAAGATAGTGAGTGAGTTCCATTCCCAGTACCAAAAACAAAAACAATTTCTTACAAAGCAAATGTAGCAGGAAGGAACGGATTGTGGGCTTGCTCCACTTCAGCAAAGCAAAGTCACCCTCCAGAACCGGAAGTGTAGACCTCTACAAAGTGGGGAAGTCATCACTGAGTGAGAGAGAGCTAACTTCCCAGCGAGGAGACACATCTACAGCGTGGCAGTTCTCTTCTGACACACATTAATCCTTCTGTGGGCTGCAACAGATGCTCAGTATCCTCTTACCCAAACATTTTTATTTTTCTCTATGAATATCAAGTGTATAAGTAAAAGGAAGAGCAGCCAAAAATATTTGCATTTATCCAGATTCTGCTGATGAACGGCATCAATGTGTTTGACAAATATGTACTAATAGAAAATAATAGTTAAACAAAGAAAAAGTAATAATGTGTTTAATCTTTGATCAATGTTTTAACCCCTCTTCAGATGTACATAATAGTACAAGCCTATCACTTCTAATTGCACAATGGGCACTTAGATACAATTTTGATGGTGAAATGTGCCTGTAATCACAGCACCCTAGAAGACTAAGGTTTACATGACTGTGATATAATTATCCAAATCGGAAAGCCAACATTGGCACAACGCTCAACATGACCATGTGATGCAGACAGTAAATGATTCCAACATTACAAATAGTGAGACTTTTCATTTCTGATTCAGATTCCAGGTCACAATAACACATCGAATCTGTTTCACTATGCCTTCTATTGAATGGTTTCAGTTTCCCTTGCCTTTCAGTAAGGCTTTCATTTTGCAAGCAGTTCCTCAATCTACACCCACTAGTATTTCCTCATGTTCTCCATGCTGCTCATATTTGGCAGAAAGGACACAAGATATGCTACACTTCCTTCTGTACTACATCATCAGGAGGCACTTAGTGTCCAATTGTCACACCTGTGATCATAGGAACTGTGACCAAGCTCCTATCTTCCAGCATTCTTCAGTTTCATCATCATTTTGTTCTGCAGTGGATCTGTGCTTTGCAGAGGGAAGCTTCGTCTCTACACCCGTTCACCTGTTCTTGTCAAACTTTCCCCATTCCTAGCTTTACCACCTATTTTTAACTCTCCCACGGAGCAAATTGCTGAGTGACTTTCAAAGAGCATTCAAACAGAAGTAAAATTAAATAGTTGTTTTATGTGTGTGTTTACTTATCTGCTATTGATTAAACCTAGAATGAATAGAACTTTTAGTAAAAAGGATGATATAATTGTTGCCTGCAAAAATATGTAAATGGAAAAAAATGGTTTGATTAAACTAGAAAAGGATTTCTTATGGAATCCACATATTGCTTCCTTAGAGGATGATTATTCTGTGTAAGAATGGCTCTAGCTGGTAGCAAATGTGGTGTAGAAGGTTTAAGATGTCTATTGAATATTTGGAAGTAATGACATCTCAATCCTGCCTTTCATGCGAGGAAATGGAGCTAGTAATTCATATCCATGAGTTCATACTTTCTCTGATATTTAGTTTTCCAGTTCCTTGATAAAGTATCATTCATTTTTTTCTTTTACTTTTCTTCAGTTGCCACAAACCTAGTGTGTAAGTGTATGTACAAAGACATTTAACAACAATTAGAAAACTGAATCTAGCAACTTATAAAAATGATACATTAAGCAAACAGGATATTTATCCAACTAATACTAAATTGGTTTATTATCTAAAAAGTGAATTAATTTAAAACACACTAATAATTGAATGAAAGGCGAAAATAACATGACCTTCTTAACTGTCATAGAGCATATGAAAAATCAGTACCCATTCATTAAAACAACAATAACAACAACCTAACAATCTTTGATAAACTAGGATTAGGTAAGAACTACCTCAGGCTGATAAAATATGTCCACATAAACTTATAGATAACATACTTATTGATAAAATGTTAATATCCCTGCCCTAGAAATCAGGATCAAGTCAAGAACACATAGATTTACTGATTTTTTTCCAGTATTGTACTGAGAATCCTAGCCCATCAAAAAGTAAAAGAATTGATGTCCAAATTGTAACAAAACATAAAAATACTTTTATTCACAAACAATCTGTTTCCATATGTAGAATTTCCTAAATAATACACACACACACACAATTTAAGAACTATTAAACAACATCAGGAAGATTGAAAAATAAAAGATCAACGTATAATGAAAGTTATCTCAACACAAACGTAAAGTAGACAAAAATTTAAAAGTTTAAAAGCAATAGAATGCAAAGGAGTCCTTGGTCTCTCAAACAAGACCTATATAACATTGTAAATGTCAGGGCAAGTCTGTTTTCTACCGTGAAAAGTTGTTCAGATCCTCTTTCTTCAAATTAGAAAGGCCCAATAGGCATTCCTCAAGCTCATTTTTAATTATTATCAGGATAGACACACAACAGGATCCAGTGGTAGTAAAATTAAATGTCAAGGGAAATCTTATGATGTTTGTTTTGAGTGCTTGCATGGTTTACCTTACCAAAAAGAAAACAATGGCTTCCTCTGGTCAACTTTCCCATTTTACAGTACCATTTTCTGCTCTTTCCCGTGGGGCTGGTAGGAAGTCTACCTCATTTCATAATCCGCAAGCCTGGGAATTGGGCTAGGGGGAGAACACGGGAAGAGAGCGATCGAAGATGTAGCACACTGGAGTAGTAAAGTTCCACAGCAGCTGGTGACTCTGCTGTTGCCTCCCCCTTGACGCTCCAAACTGTGGGCGGCGGGAAAAGTCTGCAGGGCAGGAGCAGCAGGAAGAGCCCAGTATGCTTCATGCCAGGATCTGTTGCATGTCAAATTCTCCTCCCAAATAACTCACTTCTGCAGAACAACTCAATACTAACTCAGAAAGTTAAACACTATGGGGAAAATCCATTCAGTTACTTTCTTTGTAGAAATATCAGTAACCAAAAGAAATGTTTCTACATCAATTAACTCGTAAGGATATTGTAGATTTGGGGTTAAATTTTGCTAATTCTGTCAAATCATGCTTATTCTGATGGTATGGTTTTGAGTAACTCTCTAGCGTAGGACAGCTTTCCATGTACTGGCCAGAGGATATCCCAAGGCTATTAAATTTTAATTGTACCTGAATCGCTTTGTTATTCTAGTGCTTAAACAAATAACCATTAAAAAAGTCCTTTTGCATCCCAACTGCTGAACCCCAGTGGTTTGGTTTAAAATGATGCATAATAAAGCTAACATTGATTTAATTCTACTTACTGAGATTAGTAATATGCTAGGAACTACAACACTTTTGAGATTTTCCTGACAAGGTTTGGAATTGGTCCCATGTAGGTCTAAGGAAGGATGAGCTATTAAGAAATGGGGAAAAAAGAGAAGACCTGTCATTTTTAATAAAAGATGATCAGGTAATACAATAATTGGTTGACTAGGAAATGACTGAAAGTGCAATCAGTTTCTCATCTTCATCGTTAGAAATTACTACGCAGACACAACCAAGCTGTCTCCCAAAGGGTCAACACTGCTGTACCATCTAGAAGCTGTGGGAAAGGGAGGCTGCCTTCTTCTACTCCCTTGTCACTCTCTTCACTGATATAGGGATGGGAGATTGGATTGGGAATCTCCTACAGTCACAGCTGTCTAAGAGCTTCTTGGTCAGCTCCACTGTCTTTTGCAACTGCCATTCAGGACTCCCAAGGTCAAGTTGCCAAAGAATTGCTACAGTGTTTTGACAAATCACTACATTTGAGCCAAGGGTAGCTCCTTTCCAGGAGTAGCTTCTCCTAATGACTGAGCATTTCTTTAGAGAATTTGTTGCCAAAAGACCAACAATTTCAACATAAAGATACTGGGTGCGTGCTTTCAATTTCAGTAGCTCAGCAGCGAGATAGTCATAAAAGGTAAATTACAAGGTCAACTAATTCCAGGAAAGGCTCCTATAAAAAACCCTCAATGTGGACGCTGGGAAAACAGGCAGCCGCCAGCATGCCGCTCTGGTAAGTAACTGTGGCATGGCAAGCCGCGGCCACCCCAGGACGAAAACCATATCAGCGTTTCCTGAGACCCGCGACGTGCCATGTTGGACCTTGGGGTGCTGGGAAAATGGGCAGCCAGTTCACCCCTCTGGTGGGCGGCTGTGAGCGGGCTAAGAATCAAACATCCATCCTCCCACCCCCGCTAGCAAGTGAGAGCCCGAGATCTGAGCATGTCTTGCGAGTTTGACAATAGCAATATAGCAAATAAGGGGGATTTTCTTCTGCCATCTCTTTGAAGGCAAATATTTTTATCTCTGTTTTGCTCTGTTCTGATCAATGGCATTGCTCTATTCAATGTTTTGTTTTTATAATTTCGGTGTTTCCTTTGATATTGCTCTACCTGATTGAAGGAACAACTATTGTGAAGAAAACTAGATATACTATTGTACCTATTGCTGTTATCCCGGTAACCTGCTGTTAGGTTCAGTCCCAATTTCACCGCACTGCCTCAGTTGGCTATGTCCTGTCTTGTTCTGCTGTATTTTTCTGCCTGCAAAATAAAATAAATAAATAAATAAATAAGAAATAAGAAAAATTTAAAAAGTAAACAACAACAACAAAACAGATCAGTAAGGTACTGAGCAACCTGAAACATGATATAACTAAACAGATAGTGGACTTAAACAGCAAAAAGAGGAAAAGCAAGTGCTCTAAAAGACATAATTGCATGTATATTTAAGGGTTTAGGTTTGATAATTATGTTGCTAAGTTTTTGTTGGATGGATCAGAGAACAGAACTATCTGTAGCCTCACTGTTTGAATGTCCACTTTGTATGCTTTAATTTTGTAACTTGAACAACTACATCCAAGAAGATGATATGTAATGTATCAACTAGTGATTTCTTACTGTTCATTTTTTTTTTGAAATTCTGTATTGTTTCTACCCCTTTTTTTCTGTTTTGCTTTATTTTTCCCCTTTTTAAATAAAATAAAAAAAAAACCTCAATGTAACCTCATTTGATGAAAAAATGGTTTAAACCAGAATGCAGTGTGTTGGTATCCCAGCATCTGGGGGATACCTTATGAAGAATTCAGTTGCATTATGAAAGAAAATTTTTTTCAGCTGTTTATTACATGAGCTTTCTTCCATCCCTACCATGAAGAAAACATAGAGCAGCAAGGAAATGAATAGGAAAAGATAAGATATACACAAAAACATAAGATAAATCTGTCTTTTACTTCACAGCAGGTTCTGAGACTTATTTTGATGCATGGATGGCAAGGAAGAATTTTGAATTGCATGAGACTGATTTTTGTGTTATTAAATTGAACTGGCCTTTTTATTACTAAAGAGTAACCAGAAAACAATGCAATTTTCCTGAAAATTAAAAGACAAAAAGAATAATTTGAATAAATTTTAAAAGACAAATTTAAGTTAATTAAATCAGTATGAGCACTTTATAGTTAATAGACTGGATGTGTACAGACAAGAGAAATGCATTAAAATTCACAAATAAGCAAAAGTCAAATTATTATAACAAAATCAGCCACAGTTTGCATTCTTATCAATTTTCCCTTTGCTGATTTTCCATAAATTTGTAAACATACAGTAAATACAGTTTTATACTGCTTTTCTTACTTAAACATTTCATCATGAGAAGTTCATATGTAATCTGAGCAAATTTGTAATGACTGCTTTTATTACTGGACCATTATAGTACACTGAGTAATTGTGTTATGTCTTCACAACTCATATTATTAATTTGGAATATTTAAACTTCATCACATTTTAAAAAATATCTGATAGTGCCCATCACATTTTAAAAAATATCTGATAGTGCCCAGACATAGTATTAGTGAGGACTTTGAAAGACTCATAGTGTTTTCCAAGTTCTTAATACCAGTAAAAATCCTCCTATTATAGGCAATGTACAATATCATAAGCAATATGTGCACGTTCATATTGTTATATCATCAGTAGCATTATATATTTGAGAAATTCTGAAGATCCAGTAAAATTTCACTTTAAGAAAAAATGACAAGGATATATTTTAATTTTTAAATCCTAGGAAGGCTTATTTTCATGGAATAAATATTTTGTCCATTCAAAATTTATGTTGAAAACTAATGTAAATATAAACACAGGACATTTGGGAGGTGATTATGTTATATGATTGGAATCACTTGCATACATTTAGTGTTCTTGTAATATAATAGGATAAGAGAAACCAAAATAGGTTGCTTGTAGTAAGAAAAAGTAGTAGTAAGAAGAGATAATAAGATCAAATTCTATTCTAGGATATCTAATTCAGTGTTTAAAATTAGGATATTCAATGTAGCTCACTTTCTTGATACAAAATAACTTTAATGGCAATTGAATTCCTTCTAAATTCAATCTGAGATTTCTAAAATGGAAATAAAGAATGAAACAAGGAAAAAATAGATAAAATACAATAGGCCAAAATGTGGGAGGAAAGATTTTAGATTCTTTTTTTAAAATATGTATCCAGAATTTTTATTTCATAATATCAAACTAACAAATGTGGCACTGTATGTGTGTGTGTGCATGTGTGTGTGTGTGTGTGTGTGTGTGTGTGTATGTGTCTGTGTGTCTGTGTGACGAATTTAGCTCTCCTTTATCCCTAAAGTTTTAAGAATAGAAAAAAAAAAAATGCACCATAAGGGTGTAAGGCATAATTTCCACTGAAAGTGTTACAGTTGTTAAGTTGCATGTAGGAACCTAAAGGTGAAATGAAAACTTTCCTAAAACCCCAGCCGGGTATACTTTGTATAAACATAATAGATATTTCAGCTAACTCCACCAACACCAATTTTATGTACAATTGCTATTAAAATAACTTTCTCTTTTTCCCCCTTTCTAAAGAAAAATATAAAAACAAGCACTGAGTTTAAAACTGTTACCACTTTCAAAAAAAAAAAAATCTCAGGCACATAATTTTTTTCAATAACCAAAAAAATATTATTAAATAATAAAATGTGATGAATTAAAACATAGTTTCTCACCATATTTGAGATGGGATAATCAGATGTTTCTTTGTTCTTTTTGCTTCTGGGAAATCCTTTGTGAATGACAGCTCAAGATGAAATAAAAGGTCAGTAAATGTGATTTCTCTGAAAGTTTAATAGTTTAAACATTTTATTTTAAACCTGATATGAATATTGGTTATTCCCTAAGTAAAACAATGATTTAAAATCATTTCACAACAGTCTTTGAAAAACACAGCATCGATATTTTATCAACTAAGTTGTGAAGATTGAGGCCGAAAATCATTCAACTACTCAAATAGGAACTACTATGACACTTTGCAGATGAATAAGCTAAAGACCATATTAGAACCTCGTATTAAAATATAGCTGAGAGCAAATTTTGTAGTATACCCATTTCTAAGAGGCTGGTATACATAGTTTCATTAGCAGCACTTCTTCAATTTGTGGGCTGCTTTAAAGTATGCTATGTTACAATTGTTTAAGGCAATCATTTTTATCAGGATTGTTTGTCTTGCCCAAAGTCAGAATATTGATCAGTATTTTTTCCTGGTGCAGGAATATTGTAAGGTACATTAAAGTGTGTGTGTGTGTGTGTTTATATTTTTCACACTTCATGAGAAATTTCTTTCATACTTCATGAGAAACAAAAACAAAGTATGACAGTTAAACTTACCTATCTTGGCTTCTTTGTGAAAAAAAGTGAAAGGAGTTTTTAAATACATGAATATGTAAGTCTAATGTGAATAGAAAAAGTGACAATAAATGAGAGACATTAATAAGTTTGGGACGATAGTGATTAAGCTTAAGGATATGATAACTTGATAGACAAGAAGAAAATAAAACAATTTTTTCTCTTGAATCGCTTGGATTATCTCCCACAAAATGATGGAAAGGCTATGAATTTGGAGGATCCAGTTAAAGAAACATAGGGAAAATTTCACAGACCTGAAAACACGAAGGTGAGTTTAGTTTCTAAAAATGGGTCCCTGAGGATCTCCCTCACACAAAGTCTGCCGAAGCTCAATGGGCACCTTCGGCCCATTTTTGCATGACACCAAAGATCTTTATTGATTTTGGGGGGTTTTTGGTACTGAGAATTGAGCACTGAATCTTCCCACTAAGCTAAAGCCCTTGCCCTTTTTAAAATTATTTTGAGACTGAGTCTCCCTAAGTTACCCAAGCAGGCCTTGAATATATCACTATTCTCCTTCCTAGGTTTTCCGGGTAAGTGGGATTATAAACTTTCACCATCAAGCCTGGCTCAAAAGAAAAAAAAAAGTACAAAGATGCAACTTGGGAGAATGGGAATAGCAAGACATCTGGCAAATAAAAAATAATCAGAGCCAGAAAGGACAAATTAACATATTCAATGATAAACTGTTCTTTCATAGACTATATATATATATATATATATATATATATACTCAGTCAGATAACTAAGTATCTGTAGAAAAATGAAATCCTTTGCCTGAAGGATAAGCAAAATAAGATACATAACATTTGGTAGATAAGTAAAGAACATGATAGCTTATATGTGTATTAACTTGAAGCATAAAAATATACCTTCATGAAAATATTGATCAGACAGGTTTTTAGTGAGTCTTCCAAATAGCATAAGTGACTGAAATTGTTAATTATTTGAGAAAAGATTTTGACATTGATAGCAATACACACAAATTTTAAAAAATCACAATCAGTAAAGGAAGCAGAAAATTGTAAATAATATGAATATTCTTAAAAAGCTCTGTTCATCGCAAAAGCAATTCTTATAAATCAAATCATTATAAATTAAAGAAAATTATCCTAGAGAGTACTGAAGGCAGAGCAAATAGGAGAATGTTTGATGATTGAAGAACTCTTGCAGTTTACAGGAATTTTTACAAGTTCTATAGTGATTTCTAGGAATTAAAAAACACAGGGACTGAAGTGGCAAATTCCACCAACTACTTTCTATAATAACTGAAAAAATTTCTTCATAAAGTAATTATTGTAAAATATAAAAGCACAAAAAATTTAATTTATCCAAATATTATAATATAAATTCAATGCTAGCATATATTTAAGGTTCATAGCCCAGTATGATGGAGCAAGTGTAAGAAATTTAAACTTTCAAGATGTCCAAATTTGACAAACAACAGAACAGTAGTATAGGCATTCATTTAGGGTAAAGAGGACAAGATTAGAAAACTATCTAAAACAGTTTAAAATCATTTGAGGAGACTATATTTGTTCAATAGAGAGGCATAAACAGCCAGATAAGTTATCTTACTCTATGAGTAATATTGGTGTTTATTTTACCATATATATCACACGTATACATACATATGAATATTATTTTCTTTGATATAAATAGAAGACAAATATAAACCTGAGAGTTAGCTATATTACAGATAAGTGATGTATTGAGTATATTGATTAGCTCTTTACATTCACATTTGTGAGGAATTCCAACTCAATCAAAACAATGAGAAATTATTAAAAAGGAAATTTATCCAGTGCTATAAGAATTAACAATTTCATTCAACAAACTGGAAAATTGTGGGTGGAAAGCCACCACATTTTAATTGTGCACATTACAGTCTGAAAATAATATGACGTTAAAGTTATATAAAGGAACATTTTTTTTTTTTTGTACTAGGGATTGAATTCACAACCTTGAGCTTGCCAGTTAGGTGTTAATGCCACTGAGCTAAATTCCCAGCCAAAGATATAATTTAGGCAGTGAAAAAATGCATATGTAATATTTTCTTTAGGGAGCTTCAGAAATCATATTTATTACATGTGATATATGATCCTTGTCTATAAGTTTTGTGAAGTGATTTTGGATACTGTATTTTGTTACTATGGAAACTGTTACAAAGATTCAACTGAAAGAAGCTGAGAAATACTATTGGGTTCATAAACCTGCAATTACATACAGTTTTTACTAGTATCAAACCTGTTGATCAGATACCTTAATAACAAAACAAATTTATAATATTAAATTTAAAAATAAAAATATACTATACACGATATGGCATGTATTGATCTGAAATCACTGCTTTTCCCTCTAATTGTATAAGAAATGAATGATATGTTAAAAGAAAATTTGCTGGCGCACATACGAATACAGATTTTTACCTTACTTATTTATATTGCTTTTTACTAAGAATCATTAGTTCATGTTTTACATTTTGAAATACTCATACTGAAAAATTTGAACAGATAAAGAGGTTTGTGTTGGTGATATATACAATTAAGTGGTTTTATGTTTGTTTATAGAAAGTAGTAAGAAATTACCTGTATAAAGTGCAAAAAAATTACACAGCAGTTCTATTCCTTCTTATACATATTTTCCTAAACTTTTCATCAGTGCTGATAATAACAGTTGTATATTTGAGGCACACATATGTAGATTATATATTTCTGTTACAGATGAAAACAAAAACTATGTCAAAAATCTCATTTTCCTTCTTCATATTACAATTTAATGTTAGGATTTATGCTTTTTGAGTGTCAGGAGGCTTAGCAATCACAGAAATTCATTCCTGTTAAGCAATTCTATTAAATATTGGAGATGATACATGTTGTGCTCATTTGAGGAATAAAGGTGATAATGATGCATAATAATAAGAAATATAGCTTCATCACTGCTCTCCCATGGTATGTGTGTGTGTGTGCATCTGTATATTTGTATGTAAATACAAATTTGCATATAAAAATATATGTAAATATATAAAAACAAACCCACACAAGCTTATGTATGGATTTGTTTGTGTTTATGTATTTCTATATACCTTCAATGTGTCGGGTTCACTTCTTTGGGAAAAATGAGCAAAATAAAGACAGATAATAGGAAAAATGGAGACAAGTATTTTGCAAAGAATAAGGAGACTAAGAGATAAAGGGAGGAGAAAGGAGACGAGGAAAAAAGGGTTAAGATGTGTGATGAACATGTACCCACTTTCCAGGGAAAATGTAATCATCATACACTACAAATACCTTCTAGTAAAAATGAAAGTTGAAAAAATTGGAAAAATAAAAATTTATATTTTAAAAAATGCTATTGTATAATTTTATTCTGAATATTTCAGTGCATCAAAATTGAGTTAAGAATTCATCTAATTGATAGTTTTATGAAGTTAATACTATTACGTGACATGAAAACAACATCAGTAAACAAGGATAATAATAAGATAAAAATAGTTTCATTGCGCCCTTATAAATGTCAGTGATAATGCTGAGTCCTTAGATGGGTTGATATTTTATAGATTGGAGGATTATTAGTATTATTATCCTTTCATAAAAGAGAATTTCACATGGTCAGCTCTCCAGATGGAGTTTTTATCTTATAAAAATCTCAAGTATCTAGTCTACATATGCATATGTTAAGAGTATTTTTTTGTTCTGATTTTCAGGATCAGACATAGCAAATAAAGTCATAGTTGTAAGATGGACAAAGTATCTCATGCTTCTCACCATATTTATACCTCAAAACATACATTGCCTTCTCAGAATCCACATGGGTGACTTTTTCTCAGTGAAAACTCTTTTTTTTCCATTTTACCTCAAACCTGTAAATATATTAAAACAAAGAAAATGACAATAATTCTCTATTAAAGGCAAATTCATGATATTAGTAAACTACTATTTTATACAAGAGAAATTTTATACAGTTAGTATTGTCTCAGAAACCAAACACAAATATTGTCATCATAACAATATCTATGATGCTGATTTGTTAGTAGCTTTTTAGTAATTACTGTGAAATGAGTCCAGTAGTTGGATTGGTATCTCTGAAAAGTAATGAACAGAAGAAAATTAACTGATAATTTTTTCCACCTGCTGAACTGTATTTTGAGGAGATTTAATTAATTAACAACACATATCTGTCATCATTAGATAGTCTTTTATTTTTCCTTTCAAAAAAAGTGAGACACTTAATTTTAGCTTCCAACATGGTGTTTTGTCCATTTTCTGGGTCAATGGTCTTGAGCTCATTACCCATATAATTGGGAAATGTGGTTACTGTTAATCAATGTGAAAAATATGATTTCTCTCTTAAAAATGAAAAGTAATTATAAAAAAGAAACTAGTATTCTAGATTCTTCCAAATGTTTAACTTGTTATTCATTTAAGGGAGTGAATATTATTGGTTCCATCAAGTGTGTTTTTATGTTTCTTGGAATGAAATTTAGTAATATACTGAGATGTGTTTGTGTTCCGCAGAGATTTTTAAAATCTTGCTCCTTACTACAACCATGGTATGTAACTATGTTGTAGGTCAATTAACTTGAATATTTTCCTGTCTTAAGGTTGTGTAAAAGTAAATCGCTTTTTCTCTTGACTTTCTTTCCTCTCCGCTCAAATTATGTGTTTCAAAGGTGTGTGCACTGCCCAATCAGAGTGTGTAACGGGGGCATTTCTCATGTTTAATCTTCATTATGTATGCTAAGCAATAAGCAAAGGGCAGTGTGTAAGTTAAAGAGGAGCAAAAATGCAAACAATTGTTCTTTTCTAATTAAAAATCATGAACTTGCTAGTGTAGTAGCCCAATTGTGAATGTTAGAAAATTTTACAAATTTCATAAATTCAAATTTATAAATTCAGTCACACAAATTCTATGTGAATTGATCTAAAACATTTCATCCTGCTTTTTATATCCATTGGAGGTAGAAAATTGTTTCATGGAAAGCAGAAAATGTACAGTAATGAGCTTTTACATTTCTGAAAGCTTAATTTATTCACTTTTAAATTCAGAGCATAAAATTTGCCTTTGTCATTATGAGTATTCGCTGGAGGAAAAGAGGAATAGATTTCTAGAGTTCTCCTGATTTAGTTATTATATTTTATCAGAATTCATGCTGTGACTGTCCTATATATGCCATTAGGGTATATATTTAGCTAGCTGCTTTCCAGGAGAACAGGTTTTGAAGGTAAGATGGTGTAATCCACAGTTTAGATGTGTTTCTGATACAGCCTTTAACAAGATTGCTATGTAAATGACAAAAGACAGTTGTTCAAATAAATTAAAACTATAAATGAGTCTATTCATATGTAGGTAAGTTATTTTTCCTAGAGATTTGTTCTCTGGGAAAGATGTTTACCTACCTACCTCCTAGCCTTTCAATTTCAAGTTGATGCTGTACCTAGGTAATTTACCTTTACTCATTTTATTGTAATACAACAGTGTTTGAAATTTAATACATATTTAGATTTAATATGATTATCCTTCTGTATAGGAGGTTATAACCTTGGGGAATTGCAAAAATAAAGATTAAAAGTCTTAGCTTTGAAAGAAATGGACAAATGATTTCCAGGTAGTCCCAGATTTCCTAGGCTGATGGTTGATTTAACTAGCTAAAGCTCAAAAACAATCCCCTAATCAACCATTCATTTCGGTCAATAATTTAGCAAACCAGGATTGTGCCTCCCTTCAGGTGCTGGAATGTTAGCATTTCAGTTTCAGAGTAAGACATGCTTGCTTTTTCAAGAATCATATTTAAGACATTTTATCATTTTAAGTCAAGTACTCTGAAAAAGTAGATAAATTATAAGGAAGAAGGAAAGAGGTAAAGACGAAAGGGAATCTTTGATACTTCCTAAGCAATGCTGGGCTGGACACTGAAGAGTAGGTGCTTTGAGACCTCATCAGCTGGGAGCAGATCCAGACGCTGCTGTATTAGAAGTGTCTGAGCTTGGGAAAATCACTTACTTCAATTTGTAGCCTAGTGTCCCTGTGTAAACTGTCATCTGCTTTTGAACTTTCTATGAAAAGTGTACGGGATGCTTCTATGCAAATTTTGTAGCACAAAATTTTCAGTCACTCAGCTTTTAAATAACTCATTGATCTTACAACTAACCTTGGCTGTGTTTAAATCCAAAAACCAAACCAACTCAAAACTTTCCTCGTTCCTTCAAGCTATCAGACATTTATGTATTTTGTTACTCTGGAAATTGTGTTCAAATCAGGCAATATTAATTAAGGAACCCCACTTTCAACTCATGCCTTAACTGAAATTCCATTCTCCAGGTGCCACAGTGACACATGTGGAAAAATGAAGTTCATTGGCACAAAAAGTTTCATAGAGTAATATCTGATCTGTGATACCATTGTTTGGCTTCACAGTTGATCTTGTGATAGGACAAACCAGATGTGCAGCAAGCCATATGTCCACCAGGGTCTTGGCTACGTGCACAGTGATGGAGAGAGTCCCAGTGATGTTATCAATAACCAAAGGAGAAAGTAGAAAAGTGATGCGGTGCAGATGTTGGATCATACGTGTGTTTACAGTATAAAAATGATGACAGATCATGTATGCTTGGCAATTGTGATCTTTGGCCATTTCATAACATTTTAACAAGGTCTGAGTTATGAGCCAGTCTGCATACTTTAAGCAGAAGTGATTTATATATCCAAGAGGCACCTGCCTGTGAAATAGAAAACTGAATTTGAACAATGAGATATTTTCAGTGTGAAAAAGGAAGTGGGGATTGAGTAACAGTAAATATCATTAGAAAAGGCCTCTTCTCCATTAGAAATTGATTTCCCACTTACTGAAGTGGGAAGTCCAGCCTTATTACTTCATATGTGAATTTAGGTAAATTACTTAAATTGTCCATATTAATTTTCTTATCTGAATAACAAATAATGTTAATCCTCATCTCATAAAGAGATCATGACAATTTAAAGAATCCATATATGTAATCTGTATTGAATACTTCCTTGAAACTGGTAAACTCAATAATAATAGCCAGAGCAGAAACAGAAAGAATACACGATCACATTCACAATATGGAACTTGTACCTTACATAATATGCCCTGATTCTTACTTTTTACCTCCCATCTCTTTTGTGTCTCTTCCCTTTCTTATTTAAAAAATGTTGATATTTCTTTACCCATTCTTTTCTTTACTGTTTCTTTCTCCTTCTTCTCTCTAAACTGTCCCAATAAACTTAAGTAATGATAAAAAATTTGGGTAACTCTCAGGATTCAATGAGTCATTACAAGTAAAACATTTGGAACAAAAGTAGACATTGAGTAAATGCTTTTGGAAAATACAATGAAGTTTTGGCTGCATGGCTCTGTCATCAAAGGCTGTATTTGTGCAGTCTTCCCCACCATTGATCCCGAGTGGCAGAGTTGGGGAAGTTGTCATTGTCCTTGAACCTCCATGTCTTCAACTCATCAGTGGGAAGAATCAAGCTGTTCTGGAATTAAAGAGGGTTAAATAAAATAGCAAGACTAAAAATAATCAAAAAAGGGTTTAATAAAAGTTCATGAAATACCTCTTTCCTCAAAAAGAGTACAATGTGGAGAGGAACCAGTAAAGAACTGAGATCTACCCAAAAATAGGTTCCAAATATTTGACCTCTTATCTTATTTGAGGTTATTCCCAGTCACGCCCAAACAAATTAGAGCAGCTTGATAGCTTTTATGAGTATTTTGTTCATGAAAATCTATTAATAATTACAATTTCTGATTAAATTTATATCAAGACCACACATTGACATGTAATAAATCATTTTACACTAAAATCTATCTTCTCTTATCAAAAAAATTATTATAGTTCCACTTGTTTCTGAAGGAACTGCAAGCCCTGGGCTCTGTGCTTATGGAAAAGTGTTGTGCTTTGAATCAAAGAACATTATTTTCATTTAACATGAAAATCAAAAAGGTTACAAAACTAAATGCAGATTTACAGATATCATATGAGTCCCAATGGGAATTTAAAGTTGGTTTTAATTATGGAGCTCGCGTTCCTCTCTTTGTGCCTTGGTGCCACTCAAAGGCCGGCACATCTGAGATGGCTCAAGTTTATTTTGGAACCTCCCACCTTCCCCCTTTGGCTTACTATCGCTGGACTCCCTTTTTCCTCTGCCTGTATCTGATCTATTCCTTTAACACCTCTCAGGGATTTCCTTTCTTTATTATCAAAACATCTGCTCCCTTTCAGTTAGTAACCACATTAAACAGAATCAAACAGAGTATGATTCACAGAGATATTAATTACTGATAATGGCATGTGATCCTCTCTAAGAGTATTCTCATTCCATCAAAAGAATACTAAACTTGAAAGTCTCTCATGTAAAGCACTGACAATAATATTCAGTTGCCAGGGCTCCAAGAACAAAGTGCCACAAATTGGATGACTTAAACATAAGAAATATATTATCTCTCAGAGCTCCAGGCTAGAAATCCAAAGTCAAAATAGGTTTGTTCCTTCCTAGGGCTGAAAGAGAAAGAATTACTATGGGTCTCTCACTCTCTCTCTCTCTCTCTCTCTCTCTCTCTCTCTCTCTCTCTCTCTATCTCTTTTGTATTTGGATAATTGTCTCTTCTCTGTCTGCTCACATTATTTTCCTCTGTCTATCAAAGTCAAAGTTCTCCTTATTTAGAAAAGAAAGTCATATTGAATTAGAACTTAAACTAACGACCTCATTTTAACTTGATTACATCAAAAAAGATTCCCAAAATAAGGGCAATAATTCTGAGATATTGGAAGATAGGATGTCAACATGTGACTTTTAAAGGAATGCACTTCAGTATAAAGCAGTAATAGTACAGAATAATATATAATAACAGTGAGATCCTTATGAAATTTTTCATAGGAATATATCGCTGATATTACTCTATAAAGAAGAATTCATCCTCATTTAAGATACAATTACTGCAAACCTTAACAGCCTTTCCTAGTTTGCAACAAAATATCTCTTCTTGTCTTTTTGTTTTACTCTACCCAGCATTGTACACTTACTTGCTTAACTGCTTAAAATGAGTATAATTATATAAATGTAATGATGTGAGGCCAGGGATACAGCTCATTGGCAAACGGCCTGCCTGGAAAGCATGAGATCATGAGTTTGATTTCCAGTTTCTATATCTACCTATCAATATAGATATCAATATCTATCAATATTGATAGATATATAGATATAGAAACATGTATATATATATACAAACATATATATATATATATATATATATATATATATAGAGAGAGAGAGAGAGAGAGAGAGAGAGAGAGAGAGAGAGAGAGAGATGAAGAATTTCACAACTTTGACCCATTGGTATTTGGAACCAGAAAATCTGCTGTTGCTTTTTGTTTGTTTTGTATTTTTGCACTGAAAACTTATCCTGACTATTGAACCATATTTTGTTCATCCTTGTCCTCTAGCCACTACATGCCAGTGAGAGCTTTATAGCCTGATTTAGGAAATCAAAACTTGTCTGTAAACTATACTGAGTGTCTCTCAAATGAGAATGTACACAGTGTTAGAGGACACTCACCTCAAGTTGAGGACAACTGCTCCCAACAAATGCATTTGAAATGCTTGGGAATTTAAGCCACTAGTAGCTATGTTATAGAAATAGTCTATTAAAATATCTTAAGAAAATTGTCTAGAACAAATATATATTCAATTTCCCTTACTATAGAGTATGGATGAAAAAAATAATTACCAATAACAACTAGGAATAAAGCCCAGGACACAGGAACAAATAGTAATTAAGCAAAAAACTGACTGGAATTAATGACTAATACAATTCTCTTTTCAGTGGAAGCTGGATTATGTTTTTGCATTCAACCCAGTGACATGTTAAAAACTGTGCATATTCATAATATTGATAAACACAATTTATTGTAAAGTTTTTACTTAATCATAATTAGTATAGAGTTAATCTTTGCCCAATATTGTGTCCAAAATGCCAAGGAAATAGTGACATTTATCTCGAACCCAAAACAAATTAATCTCTTACTTTTGATCCCAGATTATAGGGTTTTTTAAATTCTTTTTTGACAAAATACCATACACTCAGTCATTCACAGGCAATTGCTGTTGTTCATTTCCTTTTCAAAATTCCTGATACAATGTAAGTGTAAACTAACCAATTTAAGTAGTGCAAAGTGGACATCTGTTAAAAATTAAATTCCTTAAAAGACATTATCTTTGTCCAATAGGCTGCACTCAGTTTCCTGGACAGCTAAAGTCATGCCCATCACTAGGTTTTCCCACTTTGCTCTCATATCCCTGCCTTTCCATTTTCTGCCATGAGTTGAGGCAGCGGGCAGCTCTTGCCAGAGGTGGCCTCCTCCGAACTCTACAATAAGAAACCAAAATCAGCTTCTCTAAACCACTTAGCTAGATGCTAGTACATGCAGCATCTGGTGAGTTTGTTTCAAAGGTGGCACCTTGTCCTTATGTCCTAACATGGAAGGAAAGAGAGAAGGGCAAAGTGGGCTTAGGCACACACCCTCCAACCTCTCCTGCAAGAAATTTTCATGATTCAATCACCTCTTGAGGGCCCTCTCAATACTGTTGTGTTAGAGCAGTAAATTTAAGCATGAATTTGGGAGAGGTTGTAAAACATTCAAAGCACAGCATTCCAGGACTGGCCTCAAATTCATGTTCTATCCTTGTGCAAAATACATTAATTTCACGGTAATCACTCTCAAAGTCTTAACACATTTTACCACACCATCAACAGTATTAAAGTCTATATCTAAAGTCTCAGACCAATTAGACATAGGTGAGAACTCAAGGAACAATTCATTCTGATAAATGTTATTCTGCAGGCATTAACCTATGAAATTAGACAAGTTACTTGTTTTCAAACTACAGTGGTTACACAGGCAGAATAGAAATACTCCCATTGCAAAATAGAGACACAGGAAAGAGTAAAAGACCAATGATTCCAGACAAAAACCACAACCAACAGGGCAAACATTAAACCCTATGGTTTAAAAATAACCTTTTTTCATTTATTTTATTCTGAGTTCACACTGTGGACACTCCTTTCTCTACTTTCCAATGCATTCTTCTTTACTTTCATCTGAGACCTATCAGAATGGTCTTCAATCTTCCTACATCCACCACATTTCTGATAAAAATACCTTAGCTAGTCTAAGGACAAATTTTCCCTGTAGCCTGTGCTACCTTCACCCTACTTTAACAGGTTTCTAATTCCATTAATGAGAGCTCCATTGTCATGGATTAATTACTCCATAAATACCAAGTTTCATATTTCATATTGGGTATTAAGTTCCAACATGGACTTTGGAAGTGACACAAATATAAAAATTATAGGCGTTTGTCATTATTGGTGGTATACATTTTCTGTGCATTCTTTTATGTATTCATCCACTCATCTTTTTTTCTTTTTTTGGTATTGGTATTAACCCAGGCACTCTTGTGTACTACTAGTCAACACTCTACCAATTAAATATAAATGATATCTCATCCACTCATTCTTTAATTTATTCATTTGTTAAATTTTGGTGATTAATTCCTGAATACCAGATAGTATGCTAGATGTTATGGAAGTAAAATCATTATATATTGTAGATACATGTGACAGGTGTTGTTATTAGGAGGACACAGAAAGCATTGACAACTGGATGATCAAAACCAACTGGGTCTTAGTAATTTGTTCAAAGGAGGAAATGCATCCCAGACTTATCTAATCTGAGGGTAGGTCAACAATTTTTTTTCTATCAAGTTTAAGGAAGGATATTTTGTTCTACTGAATGTGAAAAAGGAAGCCAGAGTCCTGACTTGTTTCTGGGAGCGGACATAGACACACTTTTCCTTAGGTGGAGGAACACAGTACTGCAGAACAGAAAGAGGAAAGGACCTCAGTACTCAGTGGCATGATGGAGTAACCTGCTAAGCCCTTGCTTTAAGATTGAAACTCTGCTACTACTTTCTGTTACAGTATCAATTACTTTTTTTTCTTGATCTTCAAAATTTTATTTTACTTTTATTTTTTTTTATTTAAAGAGAAAAAAAACAGAAAAGAAGGGAAGCAATAATACAAAATTCCAAAAAAAAATAAAAATTGGGATAAACTAAAATAAACACTAAAAAATCACTTGTTGACAAGTTACATACCGTCATTTTAGAAATAGTTGTTCAAGTTACAGAATTAAAGTACACAAAGTGGACATTCAAATGGTGAGACTGCAAACAGTTCTGTTCAATAATCCAACAAAAACTTAGTAATATGGTTATCAATCCTACACACTTAAACATACATGCAGTTACATGCTTTAAAGCATTTCCTTTTCCTCTCTTTTCTACAATAGTAATTACACATTTTGGGTTTTATTACTCTTACATTTTAAATTACTTTTTACACTAGAGACACAGTGTGATATTTATAAATATGATTCTTATTTATTTCACTTATGAGAAAAGGCTCAAGTTGTCTCCATTTCAACATGAAGGCCTCAAGATTATCATTTTGTAGCTGAGGAATATTCCATTGTATAAAAATACCACATCTTTTTCAACCACTCTGCAGTTGATTGGCATTTTGGTTGTTTCCAAGATTTAGCTATTACAAATTTTGCTGCTATGAACATGGGGGCATATATATCATTGTGATATGACCTTTTCAGGTTTTCTGGGAAAATACCCAGGAGGGGAATAGCTGGGCTGAATGAAACTTCCAATCCTAGTCTTCTGAGAAATCTGTATACTGATTTCCATAGTGGCTGCACCAGTCTGCACTCCCACCAACAGTGGAGCAGTGTTCCTTTTTCCCCGCAGCCTCACCAATATTTGTTACCAGTTTTTTCTTGATGGTAGCTATTCTTTCCGGAGTGAGATGAAATCTCAATGCTGTTTTAATTTGCATTTCTGAAATGACCAGTGATGGTGAACATTTCTTCATTTGCCATTTATATATCTTCATCTGAGAACTGTGTTCATCTCAAATGCCCATTTTTGGAGAGGGTCTTTGAATTTGGGAGGCTTGATGTTTTTCAGTTCTTTATATGTTCTGGGTATAAGTCCTTTGTCTGAGGGGTTGCTGGCGAAAATTCTTTCCCATTCTATGAGTTTTCTCTTCACTCTGTTGATGATTCCTTTTGAAATGCAGAAACTTTTAAATAATATGAGATCCCAGTTGTCGATTCTTTGACGTATTTCCCGTGCAGTTTGCATTTTGTTCATGAATTTCTGCCTATCCCTATGTCTCCAAGACTCTCACCTACCTTGTCTTCCAGTAGATTTAGTGTTTCTGTTTTAATACTCAGATCTTTGATCTGTTTAGACATTAGTTCTGTGCATGGTGATATGCATGGATCTAGTTTCAGTCTTCAGCATACAGAGAGCCAATTCTTCCAACATCATTTATTAAAGAGGCTGTCCTTCTTCCAGTGAACATGTTTAGCCCCTTTTTCAAATATCAGGTCGTTGAGTGTCTTTGTAGTTGTGCTTGCATCTTCTAATCTGTTCCATTGATCCTCAGATCTACTTCTTTTGCAGTACCAGGATGATTTTATCACTGTGGCTTTGTAGTTTAGTTTCAAGTCAGGAATTGAGATGCCTCCTGTCTTTCTTTGCTGCCCAAAATTGCCTTTGCTATTCTAGGTTTCTTCTGTTTCCAAATGAATTTTAGGAATATTTTCTCTAGATCTGTGAGGTATGTTAATGGCATTTTGATTGGGATTGCATTAAATCTGTATAACAGTTTGGGGAGTATGGCCATTTTCACAATGTTGGTTCTTCCTAGCCAAGAGCAAGGAATATGCTTCCATTTCTTAATATCCTCTTCAATCTCCTTTTTTAGCATGGTATAATTTTCATCATATAGGTCTTTTACATTCTTAGTTAGGTTGATTCCCAAGTATTTCATTTTTCTGGATGCTATTGTGAAGGGTGATATTTTCATAATTTCTCTCTCGGTGAGTTTTTTTGTTTGTGTACAGGAATGCTATTGATTTTTGACCACTGACTTTGTATCCAGCTACACTGCTGAATTTGTTTATTTCCTCTAATAGTCTTTTAATGAAGTTCTTTGGGGCTTTTATAGAGAGTATCATGTCATCTAAAAATAGCAATAATTTAACTTTTATCTTTCTATCTTTATTCCTTTTATTTCTGTCTCTTGTCTGATTGCCCTGGCAATTTTTTCCAGCACTATATTAAATAGGAGTGGTGAGAATGGACATCCTTGTCTTGTTCCTAATTTTAAAGTGAAAGTTTTCTGTTTTTTTCAATTAGTATAATGTTAGCTGTTGGTTTTTCATAGATGGCCTTTATAAGATTGAGGTAGACACCTTGCATTCTGAGTTTCTGAAGGGTTTTTATCATGAATGGGTGTTGGATTTTATTGAAAGCTTTTTCTACATCTATTGAGATGACAATGTGGTTTTTGTTTTTGGCTCTGTTGATGCAGTGTATTACATTTATTGATTTGTGTATGTTGAACCATCCTTGCATTCCTGGAATGAATCCTACTTGATCATGTTATATAATCTTCTTGATGATTTGCTGCCATTCTATTTGCCAATATTTTATTGAGAATCTTTGCATCGATGTTCATTAGTGAGACTGGCCTATAGTTCTCCTTCTTGGTTGGGTCTTTCTCTGGTTTTGGTATGAGGGATATACTTGCCTCCAGGAATGATTTAGGGAAGACTGCTTTCTTTTCACTTTCACTGAAGAGTTTAAGGAGTATTGGCATGAAATCTTCTCTAAATTTCTTGTAGAATTCAGCAATGAATCCATTAGGACCTGGGCTTTTCTTTGTTGGTAAGTTTTCAATTACATTTTCAGTCTCAATAGCTGATATTGGACTATTCAAAATGGCTATATATTCTTGGTTGAGTTTTGGTAGTTCATATGTTTCTAGAAATCTGTGCCTTTCCTCTGTGTATTCCATCTTATGTGAGTAGAGATTTTCAAAGTGGGTATTCATGACCTTTTGAATTTCCATGGGATCTGGAGTAATTTCCTCCTTTTCAGTCCTTTTTGCATGAATTTGGATTTTTTCTTTCTTTTTCTTTATGAGGCTAGCTAGAGGTTTGTCAATTTTGTTTATTCTTTCAAAAAAACAGCTTTTTGACTCATTGATTCTTTTTTGTTTGTTTGTTTCAATTGCATGGATTTCTGCTCTAATCTTTACGATTTCCTCTCTTCTGTGAGCTTTGGGTCTAACTAGTCTTCTTTTTCTAGAAGTTTGAGATGAAGCATTAGGTTGTTTATTTGTATTCATTCTGTTTTCTTGATATGACTATTTATTGCTATATATTTCCCTCTTAGGACTGCTTTCATTGCATCCCACAGGTTACAGTATGTTGTTTCCTCATTTTCTTTGAATTGTAGGTATTGCTTTATTTCTTCTTTAATTTCATATGTAGCCTACTGGTTGTTCAAAGGGTTGTTATTTAATTTCCATGTATTTATGCAGGTTTTGTAAGTTCTTTTGCCATTAATTTCCAATTTCAGTGCACTATGGTCAGATAGTATGCATGGGATAGTTTCAATACCTTTGCAGTTACTTAAGAATATTTTATGGGATAATGTATGCTCTGTCAGACTCACTAAGGTCTTACAGTTAGTTGGAGGGAGCTTTACTACTAGCCCTATTTACCCACAGTACACTTGTATTTTAGGGACATACCAAACTGACTGGAGCCTGCCAAGATCTTCTGATTGGGTGAGGCAATCACTGAATCTCCCCTCAAGCTAGTTCAGTTAATCTGCTGTAGTTGGAGGTTTGGGGAGAAAGGGTAGAGGCTCCCTGGAGTTCTCTGGTCCCCAAAGGTCACCTGCAGAGAAGGTGGGGCTGCAAGAGAGGCCTGAGTTTAGATTGGCCCAGCTGCCTCTGGCTGGAGTTACCAGCTGCTGCTGGGTGGTCTCTGTCTTTTTCTAAACTGACTGGATAATTGTTTCTAGTCTCTCCTTTGGGTGAGCTGTGGAAACATAGGCCATATAAGACAGTTTTCTTTCAGATCACATTTACTTTATTAAGGTGTTCCCCAGAAAGCAATAAGTAAGATCTTAGTGAGTCTGACAAGAGTGGGGGTGACTCCTCCTTGCACACAGAAAACATCAGACAGAGTGAGGAGTGTGCCAACAAGGACTCCCCCAACTTTGAGAAAATCAAAAGCACTTATGAGACACAGAGGCACAAAATAGGGACACAGTAGGGCCTCAGCTAACATAAATACTACAGACAGAGAGATTTGATGGCCTGGAATAACAAGAAGATAAAGCAATAGCAGGAAATAAAACAGCCAAGGAAATATATAGAACTCACTCGACAGGCCCTGAAGTGGGAAGTCAGGTGACTGGCCCACCTCTTCATTGTGGGACCCAACAATTGGAAAAATATTAACCTTATATTAGGACCAAAAGATACATACTACCAACAGTGGACACTGGTGGGATTGAAGGACCAAATATTAAGTTGAAATGGGGAAAATGGCAAAAGGAAAAAGCAAAATGCAATCTCAAACATCTAGCCCACCAGGGGCAAGTACAGGAGACATTGAAATAGAGGACTTCAAAAGTAACACACCAGAAACTTTTGAAAAGATAGCGAGTGAAATTAAAAAAACAACTCCATGAGGCTGTAGAGGAAATCAAATTAGAAGTACTCTCTCATGTAAAAATTGAAGTAACAACCTTAGTAAAGGAATTGCTGAGTGAAGTTAAAGAAGAAATAGAGAAAAAAGTACAGGAGTATGGGAAACTGATTGAAACTTTGAATGAACAATATAGAAAACATGCAGAATTCATGAAACAACCTCAAAGAGACATCTAAGAAACAAAAAATTCTATTCAAAGTGTGGAAAACTATTTAAATGAGGCTGAGGATAGGATTTCGGATCTCAAGGACGGGATCACAATTAGTGAACAGGAAAGGATAGAACTTTTAAAACTAACAAAGCAGTAGGAAGTGACAATCCAACAGCTTCAAGATGATGCCAAGACAAAAAATATAAGATTAATAGGCATTAAAGAAGAGGCAGGAGCAAATGCAAATGACATAGCCAAAATATTCACACAAGTAATAGAAGAAAATTTCCCAAACATGGGTAAAAAAGCTGATATGCAGATAAGTGAGGTGTATAGAATGCCAAACAGTCACAACCAACATAAATCTACACCCAGATATATAATAATTAAGATCTCAGACATACAGCATAAAAACAGAATACTAAAAGCTGTTAGATAAAAAACACAACTCACCTATCAAGGAAAGTCCATTAGAATCACAGCAGAGTTTTCAGCACAAACTCTCAAGACAAGCCTGGACTAAAGTAATGTCAAGCACTGAAAGAAAATAACTTTCAACCCAGACTGTTGTACCTAGCAAAACTTTCATTCAAATTTAATGGAGAAACAAGATACTTCCATGACAAAGAACAACTGAAGAAATTCACATCCACCAAGGCAACCCTAGAAAAATATTGAAAGGCATACTAGATAGAAATGAAAACCACCACAATCCTCAGGTCAACAACAAAAAGAAACCATCAGGTAGGACAAGCAATTAAACAATGGGGAAAAGCAGAAAGTAAACAACTGGAACATAACATGACAAAGTCGAGCCAGTACATATTAGTGTTATCCATAAATGTAAATGGCCTAAACTCACCTATCAAAAGAAATAGGCTTACAGAATGGCTTAAGAAACATGATCCCACAATATGCTGTATACAAGAAACACATCTGACCCAAAAGGAAACTCATAGATTAAAGTCAAAGGATGAAAAACAGTATTCCATGCAACAGGGACCCAGAAAAAAGCAGGGATAGCTATTCTATTGCAGACAACGTGAACTTCAAACCTAAAATGATTAAAAGAGATTAAAAAACTCACTACATACTCGTTAGTGGAAAAATTCAATAGGAAGAAATAACAATTATAAATATCTATGCACCAAATACAGGGGCACCCAACTATATAAGACAGGTCCTAATGGACCTGAAAAACCAAATACACAAGAACACAATTATAACAGGGGATCTTAACACTCCATTGTCACAAAGAGATAGATCAACTGGACAAAAAGTCAACAAAGAAATAATAGAACTGAATCATAACTGTGAGCCATTGGACTTAGTAGCTCTTTACAAAGTTTTCTACCCAACCACATCAGAATACACATTCTTCTCAGCTGAACATGGGACATACTTCAATTACTTTTTCTTTTCTAAAATAATTCATGTATTTTGTGTTCATAATTTATTACTCAAACTATTCTAACCAATCCAGTTCACCTTAGACAAAGATAACAACAAAGAAGTAGCAATATCACATTTAGTTCTTTTTTTTGTTTTGCTTTGAATTTCCTGATGCTCTTTATTTTATGCAGGTTAAACATCTTCTTTTAATTGATATGAAGAATGGCAAGTTTGTGCTTGCCCTTTAGGGAAGAAAGTAGATTTCTAAGCAAGGGTAGAGCCACTTCTATGACATTTTCCTAGTTGTGCCATGTTTGTGCAAAACAAAGGTCAAAGTTGGTTTCACACTTGTTTGAGAGCCTATAACAGGTACCATACTGAGGTCCCAGATTTTTTCATGTATGTTTCCCCATTTTATAATTTACATATCAGCTCTCAAACCTCAAGATCTTTAAGAATGCTTTTGATTATAGTTTCTTATTCTGTGTGTATGTGCATTTGTGTTAAATAATAGAAATATTCTTCACCTGGAAATTGTTGTTTCTTATAGGAAAAAATATAAAGACTTTATGACTTTGAGGAAATATATCTGTCTGCCTATTTATCTATCTATTTTTCTATCTATACTTCTGAAAAAAATAAACCTCATTCTCTGTTACAGTTCACAAGTCTGGCACAATGCAGAGGATGTGTGAGTATTTGGATTCCACGTCCAGTTTAACCTCCAGGAAGGCCCCGAGGGGTTGCCTGAACTGAGGCTCCTCAACATGTGAGAGTCTCAGGAAAAAAAAAAGACCCCAAACGAGGCTTCTATGGCTTTTTATTGATAGAACCAGGAACTAAGAGTAAAAGGCAAAAGAAGGACATCAGTGCAAGAATTCATGTAGGGGACAGAACAAGGGCAAGAGAAGGACAATAAAGACAGCATGGTCTGCTCCACGACTGACCTAGGACTAATCTAGTAAATCTGAGCTCGGAGATGACAAGGGCCAGCACATATACTCCTTAATGCAGCGAGTTTTGATCCTAACATGAACTGGTGGTCCTAGAGACTGTGTTTCAATCTTTCACTTTCCATGAGATTTTGAGTTCATGGCCACAAACGTCCCTTATCCTTGCATTTCCATCCGGTAAGCACCTCTGAAGAATCCCCCACAATGCTCTCAATCCTTCACCAAACCAGCATTAGAACTATGTTCAGTACACACCTGATGGCATTACCTTTGATGTGCTGATAAACAAATCAAAGATGCAAAGTCATGGAAACTGTGACTCTGGTTGAGAAAATAATAATAGCACATGCAATCATTAGGATTATACATGGCACAGATTTAACATCCTGTGTCTTCAAAGGGAAAGAATAGTCTGATTAAAGTTTTATGAAACAGGAAAGATTAGACCAATTTCAGAATAGAATGACAAATTAAAATGGATTAAAAAAAGAATTAGTATAATAGAGTGAAATAAG
This sequence comes from Hydrochoerus hydrochaeris, assembly GCA_004027455.1. NCBI lineage: Eukaryota > Metazoa > Chordata > Mammalia > Rodentia > Hydrochaeridae > Hydrochoerus > Hydrochoerus hydrochaeris. Next base: position 106,948 of record PVLA01003763.1, read on the forward strand.
GGACCTTTGCTAAAAACATGTTTTCTTGATGAAAACATAAGTAGATGCATAACTGTAAAGGAAATATAGAGGTAATAGAGACTTACTAGTATCTAATTTGTGCTGGTCTACAAGGCACATTGCATATGTTGTAAATTAAGGAGATAGGTAGGTATTTACTGTACTTTTATTTTCCACATATCAGAAATATTTCATTTCTATTATAGAAGTGCATGTCTATGTTTTTATTATAAAAGTACAATCATATATATATATATATATATATATATATATATATATATATAAAATTACCCTTGAGATAATTATTTAGCATGAACAAAATTGAGATTTTACAAAATATTTGATTGTAGAAGTTTGTGGTTGTGGCTGTGAATAAGTATTTTTTTTTTAAAATTATTTTCTGGGGAAGAGGAGGAAAATGCCCCTGTAATCTTTCTGAAGATTGATAGATCAGTTCATACATATTTTGATGTTTAGATAACCATGCTTACACATATAAACAAACTCATATTCATAGATACATACAGAAGTTTAAGGAATCCAGTTTACATTTTGCTAAATATTATTTGCTCAATTTATTCTTTATAATAACTTTGTTTACATGCTCTACTTTTACAAAATGTCTCAACTTTCCATACTATATGCACACATTGGAAATCTCTCAAAATCAACTTCTATAGTTCAGATTAACTGTTAAATGCTGTGTATGTGCAAGCACAAGTACCTTCATGCACACACATTATCTCAGTCTATAGAAGTATACACAGATATTCATGTATATTTATTTACCTTTACTAATTTGTCTTCAGAAAAATTGCATTTTCAAACAAAGCAATCTATATTATTTTGTTTTTCTATTTTAAAGAGAAAACAATAAAAACAATGAAACAGAATTTCAAAACAAAATAGCAGATTAAAAATTGGTAGTACATTACATATTTTTATCTTTGAAATGGTTCTCAGATTACAAGATATAGGCATGAAAACTTGATCAAATGATATAAGCACAAACCTTCTTTTCAATGAACTAATAGAAATTAGTAGCATAATTATCTCAGATATCTTGTGTCTGTGTGTATATGCTTTTTCATTTATCTTTCTTCTTCTCTCCTTTCCCTCATCTCAATTTCCTTTCATTTTGAGCAGTTTCTTCCCATTTCACAATATCTAGTGCATATTTTAGATCTTAATTAATCTTTCAGTTGCTCACATTACGGTGACAATACGATGTTTACATATGAAAGTCTGATTTATTTCTCTTATGTGAATGCTCTCAAGTTGCACAATTTATATATAAAAGCCTCAATTTATCCTTCTTTATAACTGAGTAGTACTCCATTGTACAAAAATACTTCATCTTTTTTTTTATCCATTCTTCAGCTAAGGGGCATTTGGGTTCTCTCCTATATTTAGTTAATATGAAATGTACTTCTATAAACAACAGTACATACATATTACTGTGCTATGATATTTTTTAATTCTTTGGGAAAATACTCAGAAGGGAAATAGCTGGGGTGAATGGAACCTGTAATCCAAGTATTTTGTAGAAACTCTGTACTGATTTCCACAGTGGTTGTACTAATCTATACTCTCACCCACAGTGGAGAATTGTTCTCTTTGCCACACAGTACTTCTAGCATTTATCATTGGTTTATTTTTTGATGATAGCCACTCTTTCTAAGGTGTGATGAAATCTTAACAATTTCTTGATTGGTCAATGATGTTGAGTACTTTTTCATATATCTATTTGTCATTTGTATTTCTTTAGCTGAAAATTGCATATTTATCTCAGATGCCCAGTTATGGACTTGGTCTTTAAATTTGGGGTACCTGATTTTTTTCAATTCTTTATATGTTCTAGACATGTCTTTTGTGTGAGGTAGAGCTGGATAAAATTCATTCCTATTCTGTGAGTTGTTGTTTCATTCCACTAGTGAATTCTTTGATGTGCAAAAAATTTTAATTAGATGAGATCCCAGTTGATGATTTTTTAAAGTACTTCCTATGCATTTTGAGTTTTATTCATGAACTGTCTATCCACCCCTATGTTTTCTAGATTTTTACCTATTTTGTCTTCCAGTAGATTTCATGTTTATGTTTTAATATTTAAATCTTTGATTCATTTTGACTTTAGCTTAGTGCATGGTGATAAATATTAGTCTAGTTTTGTCTTTGGCATGAAGAAAATCAGTTTTGCAGCACTATTTATTAAAATGGTTTTTATGTAGTGAATGTGTTTGACACTTTGCCAAAGATAATGTTGCTGAGTGTGTTTATAGTTGTCTCTGCATTTTGCAATCTGTTCCATTGATCCTCAGGCTTTTTATTTTCAGTGCCATGCTGATTTTATCACAGTAGCTTTGTAGTACAATTTCAAGTCAGAGAGTGTGAAGCCTCCTGCCTCCCCATTGCTACTTATGTTTGCCTTTGCTATTCTTGATTGCTTGTGTTTTCAAATGAATTTTGGGGATGTTTTCTCAAGATCTGTGAGGTATACTAATTGTATTTTGATTGGGATTGTTTTAAATCTGTTTAACAGGTGGAAGCAGAGCCATTCACACAGTGTTGGTTCTTTCTCTGGAGCAAGGATTATCATTTCATTTTCTGATATTCTCTTTGGTCTCCTTTTTTAGAGTACTGTATTTTTCTTTAAATAGATCTTTTACTTTCTTTGTTAGATTGATTCCATTTTTGTGGATGCTATTGTAAAGGGCACTATTTTCCTAACTTCTCTCTCAGTTGCCATGTCCAGCACAGCTCTCAAAGTTCCCATGGGAAAGGATGGTAGAAGGGTGAAGAAATAAAGATAAGAGTCAAATACAGAAAGCTGAGGTCAAGTGGCACCTTTACTCCAAATGGGATGAAAGAAACTGCTTTGACCACTGCAGCACATTTATTTATACTTTTGGCAAGTTGGTGTCATGTGACACCCCTTTGCCTAGGAACCTGTTTGCATGGCAATTTTGGGGCAACTCATGCTCTCAGAGCTGAAACACCTTGTTCGTGTGGCTGTGGCTTGTCTATGGCCTTCTTTGTTCTCAGGACTGGCCTTGCTCAAGTCCCACACCTGTGACTGATCTCCAGCTTCAGCTGCTATCCACAATCAATGACTTGATAAAGTGACAAATTTATATCCAGCTATCTTACTGAATTTGTTTATTAAGTTTAAAAGTCTTTTGGTGGAGTTTTGAGGTCTTCTATGTAATGTTTCATGTCATCTGCAAATAATGGTAATTTAATTTCTTCCTTTTGCATATTTATTCCTTTTATTTCTCTCTCTTGTCTATTTGTTTTAACATTTCCTGAACTATATTGAAATGGAGCAGTGATAGTGGACATCATTGTCTTATTCCTGATTTTAGATTGGAAAGTTTTCAGCTTTTGTCCACTTAGTGTGATTTTAGTTGTTTTTTGTCAAATATGAATTGTATCAGATTGAGGTGAAGACCAGCTATTCTGATTTTTGGTAGGGTTGGACTTTCTACAAAGCTTTTTCTTCATCTATTGAGATGACCATGTGATTTTTGTCATTGGTTCTGTTGATATGATGTATTAGATTTATTGATTTGCATATGTTGAACCAGGTCTTCACTCCTGGAATGAATTCTACTTGTTCATTGTGTATAATCATTTTAAAGATTTGCTACATTCTATTTTCTAGTATCTTACTGAGGATTTTTGCATCTAGGGATTAGGGAGACTATCCTGTAGTTCTCTTTTCTGTTTGAGTCTTTATCTGGTTTTGGTATCAGGGTAATACTTGCCTCCAGGAATGAGTTAGGCAAAATTGTTTCCCTTTCAGTTTCATTAAAGAGTTTGAGGAATATCAGCTTTAAATCTTCTCTAAATTTTTTTGTAGAATTCACCTGTGAATCCCTCAGGACCTGGGCTTTTTTTGGTTGATAAGTTTTTAATTATGTTTTCAGTTTCATTAAATGATATTAGGTTATTCAGAATTTTTATATCTTCTCAACTCAGCTTTGATAATTCACATATTTCTAGGAATCTATCCATTTTTACTGTGTTTTCCATCCTATGTGAGTAAGATTTTCCAAGTAGGACTTGATAATCATCTGAATTTCCCCAGTATCTGTAGTGATTTCACTCTTCTCTTTCCTCATTGTATGAATGTGAGTTTTTTCTATCCTTTATTTCATAAGCTTGGCAAGGGTTTTATCAATTTCATTTATTCTTTCAAAGAATCAACTCTTCAATTTACTAATTCTTCATATTGTTTCCTTAGTCTCAATTATGTTAATTTCTGCTCTGAACCTTATAATTTCCTCTCTTCTATGGGTTTTGGGCTTGACTTGCAATTCTTGTTCTAGAAGATTGAGATGCATCATTAGGTTTTTTATTTATGCTCATTCAGATTTCCAAATGTGAGAATTAATCAGTATAAATTTCCTTCTTAGGACCACTTTCATTGCATCCCTCAGGTTCTGATATGTTGTATTTGCATTTCTGTTTGAATTTTGTAGTTCCTTTTGCTGTTACTGTCCAATTTCATTGCATGATGACCAGATAATATGCATGGGACCAATTCTATTTCTCTGCATTTACTTAGGCATGTTCTGTGGTCTAGTTAGCACGTGGTCTATTTTGGAGAATGTCCTGTGTGCCGCTAAGAATATGTATTCTGATATCCTTGGGTGGAACACTCTAAAAAGATCTACTAAGTCCATTCATTCACAGGTTTGGCTCTTTTCTGTTATTTCTTTGATGATTTTTTTCTAGTGAATCTATCTTTTTATGACAATGGTTATTAAGATCTCCTGTCTCAATTATATCATTGCTTATTTGATTTCTCATGTCTATTAATATTTGTTTTATATTGTTGTGTGCTCCTATATTTGGTGCATATATACATGCTATTGTTATCTTTTCTTCTTGAATTTTTTCCCTAACAAATATGTAGTGGCCTTCTTTCCTGTTTTTTAAATTTTTTCTTATTTTTTGGTTTGAATTTCACATTTTCTGTAAACAGAATAAGTAACAAAGCTTTTTTCTTGTTTCCTGTTTCATATTGTTTTCCTTTCTTTGATTTTCAATCTGAGTTATTTTTTATTTAAATGTTCCTTATAATCTGAATATTGTTGGATCTTGGTTTTTGATCCATTTTGTTATTTTTTTGTTTTGACTGGTAAATTAAGGTCTTTTACATTAATGGTTATAGCTAATATGTAATGGCTTATATTTGTGATTTTTATCTTTCTGCTGTTGGTTCCCTACTTTTACCCTCTGTTTAATTGCTTGTCCTACTTATTGATTTGTTTCTGTCATTGTTCCTGGAATTGTGGTCATTTTTATCTCCATCTACAATATCTTTCAGTACTCTACAAAGTTGGTTTGGTGGTCATGAAGTTCTTCAATTTTTCTTGATCAAGGAAGTATTTTATTTCTCCATTGCATTTGATAGCTTTGCAAGATACATCAATCTGGGTTAAAAGTTGTTTTCTTTTAGTACTTAGAATACTTCACACCATGCTTTTCTTGACTTGATGGACTGTGTTGAGAGGGTTGCCATGATTCTGATATTCTCTCCTTTATAGTTGATCTTTATCTTTTGTCCAGCAGCTTTTCATATTCTGTTCTTATGCTGAATTTTTGTGATCTTGATTATTATATTTCAAGGCATAGATTTATTTTTATTATGGCTAACTGGAATTCTATATGCCTTGCTTATCTAAACATTACATTCTTTCCCCTTGTTTGGGAAGTTTTCTACTATTATTTCTGCAAATAGTCTTCTTATGTCATTTGTGTTGTCTGCCGTTTTTTCATTGAAACCCATCACTCTTATATTGCTTTTCTTTTCATCATTGTTCAGCTTTTGAATTGTTATTTCCTGGTCTTACATTATTTTAAAGAGATTTTCATTTTATGATTGCTAGCCATGATGGTGTCTTCAAGGTCTGAAGGTCTAACTTCAGTTTTATTCAAGTGGTTTTGCCATCTTTCAATAGAATTTTAATTTCCTGGAAATCTTTTTGAATCTGTTTCGTGCATTCTAGTAGTTGTCTGTAATGTTTATTCCAGGTTTCCATCATTTTCTTATGCTCCCCTATTTCTTTTAACTTAATGTCTTCTCTAGATATACTGAGGAATTCCTTCATTATGGTTGGCACTTCCTTTTTTACCCTAGAGATTATTTCTGATCTTATTTGCACTGTATTTTCATGGATTTGTTTCTTTACTTCAGTTGCTATCATTACAGAAATTTCAGGTGCATGTCCTTCAAATTTCCCTGTCGATGTCTCCTGGATTTGTACTGAGTAGGTTGGAGGTCTGAGATTGCATTTTGCTTCTGATAGCAATCTATCTTTAATGGAGGAATTGAGTAGATTCTGTAAACTTGTCATGTTTATATTTTTATCTTACTTTATGTTTTTTCACACTTTATTTATTCTATTTTCCTCTTAGGTTTTTCCTCACTTTTGTTGAAATGAACAAATTACATTTGAATATCTTCCTTGTTAATTTAGATGCTTTTGTTTCTCAAGCCACTAGTGTATACATTAACGGTCATGCCCAGATAGATAATGGAATATTATTTCTAGCTTTGTCTCTGAAGCTGTTTCTAAAATGGACTAGTATTTGAATGAACAAATTTAGTAGAAAAGATGCACAAACCACAGTGTGCAGTGGCACCATCCTATTCTTGGGAGGTTTCAAATGTAGCAAAATGGCAGTGAAAGTTGGGTTGCCTTTCTGTTTTCTGTTTTCTTGAAATAGATGTCAGTCTTTTGCCTTGGGACTCTGGTTCTCATGTTTTCTGAGACTTTGGTCCCCAGAACTTATACAGCTACCTGCTCTGTTCTGATTCTCTGTTCTTCAGCCACAGACTGAGTGACACTAATGAATTTCCATCTTTTTGTTTTTGTTTGGCTTGTTTGTTTGTTTTGAGACAAGATCTCACTTTACCATCTAGGCTGGCCTGAACTCACTGGGTGGTCAAGCCTGGCCTCTAACTCAAAGTGATTCTCCCTACTTCAACCTCCTGATTGCAGGGATTATAGAAGTGCACCATGGATTTCCATGGATTTATTATGGGGTTTACTGGCCTCTAAAATTGTATGACCCAATTTCCTTGAGAAATCTGTGTGTGTGTGTGTGTGTGTGTTCTCATTTTTTTCTACAAGTTAGTCCTGAAGAACTAACTGAATGAAGGTAATTTTCATGTTTTTGAATAAATATCCAGAGTAATTTGGGACTATATACACTGCTCAAAAGAGGATTAGTTTCTAGAAACCACTTATGTATTAGATTTTTAAAATTACTGCAGTAAGCAGTAATATGATTGATCTACTTACCCAACCTTAGAAAGAAATAAAGTCTGGAGTTCATCTTTGGCATCTACTATGTGCAAGTACAGTATCTCCAAAGAGAAAAGAATGGAATAACTGGTTTACTTAAAATCAGGGCATTCTTTATAGATTTCCTTTATAGGTTTTCAAAATTAAAGCAACAATAATTATTTTCCTCCTATTAATAATCCAAAAACTATCAGGTCTTGACAATAAGACCCAATGCCTTATCCTCCAGCCATCATGAATAAGGTTTTCATATATTAAAATGTGATATCTTTTTCTCAGTGACAGGCATACTTTAGAGAAAAGAACCTAGACTTCCACTTAGAAAATTCTGTATTCAAAACCTGTGAAATGCACTCAATATATCTAAGTTTTACATTTCTCTTTTGAAAAGATATAGATTATAATTCTATTTTCTGTGTAACTGTGAAAGCTAATTTGACAAGTTATGTACAAATACTCAACATGGTACCTGCCATACAGCTGAAAATATATAATTTTTCTGATGTATTTTATGCCATGAAATTGTGTGATTTCAAAATTCAAGTTCTAAGATTTGCCCAAATATTCTACATTAGTTATAAATAAAGTCCCCTAAAAAGGCAAAATTAGTCAAAATTTAGTTTGTATAGCTACTATATTATCCATAAATAAAAGGTTTCAAGAAAAATAAATGGTGGGAGTTAATCTTTACTGTCAACATGCCTGGATTAAGAGAAGCCTAGGATGTGTCTCTGAAGGTAAACCAGCAAAAGGAGTATGGAGAAGCCATCTTGATTAGGATGACCCCATCCAGTATCCTCACATCCATGATTGAACCAAGGGGAAAAAGTAGGTCAACCTGCACTTCTGCTTGTCTCCTCCTGCTGCTATCACCTGTGGACATGAGATTCCAGCTTACCCAGCCTTTTGACATGGAATCACACCAGCAACTTTCCAGAAAATTCAAGATCCTCAGGCTTTGACTGGTTCTATATCCTGATCCTTCTTTTTTTCTGAGCCCTCCAGCTTCTTGGACTAAGAAGCTACTGGATCCTCTGTGTCTCCCACGTACGGGTGATTATAAGGTCTCATCTGTGGACCCATCCTATGTCTGATCTGCAAGCCTTTTTAACAAGTCCTCTTTCAAATTTAATTGCCTATTTTTTGGTTCCAGGAATTGAACACAGGACCTCATGCTTGCCAGGCAGGTGCTCTGCTGCTGAGTTTATACTCCTGGTCCTCCCTTTCAAAATTGTGAACCCTGAACAATATAGACTGCAAAAGAAACAAGTAAAAAAGAAAAGTTTCTTGAAATGTCACGATTTCATATAAACAGAGAAAGTGGTCAGGCTTGGGAGTGACTGTTCACAATAAACAGTATGCCATTGACTGACTGATGCTAGCATGTTTATTCCCAGTGCAGCATGCTTGATTTATGCATACTTTTGATTCCTTACAATACCTCTATTTACCTGGACTACCTGACATAGACTGGAGTTAAGTTGCTTACTCATTCTGATCTAAATTTACTGCATGATTCTGACTGTCTGAATACTAAAATTACCTCTGATTCAATTTTCTCTAAATGAATAGAGGTCAAGAAAGGAAGGAGTAAGAAGTGCTTAGAAAAAGATCACATAGGGCAAGCACTGTCATTCAGACTGTGAGTAGCATACGTTCTCCATGCAGGGAATTTGGGGGTGAGGAGAGCATTGTCCATGCCACATAGACACAGCTCTTCTTAGTGAAAGGTACAGATGGTAGAGCTTCCAATCACCTGAGTGACCTTTCTAAAGTAAACTACACGGCTATTCATTTACATTGCAAAAATTAAACTCATGGCCTTAGGATATGATACTAACATGATGCTCAGAGATCCTTAAATGCCAAGGACATGTCTTAGTGATAATTTATCAATTTCTCACTCTTTTGAACCTAAGTAAGTGTAAGCTCAGAGCCAATTATACCTATCTCTTACTTTAATAATTAGTGAATGCAAAATTTAAACTGCAATTCCAATGAATTGAGCTCATTGAGCTCAGCAACCTATTTGAAAAATGACTAAGAAAGTAGAGGTCCATTGTTGCAACGCTAAACCTGTTCTCTGAGAATAACTTTCAATATCATATCATTATTTATATTTAAATCAGAGTATATTCAAATGAATATTACGAAGCAGAGCAATCATTCCTTCTAGGCTGCACAAATCATACATTTTCTGTCTCACTTTAAGTATATAAATTCCAAATCTAACCAAAGAACTTTTTTTCTGTAGCACCTCAGATGATGAGCTAATCTATGAAAAATGCAACATCTGCTAGAGCTATAAAACAAATGAAAAATTAATTAGGTATTTGAATGTCTCCTTTGGAGACAATGGGGTTTAGTCATGTCTTAAATTCTCTTACAGCTTAAACTGTGTGTTCAGTCTGGAAAAGATCTTTCCTTGTTTCCTGATCACTGTTTTCAAATCATTTTCTTCTTCTTGGCTGGCCTGGGAGTTTTGGTTGGATGAGCGGTAATGTCCTTCATTAAGTTACGAATGCTTCCTCAGCATTCAGGAAGCCAGCTGAGAATATCTCCATGCCCTTAATACCTTTTTGACCCTCTTAAATCCCACACTGCTGAAGTAGCTTGTGTAAAATACTTCACTGCAAATCTAGAAACTATTTGGTGAGTATCTATTGCGTTCCTTATATATGCTCACTTTTGAAAGTTTTCTTCTCTTTCTATTAGTTCACCCAATTCTAAGGTGTTTTGTTTCAAAACACCTTGTAATGCAAAAAAAAATTCTTCAGAAAAAATAAATATATGAAATATTTGAAAGCAATAGAAAATATAAACGATGCTAGTATTAGATAAATTAAAAAGTACAGTTACTACCTATTAAAAAGTTAGAATCATAAAAAGTACTTTAAAAGTACAATGGGTTGAACAGTATTATAGTAATTTTTTTAATGTGGAGGATTTTCTGGGGGTGTCATTTATTTTTAGGTTGAATAATTATATTTATATATGTATAGCTTAAATATATATATATATATATATATATATATATATATATGCCCATTTTAAAAATATGTGTGCATACAGAACTGGGATAGGCTTTCGTAGTCACCTCCAATCTCAATACCCTGGGAGTCTGAGGCAGGAAGTTAGAGCTTAGTTGAGACACTGTCTCAAAATTTCAAAGGCCTCCACATGTAACTCTGAGCAACCAGTACTGGGGGAAAAAAAATGTGGATACAGTATACCACTCTGCAATGTGCGCCTTAGAGGAGTGTCCCAAAACGTTGAAAGAAAGAATTATATTTTTTGGTGAATTTATTTTCCTTAGTGAAATGGTCAGGGACTGACTTGTTTACCTTCTACTTTCTCTTCACTTCACTGTTTTGTTTTGCAGTCTAAAAGATGACTGTGATACCCAAGTTCCCATCATGCCAAAATACATGAGAAAATTATCTTAAAAAGGAAAAGTTTTATTTTGTCTCTGGGCTCCAGTCTGTGCTTGTTTGGACCCATTGCTTTGGGCCTGTGGCATGGCAGGCATCATGGTCAGGAGTACATGCTGAGCAACATTGCTCTCTTTATGGTGGAAAGAAATAAGGAGTTACAGATTCAACGTAGCCTTCAAGGTTCCACGCCCAGTGACCAAAATATCTTTTGAAGTCCTACCTGTTAAAGGTTCCATTTCCTCCCAATAGCACCATCAGCGGGGAACCATAGAGATGATCAGCATCAAAACTGTCTTTAGTGTATATTCAATACCTATGAAATTAATTAAGGAAATTGATACTAAATCATCGATACATTGCTATTACTACACTTTGTGCCAATAATTGCAGGAATTTTATTTGTAAGTGTAGAGAATATGACATGATTTTGTTCTGGTTCTCTTTACCAGAAATTTCTTCTTAGCCCCCTGTGATGTCAGAGAGAATAAAAGATGATGCTAAACTTTCAACATGAACCATGAGATGACGCCTAAATTTTCCACATATAACACTTTTTGTCATTGCACTGACAAAGTAAGCCACAGGAATAACGCTGCATTAATGAGGCAAAGAAGGTTACTTTTCCCAGAGAGAAGTTTTGCAAGTCACACAGAAATAGTTGGACATAAAATCCTTGGAGTAAGAGGTTAAGAAAATAATCACAAACAATAATAATAATAATAATAATAATAATAGCATCTATGACAGTGAATATTTTAATACAGACTTAGGAGGAACTTGCCTTATAATTTAATAAATAACAATAAATATTAATTTATAAAACTCACAATGTAGTAATACCTGATCGAATAGAGAAACAGAAAAATCTTCCTATTTTGGAGAAGTTAGTAATAAACACTGGCTTCTTTTCCTCACACATACCAAAATTATTAGTGAAAAGTTTGTATTTAAAGGCAATCCATTAATAGGGCTTGTTTTAGTTTCATTTTTCTGTTGTTGCTAATTTGCTCTTGGGAGTTTGATAGTAAACTGTGAAAAATCCATGCAATTGTATTACATAGGTTTAAATAGTAGCTAGTAAGAACAACAAAAAATATTTTTAGGATAAAGAAAATGCTATTTCCAAACACAGCTGGTGTGTCCATCTTGAACAAGGATCAGTTCCTGTAATAAGAAGTTATTTTATTAGTCATACCCTAGAAGATGAGTTATTTCTTCCTTTATCCAACTGTGCTTTCAAAATCTAAGAAGGTAATAAAAATAAGAATTCTGTGTTTTCAAAACCGATAGCCCTCCATTCAATTGTATTTTACTGTTATTCTTAAAGGTAAAACAGGATGAAAAAAATTGGGAAAACAATTTCCTGGTAGGCTGTGCAGGAAGGACACAAACAGTGCTGACTCACAGTCTCCTACCTCTAAAACTGTGGAAGCTGCTGTTGGTCAGCAGTAAACTTCAGAGGAAGTGGAGGTCAGATTGGAAAGAAACAGGAGAAGCTCTCTCATCTAATGGTAATAAAACACAATTTCTCAACAGATAGCATTGCTATAACCAATTGGGTAAAATCTGTCATATTTTGAATGGAAATAAAAATCCTTTGCCCACAAGTTTGTGAACACTGGGAGAGACAGATATCTGTCAACCCAGGAGGAGTTCTGCACAATGCACTGCTGTTTCTTGTATTTATTCTCTGAACTGAACACTTTCTGACGTTTTGTGATGAGGGTATTTGAAACAAAGAAGCAACAACAGAGTGAAATAATGCCACCAAGGTGAATCAAGCTGCTGATTAGCAAAATTCCACAAATATGTATATTCCTAGATTTATTTAATATGAAACTTATCTGAGTAAAGCAGATAAAAACAGAGATAGATGTCACTATGAGTATCACAATAGGTTTGTTCTGTTTTTGCACCTTTAAAAACAAAATTAAAAGGGCATATAATTTCCATTCCTTGAATTCATCCATTTCAAGTGTAAAATTTTTAAGTACTAATGTATTTATAGAACTGTGTAGCCATTATGTTAGAATATTTTCATCACTGCTGAAATGATACTGTATACCCACTAAATCTGGGGGGCTGAGACCTGCCACTCCCCTTACCCTAGCTCTGGTCAGCTGCCAACCCACATTCTGTATCTATTTATTTGTCTTTTCTTGACATCCAGAAAATGAAATCATATGATATGTGTCTTTTGTGACTGACTTCTTTTATTTAGCATTTGTCGCCAAGATCCACCTATGGTGTAACATTTTAGCATTCTTTATTCAGTGATGCTGTACTGAACGCTCATAATGCATCATCTAGATTTTTATAGTTAAATAATATTCCATTGAATGAATATGTTATACTTTCATCCTTTCTTTGCTCAATGGATATTTGGATTGCTTTTATGTTATGATTAAAATGAATATTACTGCTCGAATTTCCATATAGATTGTTATTTGGGCATGATTTTATTTCTCCTTTGACACACAACAAGGAGGGAAACTGTTAGGTCATACAAAAATGATACAGTTTAATCTTTCAGAAAACTACCACACTATTTACCAAAGTGGATGCACTATTTTATATTCCTGCCATATACATTTTGAATCTACATCTTAAACCTGCCATTTTCATAAACCTAACTTGTAGCAGCTGTGTTGGAATATCAATTGACTACCTACAGCTGAGGATCAAAAAGTGGTTGATGGTATAATAAAGTGAAGGTCAAATCAAATTAGCCCAGAAATCCTATAATCATCTTTGAAAGTGTCAATAACTAATCCTCACAATTGCTATCATAACAATAAACTGTGTAAGTATAAGCTGATATCCAAAAAGATCCTGGTTATCAATATTTACAAACCTCATGAGGGATTATTCCCTTAGCACTCCTAATTACTATACAAAATATAGGCACTGTGAGCTGGTGTAGTTCTGAGTTTATTGCTGGGTGAGAAGAATAAAGATTACAAGAGCAATCTGAATGTGCAAGGACTTGATGAAAATGTTTTATTTATAACATTTACAGTAAGAAATTCTTACTTGAATGAATCTGATAACATAACAATTGGAAGGGAATCTCTAGCTCCTATAAGGTTTATCTAGGACCTAGCACAAACTAGTTCTGCCTTTACTTTTAAAGATAGATTGAAAATTTAGAGGTACTTTTTTATGCAACTGAGAGTTTCAAAGATAAACCCCAATGAGAAATTTAATTGGTATTAAATGAATAAAGCAAGCACTGGAAAGACTAGCTTTTTAAAATGCATCTTCAAAAGTCTGATAACATTAGGACAGATTTAATTTAGTTATATATATATTATTCACCCAGAAGCTTTTTAGTAATTGAAAGGGAAAGGGATACAGAGGTGAGGCGTTTTGAGAATTGGCATTAAATTGTACATTTAAATAGCTCTTTTTAAAGACATGAAAAATTGACCTTTTACCCTTGCCTTGTAAGGAAAGTACATTTTGTTTGCTGGGTGGAAATACTGAAGATGGTCTTAGGAATCTACACTCATAACATACAAATTTTTCAAATTCAATGCTACTGGTTTTGCTACCTGGTTCTACTCTAGTTTTAATTTCACTTTTTCTGTCACATAAAATCTCATCCAGTTGAGTCTGTCCCACGTACACAAAGGGCTAACACTTACCACATAACGAAAACAGTATGGGGATTCTCAAAAAATTAAAAACAGAACAACTATACTACACAGCTTTTCCACCTGTATTCACAGGAAAGATAAGCATTATTTAAAAAAAGATATCTATATTCCTGTGTTTATTGTGACATTTTTTGTAATAGTAGTGATGTGTAAATAATCCTTAGCGCCCCCAGTGGTTGAATGAATAAAAAATATGAGATACACCTCTTACATATAGATGGAAGAAAATCTTATTTGTCACAACACAGTTGATCCTACAAAGCATTGTAGTAAATAAAGAAAAGTAGAAGCAGAAAGGCAAACACCACATGATCTCACTTATGTATGAACTCTTAAAATACAAACCAATAGAAGACTAGAGTAGATTAGTACTTGCTTGGAACTGGCAGGGAGGGAGAGATAGAGGAAGACATTGTTTAGAGGGCACAAAGTTTTTGTTAGGATCAATATGCTCTGGTCATCTATGTTACAGGATGTTGAGTGTAGTTAAAAATATATACTATCATATTCTAATTCAACAATACTAAGAGTGCAAATCTTAAATGCTCTCACTGCAAATCACAATTATGTCATTAGACATATTTATCACTTTGACTTAATAATGTTATAATGTCTGCATATATCAAAACATCAATTAGGATACCATAAATAAACACAATTTTATTTTGTCAATTATGCCTTAATGGAACTGAAAAACTTAACAAAACTGTCATTGTTACCTACTGGAATACTTTGCCAAAAACATTGCCGTACTTAGAGTGAGCCACAGACAAGCTACTTTTCATTCAGTCTTTTTTTTTTTTTTTTTGGTACTGGGGATCAAACTCATTATTCAGTCATTCTTATTCCTCTCTTAATTTCTTTCTCCTGTCTGACATTTACCTCATATGTCAAATTCTTGAAAGCATAAATCTGAACCAGCCCATCCTTAAAATATCCAGTGAAAAGAGTTGTTCTTTAGAAACAGTCAGTAAAATGAATCAGTTTTGTTCTTCTGGCAGTTATCAATTACCACAGTGTCTTCATAGAAACTGAATTACCTGTTTCTCCCATTGGTTCGCTAGAACTGATGTCTTATTGATGTCCATGCATAGAATCCCTTGAGATCATGATGCGACTCAAAAGTGTTGAATGAATGACTAAAATTCAGTGACATGTATTTTACTCATTGCTGTATCATATTCAGAAAACACAAAGGCAGCAAAGTAATGCTGATTAAAAAACAACAAATTTAACATAATTAATGTATTTATGTGTTAACTTGAATTAACCTAGTACACATAACATTGATGCCTGCTTCACAAATCTGTAAACTACCTGATAGGCAAAGTTCAGGATTCTACCTTCAAATCCACCATTTTTAGAATTCTTAAAAATGCTGGTTTGGTAGTCATGGGAAGTATACTTTATTCCAGGGGTTTGTTGCTAATTAATCAGGAACTGAGGTATCCACTCCAATAAGGATTTACCTCTGTTTTTATATTTTAAAATGTGCATGGCAATGTTGACATTTTGACTATTGCAAGATCATTGTAACTCTTCCATTATAACACTTCCCGATGCAAGTGTTGAGTATGTATGCTGAAGAGTTATGGACACAGTACCAGATTACATCAGTTATTACAATCAAATTCTACACTAGGTTTCTTGCATTTTTGCCTGCGAGAATTCTGAATTACAGCTTTTCCATTTAAAATATTTATATTTTTATTATTATTTTATTCACTAAAGTTAAAAATCATATTTAGCAACTTGCTTTCGATCAATCTGCAATTAAAAACCAAAGTGAAAGAGAGAATGAAGACACAAATTAATATAGTGCAAGCTTTCTTTTGACTTTTTTCTCACAGTAGAAGTGCAGTATATTCAAGTATTGCTCCTTTTTCCTAGTGACAATTTTGTCCACATATAAGAAATAACAAAACTGTGCTAGATTTGAAAGGCAGCTGGCTTTCTGGCTAAAAAGAGGAAAAAATCAGCTAGAAACTAGAGACAAGGCCTTCCCTAAGAACAAGAGAATCTGCTAAGGGGCGGCAAAGAGTGAGTTGCAGGTTCCTGGTGTGGAGAGGTACTGGTGGGAGCAGGGGATGTGATAGCTATTGTGTGTTGAAAGCAGAGTGAAAAGAAATTGAATTCTGTTTTCAGAAAATTTCCTTTCTCAGAAGGGGTTTTCTTTCAAAAATCACTAATAGGCACAGTATGGTGCCTAAAGTCAAAGAAAGGAAAAGAATAGTAGTAAGAATAAAAGTGAGAAACACTATCCTCATATCTACTTATTTGATTCTGGGTGGATTTTCTCTTCCCAAATAATTTGACAAAGAGTCAGTGCTATAGGTGGGATGAATGGATTAATTTATTTTACTAGAAGAGCTGATTATAGATTTGTTAGGTACTTTCACACTGATTAAACTCAGGTATGTATTCCTTTTATAATAAAAAATCTTGTTCAGTGATTTTAGTGTTTGTAATACTGAAAAAATGGCTTACAAGATTTCATTTTAGTTAACTAAGCCTTCATCGTATGCTAATATACAACCTGAGCACATTACAGTATAAAGTTAATGATATTAGTGAAAACAGGACCGTGCTGAGATGAAGGAAAGAGCTCAAAATAAAAACTCAGCACTGCAGACTAAATGAATCACCACAGATTCCAAGAACAACAGGCAGCCCGTTCTGTCTCTGGCCTATGAGGACCAGCACCTCCTGTGAGCTCTTCCTACATCCCTTCTCCTATTTTGGTACTTACTACTCCTTTTTATGTAGCAGTTCTCTTCCTCCAAGACATCCAAAGTCATCTTCCACAGTCTAAACAAGCCATGCCATTTTTACAGCATAAAAACATCCTACCTCATATACCTTAGGAAAAAAATGCTCTATTGAATTCAGTACATTGAAAAACCATAGGTCAGTCTCCAGCAAGCTTTTCTCTAAGAGTCTCTGATCATGATTCCACCCATACACAGCAGCTGCCTCAGGCCTGACTTTGGACACCTGGTCTACAGCACAAAATTCGTACTTGGAAAAGTAAGGTATCCCCTACCTGACTTTTAGAAAGTGCTTTTTATGTTAGACAAAGTGCACCTCATTTTATAGGAAGGGCTGGAATTAAGAACAGCCGTGATTATTATTATATTTCAGTCAGTTTATAAGAGGAAAGGCTTCTTATCTTCAGGTTTTACCACCGAAATGATGCATGTGAGATAAGCTGATAAGGCAAGCGTAGGGATACACAAACTTTGGTTCTTATTACTGCCAACCCATTTAATTCTAAGAAAAATTAATAGGAAAAACCATTATCATTATTCTCATTATGCCCATAAAAAATTACCAGCTTACTATTCCACCATGATACTAGAACTAGAATCAACATTGTTTTTTTTTCCCCTAAGAGTTCAATAGTTAAAATATCAATTGGCAACAACTCTAAAAAAAGAAATATTTTCTATAATTACTATACAAATTACAAGGCAAGAATAGTAATGCTTTCTTCGTGATAGTGAGGGATCGGAAGATTTGATTCTTGTGATCATCAAACCCTCTGAACTTGCTCCCTGGGGTGTCCTTGTGACATACTTCTCATTGCTACCACAACCTTCCTTTGCTTGAAAGAAAGTATTTCCCCATAACTTGCTTAATGGGTTAAATGAGCAAGCTTCTCAGTTAGTTAAAATTAAAAGAGTAGTTTCCAAACAGCTGGGTGTATCTTTTATTTTTACAACCCTTTATTTTAACAATGTGGAGTTAACTAACGCGTGCACACACACACATAAATATATGTCAAATATATATATATATATATATATATATATATATATATTTCAAAGACTCAGAGGAGTCACCAGTCAAACTCACCATTGTAATGATGGTTTACAGACCATCCACTCTCAGTACATTGAGTAAAGGAAAGTTCCATGTGCTCCACTTTAAGCTGTGACTTCCTGCCTCCCCCTTACAGCATGCTCAAGTTTCTCTGCAGGGTGGTCCACAGCAAGGCAGACCATGAAGTTAAGAGTCAAGTGTTAGTCACTGCTTTCAAGACTTTCAAGAGATTTTGTTTGGGGAAAAGTACAAATTTTGTTCTGTAGACCAGGTGTCCAAAGTCAGGCCTGAGGCAGCTGCTGTGTATGGGTGGAATCATTATCTCTCTTAGAGACTCTCTTAGACAAACTTGCTGGAGACTGGCGTACTGTTTTTCAAAGTACTAAATTCAACAGAGCAGTGTTTTCATCCTAGACTGGGGTAAGACCTTCATTTCATTGGTTTAACATCAGGTTTAGCAGATGGTTTAAGAGTAGGATACATGCTGTAGAAAAAAAAAAAAAATCTGTGTCTTTATTCACCAGAAGCCTATTTACTCAGAAGCGTTCCTGAGAAGGCTAACAAGGGGTGAATGCAAGACATTTGAATTGGCTTCTCTCCTCTCAAGTTCCTTCCAGGGAAAGCATAGGCAGAACGGCTTGTACAACTGAAATTTTTATTTACTTTTTCTCTGCTTGTAAAGCACACGTAGTTGACTTTATATAGGTTAAATGCACATAGAATGAAACCTTGTACAGATACACTGGCTTGCTTGCTTCAGAGTAATTACTGTTTAGAGGCAATTTTGAAATTAGCAAAGTACTCTGCATGCAAATACCATGCTGTATTGCAAATCATCTTGAAATTGCATTCTGACCCACTGCATTATTTCAGGAAATAGGGTATATAAAGTTCACAAAAGTTATATATATATATATATATATATATATATATATATTCTCATGTGTATATATATACATTTAATGTGCACATATATATATTGCTTGATATATTTAACCATAAGTACTACTGAATTGGAGAATGAGGATATAATGGCTCTATGGAAGAAAAGTGCTGTATAAATCAGAGGCTATAAATGCACTACATACAAGAAGTCCTAGTGCAATTTTAAAATTTAATAACTTTGGATGAACCCATGACAGAAGCAAATGGCAAACACCACGGGAAATCATATTTCATTGACTCTAATGCTAATATTTAAAGCCCCTTTATTCAGTGCTTACTGAGCTCTTAGGAAGTGTGCATTATTGGCCCATTAGTTTTTAAAAGAAAGGTGAAAGTTGCCTTCCTCTAGTTATGTAGCCCTGTTTCTTCTCCTATTCTCTGATAATGACAATTTCTGCTAGTGACTTCTTGCAGTAGAACAGTGCTTTTACTTCCTTGTTTTGAAAACTTGACAATTACAGGCAATTTCACTGTCAGATCAATTCATGTATTGAACATTTTCTGGCCGTCTAATTTACCTGTCTCCAAGAAAATGCTTGTACTTCAGTCTTAACAAAGTTTCGCTTTATTCAGACTACATCATTAAGCATGTGTTTATTATCTACTTTAAATGATATAATAAGCAACAAAAGAAACCTTTAGTTATTCATCCATATTTCACTAAAAATTGTTATAACAACATTTTTTCTTAAATTTGAGCAGAAATATGCTTCTTTATTAATATGCAAAATTTATGAGATTTCATCTGCTTTGTTTATAATTTTTCTTCCTGTTGTTAGCATATCACTGTGATACATAATAATTACATCAGTCTTGAAAAATTGGTACATATACATATGGCATCTTGGTAACTTTTACTCCCTCCAGTACACACACACACACACACACACACACACAATTTGTTTTTGAACTGCAGTTCGTCTTACACAAATCAATCTATTTCCTGTCCCAGGATAAATCCTCAGTAGTACACTACTTTTAGCCCAACATAAAAAGAGTGAAGATTAAACTGTATTAGCAAAAGGAAACAACAAAAAGATTTATCTTTTGTCTTTCCACGGGTGGAAGAAAAGAAACACTGAGAAAAGGCTGCTTTACCTAAGGCTAAGGGTCATTAAAGGAACACAAATAGTAGAGCATTGGAGGGATTAGCAACAGAGGGAAGCAATTACCACCTTAAGGCTGGAGAGAAAATGTAAGGAGATACGATTACCAATAGCCCTTAGAGAGGAGGACATTTGGAAGCTGCAGCTGCAGCCCTGGGAGGAATCAGTTCCTGCCAGGGACATAACCTTGGTGCTGGAAAGGAATAGCGGAGGATCTTTCTTTGTCTGACCTCATCCTCTTAAGTCTTGAAGAGGCATTTCGCTGAATGAGTCCGTGCAGCAAAGGAGACAGGGATATGCAATCTTCAAGGTCCATCCCCTTGGATACTAAGCAAAGCAGAGGACTGTGGGGAAGATTCTTGTAGGGTTGAAACAGGAAAATAACTATAGAGAGGCTCACATGGTAGATTTAGACAGCCCAGGAATTTTCTCTCCAGGAGGACATCATATGGGCATGTCCTTTACATCATTTCTTTTCAAATTTGCAATAATAAAGTGTTCGTAGACTGAAGAATATATAGTATGCTGTCTGAGACTGACCTAGGTCATACAAGTGGCCCATTTGTCATCCTTATTCCAGTAACTATAGTCAGTATACTCTGCAAAAATGGTGAATTATCAACAAATGCTCTGCTCATTGTGCTTAAAAGTTATCTGTAAAGGAGTCCATTTCTTCCTTTTCCTTGGAGAAGTTCACCTTTTATTTCTCCTGGAGTTCCAACTTCTCTAATGTCATCACTAGTATAATGGACTACAACTCACAGCTTCCAATCTTACTAGATTTAATTTTCCTGAGTTTCAGAAGGGGAGTTCCCAGGATGAGTCAATTTCAGTCACACAAATCCTCAAAGGCAATTGTGTTTCTTCTACCCCCAGGTTGATCTACTAGTTTCTGATCATTTGGGTCATACTCAAAACTCATGGCAGTGCCATTCCACGTAACTGACTACACCAGTAGTCAACGAGACAAAAGTGCATGAATTCACAGTGCAAACCCAGGGCCTTGTGGAGCCACCTTCCCAGGGCTATTTAGAGACAGGCTATTCAGGCTATTTAATGACATACACAGTCAGATTCTCTACAGAAGTGCCAACAGGCAGTTTGCAAAACCTTAACACAGCCAGATATCAGACTGATGTCCACTGAGGAATGTTCCCTTGAGTTGCTGGACGTTTAAGCTGCATGGAAGGGAGAAGTATTAGCTTTTCTCTTATTCTTTTCATGGCTGAATGCATACTGGTTCCTCTCTGGCATGATCGCAGGCTAGTCACAACTGTTCAAGAGAGAACAAGGGGACCTAAACTACTGCCTCACACTTTACCAAGGAGAACCAATGTCAAGTGTGGTGTATCCAGTTTTCACAAGTGTTTTCCACAAATCTACTCTATAGAGCATCAATCTGGGGAGAAAATTAATCCTTAACTCTTATTTTTCTATGCTTTATTTTTATGCTAATTTACTTGGATGCTCATACATACTTAAAGGTGAAGGTTAACTTTTAAAAACTTAATATTTATATTTAAATTACTAATAGAGTTTTATAGTTTTATATATTATAATTATTCATATAATGTATACACATATGAAATAAATATTGAATGCTACATTATAATATATATTACATAATAATTATATATTTTAATATAATATATATTATATAATAATTATACAAACCTATGATAATCCCATGAACCTACTTAATATATTCTACAAATATCATGCCTAGAAGATAGATTTTTAACTAATGGCTAAAGCTACATGTGACTATCAATTGGAAACATGATTTAGGTCAGTGAGGTCAGCATTTTGTTGACATTTCCTCATGACCATGATTTTCTGTCAATAAATAATTATGTGACTGAACATGTCTATTGTCTGTACTTCACAGTTGCATATAGTATTGTTTACAAATCTGATGTCACCTGAAACAATAAGCATCTTACACCTACATGAGCTTCATAATTGGATAACAGATACAACTTTAAAGCTGCTTTCCATGTAGAGATGTCACTTATGTGAAACATGGTTGTGACTGAAGAAATGATTATACCTTTTCTCTATATCTTTAGATGTTGTTATATCCATTTATTTTGGATGATTATATCATTCATAAAGATTTAGGTAAAATATCCTGCTAGGTTTAATAGTTATATAGAGGGCGTATCTCTACCTCTGCTCTCATTCTGTGATTCAACAAATATTTTATGAGCATCTATGACCATGTGTGTCAGTTTGCCTGGACCTGAGGTTTCTTGAGACAAAATTTGCTGAGTTAAACATGGGCGATTCTGGACAAACCAGGAAGAATTTGTCTTTGCACAAAAAGTCAAATACTGATGGGGCCAAGACCATGTTAGGCGATGGGCCATATGTTACATCATGCTAACTGATAATATAATAAACAGGAGAATGGATTCTAATTTTCATTAATGTGATCCGAAAAAGATTTAATGAGAACAGACTAAAGTAAAGAAACTAAGGAGTCAATATAATGTACGTGCTGTTATCTGGGGGTAGAGGAAAGAACCCAGAGAAAGAGAGCCAGAGACCATGATGCAAAGGTGTTTCTGGTTTGCTCTAGGATTACAAAAAGGATAATCAGGTGTAACCCAAGTGACGGAGTGGAAATCACCCAGGGGAATGATCAGCAAATAATAGTGCAAGAATTGGTATCAAGCAAATGGATTGTTCTTGCAAACTTTGGCTTCATTTATACAAGAAATATTTTGTGGTTCTGCCTTAGGATTAGATGAGGTCTTAGGCAGTTATGACGTGAGGCAGGACCTGGGCTGTGAATTCATCACATGCTTATTGCGTACTATATATTTAAGAAAGCAACTTGCTTGTGAAATTGTTGCATACATTTAATGTGACCTGGGGCCCTCTGATCTTCTCCTCACCCCAGAAATGAAGACTAAACCTCAGAATGGCCTGGATTGTACCAGTAAGTCAAACAGTTACTTTTATAAACCAGCTTACCTCTGTAAGTACAATGCCCCAGACACTTGCTTGAGTAACTCCCTCAAGGTCCCTCCAGATCTTGAAGCAATACTGTGCCGAAAGGTAGCTTTCCCCTCATTCGTGACGCTGTAAATAAACTTTACCTGCACCACCTCAGTTCTGACTTCTTCATTTCCACCTGATCCTGACTTACCTATTTTCTACTGGAGTTGCCAGCTCTGAGTCAGTTTCACCCCACTCTCCCTGTTTTCCCCAGGACAAGAGTGAGGGATCAGGAAGAGTAGTGGAAGTGGGGGCTTTGGTGTGAGCCCAGGTCCTGAAGGACCACCAGCTGGTCACTAGACACCTACATTTGAGAGTCATTATACTCCAGACTTGAGAACAAAAGGGAAGGAAACAATAAAGAATCAAGAAGAGAAAGCTGTTAGCAGTCTATTTCAATTCTCCGAATGAAAATTGGTGGTATTGGGAATCAGAGAGGTAAATGTACAGGTAATGAGGACAGTGGACATATTCTGAAGATAGCCCGGAAAGGATTTCTTAATAGATGGGGTGTTATTTATGGAGCAAATAAAGGAGTCAAAATGACTAAAATTTTGACCTACCCAGTTGAAGAATTGAATTGCTCATAATTGATACTGGGAAAACAAAGAGTAAGGCTGCAGGGACTGAGAAAGGTCAGAAGCTCAGTTTGGCCAGTATGACATTTGAAATGTCTTAAATTTTCAAGTGAAGAAGGTAACTATGCAGGTGGGTATGCAGCCCTAGAATCCAAGGGGGAGGGAGAGCTGTGTTAGAGGCCTTCAGGTTAGGTAAGTTTAGACTAAAAAGGAAAACAGTTTCAAGAATTCAGTTCCAGGGTGCTCCAAAATTAAGGCAAAGGAGAAGGAGAAAGAAAACTAGGAGACTGCTGTCCTAACAGCTGAGGGGGTATTTTAAGGAGAGGGATCAGTTTCATGAGGTGCTGCTACTTGCCAAAGTAAAGGGGATGCTAAAGAGTGTTTCACTGTGTGGAGGTCAGCTTAGTGTTGTCAGCGTCATCAGAAACTTTGAAAAGGCAATTTCACTAGAAAACTCCACCGAATTGGCGTAAAGGAAAGAAATAACTAAGATAAGCTTGAACAGAAAGTCTGTTTTTAAGCAGGGATTTTAAAAAAAATTTTATTATTTTTGTTATTTTCTGAGACAGAGTCTCGCGGTACAGTGATGTTGGTCTTGAAATCGCTTATGTGGTCCAGGCTGGCCTCAAATTCATGATGATCCTCCTGCCTCAGCCTCCTGCATGCTGGGATCAAGCACACAAGAATATTTAAAGTGGGAAAAACCATAGCGCATGAGTGTACTATTTAGAATGATTTGGGAAAGTGAATGTAAATTTAGGGAGAGAAAGAGAAATGTGACTAAATTGAGGGAGAGGCTAACTAGGTGACAGAATATAAGTGTCAGAGCCGTATGTGTCAAGGTTCTCAAAAACCATTAATGCAATCTACTCTGTTCAAAATGGAAGGGATTTTCAAAGGATGTGAGCGCACTCAGTTTATGTAGACGAGCAGAAACAAAACTCATACTGCATTGCAAAACTGCTCAGTTATAGACTCCACTGCACCAGGACCTGAATATGACCTGTGGCCAGGGTGACCCATGCTAAGCTGTCCATCTCTGACACCACACTTGTCAGAGGGGAACTTATGCATTGTCTACTGTATTATGTACTCATTGTTAGCACATTCTGGCAGGTGTGATTATGCTTTGTCTGTCTGCAAGTAGCTGAAGGGACAAAAGAGAAATGTTTTCCATGGTATAGTGTTAATTTCAAATTTAAAAATTTCAATAATGTTTAAGTAAAACAAACCAGTAATAAACAAACACTGACATTCATAAAAATAGAAGGTGTAATGTGAGAAATTTTTGTTCTCAAATGAGTGATTTGTCCTTCTTTCCCTCACTCTACATACATATGTGCCTCTCTACCACTGTGTATAGGCATAATTATATACAACACACACCTTGTTCTTATATTCATAAGGCACATAATGAAATCAAGTTTTGCATATAGGCAAATAGCAAAGAAATTGGTAAAGCATTATGCTTACTTTCATGTAGAAAATTTTGGTTCAAAATAGACTTATCTGTGATAAACCCATCTCTAGATGTGGTGTTTTTCTGTTTACTTAGTTTATCTCTGAATGATAATTCTTCTAAAAGAGCAATTGAAATAATCTATAGTCATGATACATGATTTGCATAAACTAATATATATTAAAAGGAAGAACTTTTTGAAAATCTAAATGCAAACTAAAAAATATCAAATAGTTGATTATTTTTCTGAGCAATTTCTCAACATAAAGTCCTTATTTAAACTTTATTTTTGTTTAAATTCTTCATACAAGCAACTGAATTAATATATTTGCATAATACAATGTCTCTCTTTGGGATAGTAAAACCTTATGTTTTATGTATTCAAAACCTTTAAGGAGTCATCTTTTATTTTTTTCTTCTAACTCATAATAAAAGTACAATTAGAATAAAATTATACTTTCTGATACAGTGTTTAATGTGAGTTGATTGGGGGTTTTATCAGATCCCCAAATAAAATGGTGAAGAATCAATGTATCATTCCATGTTCCAACTTAATTTTTAATGAACACTTTTACATGAAATCAGACTCAGTTAATTTGCATTTATGTACAGAATCCACTGGGTATTATAAAACCAAAAATCTAGATTTGGTTCTGTACACACGTAGTCCTCATGCCATGGGCATACTTAATGAGTGACAAGTGTGATTTAGCTATTTTGACAAGAAATCTCCACCAGGGAAACTCTGCAACTCTGAACAAACCAACATCTTGCCTCAGTATCACTCAGGCCTTCAAAGAATATGTAATTGTCAGGGTTTAGTACTAAGCAAAATGGGTGGAATACATTCTTTGGGAAAAGCTTAGAGAAGCAGAGATCAGTAGTTACACCCAGGATTAACTACAGAAATCACAGCCAAATCTCAGCAGAGCCAGTATGCAGGGTGATATTTAACAAGAAAGGAGAGAGCCTACCTAGTATTGGCTAATGGGGAGGGGAATTATAAAGGATGAGGAGAGACAGAAGTCACTCTAAGTTGTGAAACTGCTTATGAAATTATGAAAATACATTTGCCAGACATCTGTTTCTGCATCAGAGTGAAAAGAAAACTTTTACTATGTCAAGATTCCCAACTGCTAGTTAGATACATAGACATACATGGACACACACACACACACAAACACAGTCTACTCTACAAGATTTATTATGTATGTTAGGATATTTATAGATCCTGTTATAACTAACTAATATGACTTTAAAGAAATTTAAAGGATCCAGAAAGTCACAATTATGGGTTGTTTATTTTGGTATAGGTAATAAGTGATTCTTACGAGATTGTTTTTGTTTGTTCATTTACCACGTGAAAAATAAAGTACAAATACCCATCAGAAACAATGAATGATCATAGGAATTCCAGAGAGAGAGAGAGAGAGAGAGAGAGACAGACAGAGAGAGAGACGAGACTAAAGTATTAAGAAACAACCTTATAAGAGAAGAAAATGTTGAAAGTGGGAGTGGCCTTTCATGAGACTAAAAGCAAGCAAAAAGTCCTACATGTGCCCAAATTAAACCACTACGTTAATATCTGCACCAAGGATGTGTTGTTGTCATATATGCATAAAAGAAAAGGAAGGAGAGAGGCAGGAAGTGAGCTGAGCCAACAGAGATGAATGACAACCCTGTAAAGGCTCAGTGTTTCATCACGGATTATAGCAGAGTTCAAAGACCATCACTCCATCTCTTAGCACAGCCATGGAGGTCAAGAGAAAAGGGAATTTTCAAAGACAAAGGATGGTTAATCATGTAAAACAAAATTCAAACAACAAGAAGTCTAAGGAAATTTCACCTTCTAAGCTAGATGATGTTTGGTAACCTTTGAAAGAGTATTTTAGAGGAAGAAGTAACGTACAGGTTGATTAGCAAACAAAATAGAAAACTGCATCATTTGGTTCTTGTCTTCCATTTCCTGCGTGGTGTCATAGCTGATAAACATGAATTATTCAAAACATAAGAACCGAGTATAGTAATAAATTAGTGAGTAAAAATTAAGAAAATGGTAAAATGTAAGTCACAATGGAGAAGAGAAAGAGGAAAACATACTTGGCTGAAATGATTCAGTTTACCTTGATGTAAGTAATTTTGAGCCTGGAAATAGCAGAAATGATGAAATGTGAATATATGATATTGAAAATAGCATGGAGAGTTAAAGATGAAAATAGCGACTGAGTGGATAGATGAAGTGTAGAAGTTGGAAGGAAAGAGTATAAGCCCATTGTCTCCTGCATGTGTCATTTGCTAAGTTATACAACAGAGTTTAAGAAAAATGGTCAATTATGGTTATGTATTCCCAAAATAGTATAACATAGCTTATAAGCATAATGGTTAATCATAATTATTAAAACTTCATTGATTAGATGAAGACTCCTGACCCTGCACCTTCCCATACACCACTCATCCACACCAGACACAAACCCAGAGTGGGAAGCTAGGCCAGGTAAGATCCAATGGGATGTAGTACAAATACAACTTCATTAGAATTGGACCATAGAGTTGATTCATTCCACACTAACACAAGCATAGGGGAATCTGAAATGCTTCAGTATCCATTAAAAAAGCCTATATTCAAGAGTGAATTCTGGAACTGATTATAGCTTTATTTCAAAGATAATGTTTTGGATCAGTCTGAAAGCATCTTTATCCTAGTCTTGAAATCATATTTCAAGAAACAAAATCTAATAATTTGATGACCAGAATACCTTGCTTCTGCATGGTAGCCAGGGTGGATAGCTCACTTTGGTAGCTCTAAAACTGTTTTGTTTGTTTGTTTGTTTGTTTGTTTAATTTTCCTCTCAATGAGAAAGTGGCATTATTTCAGTGGCTTCTTGTTTTGTGATGATATTAATGTATAGGGAATAAAGAGCCATAGGGTGTATTACCAAATGTGTAAGTGGCAGTAAATATTTCAGTGAGATGAAACACCTTAAATATACATTATTAACTTAGGAAAAGAATGTCAAGAGATGCATTAGAAACAATGTTACAGAGTTTGGGAGGAATTTCTAGAATCTTGTTATAATAAAAGAAAAAATTAGTATATCCACCCTAAAGAAACAGCATCACCTTGATTTGTCCCCAAAAGCAGCACTCTCCAAGAGAACTCTACTAAAATGGCCAGGTGTGCTGCCCTATATTCTAGGCCACCAGCCACATGTAACTATCAAGCATTTATAATATACTAATGTGAGTAGGAAGCTAATTAAATTTTGTTTAATTCCAATTAATTTCCATATAGATAGCTATCTGTGGCTCGTGATCACTAAATTGAACAGTGCACCCCAATACCTTCAAAATATCCAAAGTTTCGGCTCCTTTTTTACTGTAACCCTGTTCACTTTATTCTTTAAGGGAGAAGTGAGGAACCACCAATAAAGGAAGTTGCTGAGCTGAGGGTTGCAGCTGTATAACCACCCTACAATCACCTGCAAATGCGTTCCTCGAGTGAGCATGAGACATAGTCTTCAGTAGTCTCTTGCCAAATGCAGAAATCATTATCTCAGGCTCATGAATGAAATTTAATCACTTTGACCCTCATTTGTAGTTTCCTATGTAGAAATAGCATAGAAACAATATTTAGAATAAAGAAGTAAAAACACGAGAGTGGTAACTAGCCTAAAGGAATGCTTGTTATGAAACAATGTCCAAAATAACATCTGACCAAATAAAAATATTAGCATTTACTTTATGTAGAAAATAACAGTTCAGAAGTAGGGAGACTGAATTCAAAGCAGTTAATAATTCTTCTCAAAAACTTTATAGTACAATCAATGCAATGCAAGAGGCAAGATTTTTTATTTTTTCATCATTGGTTGTTGTATATTAGCATTCTTTTCAGGATAAGTAAAGCTTTACATGCTGATTGCCTATAGCAGATTGGTTTAATTTCACTAAATCATTCTGATCTGTATATACATTTTGCGTGTTATGTTTCATTTATGATGCTGCGGGGAAATCAGAGTGACATGACTGTAGTTACGTGGTCATGGTCAGTTGGCCTGGGAGTACAGCTGAATGGTAGATGTTTATTTTCATTTAACAATAGAGATAATCATTATTCACACTGTTATTTGTCCAGTTTTTTTCATACTTCTTTCTGTATTCCTACTGAATCTCATAATTTCAGCAGTAGCCGATAGCATTTGGACAACATACAAAAATGGCATGTATTTAATACGCCACAAAAAGCCGTGTTTTTTTTCCTCTTTCTATAGATAGCAACCACATAGAAAGTCCATAAGTTTATACCTCAAGCTGTTTAGCTTGTGTCATTATTGATATAATATAATATAATAATGTAATATATATACAGATATTTCATTTACAACATAATTATTGGGGCCACATTCATCTTCTTCTATCCTTTTATAACATTTTGTTTGTTTAGTCTACTACATAATTAGAGCTTGAATTACATCAAGAGTTTTGGTAAAAATTAAATTAAAAAATACCCTTGAAAATATAAGGGTTCAGTTAATATATAATTAACATTTTACCAGTTGTATGTGTTACAAATCAGCTGACTTTTATTTTTGATAAATCTTACCTTGATATACTCTGAAATGCTTTTTAAAGGAAGTTGTTTCTACCCATTCAGTAGTATAGGACTCAGGGTAGAAAATAAAACATGGCTAATAGCTAACAAAAAAATTCTCAGTGCTTAGAGGTACCTGCACCCTTCCCAGTGGTTGCAGGTTAGTGTTAAATTCAGGAGTTGGTGCACTTCATTCACCATGAAGTTTTCCCTAATTGTTGCCTGTTCAGAAGTGTTGTTTTTCCTCTCAATTGCCTCAAGCTTCCACAGAAGTAGATATGTAGTATAACATTCCATGTATGGTCTGAAAAAAATTTGCTTGAGAAACATGGGCCAACACTGATGAATGCACAAATCCACCTCAGGCTACTTGATGCCTATGCAGGTTGGTGTACACAGCTCCTCTCAGATTAACCCTGTTCCAATAGCTATAAACAAATGAGCCTTCTGGAAGCATACCTGGATGTGGACGTGCTGTTCCCTCAAGCAATATCTTGGAACATCAACATCAAGGAAGTCATGATTTCAATATTTCATACTATCCTTGGTTTCCCTGGAGGTTAGGATAGTACCATCAGGGGACATTCAATGGCCATTGTGAGTTATTAGTAACGCAAGTTCCTCCCATTGCCACCTCAGACTGACAGATTTATAATATAGACATTGTTATGGTTTATATCTACAAAGAGCTCTGAAATTCTCACACTGAGAGGTGATCAGATCATGAAGCCTCTATGTTCATCAGTGAATTCACCCATACGTAAGCTTTGTAGCATTATGCAGTATTACAAGTTGGGCCCTGGCTCTTGGCGGTCACTGGGGACCTGACACGGAAGGGTGTGTTCTTGTCACTGACTCCTCCTCACCTCTCTTTCTGATTTCTGGATGAAAGGTATTGAGAACCTTTGTCTGCCATGTCTTCCATCAAGCTGTTTCTGACATGGAATCATCTGACTGCACTAAACAGGGAGCCAAATTAAATCTCTTTAAATTAAATGCTTTAAGATGTAAGTGTTGTGTATTTTGTCCCAAGGATGGGAGAGCTGACTAATACAAATACCTTCACTTTTCTTCTCACAGATCTATTATTTCATTTGGAATTCAAGGTTGAGGTTATCAAAGTAGACCCTTTGGGAGGAGGCACCCTTTCTAGATGGGAATCTGCCATCTAGATTCATCTTTTGAAGTTCCAGAAACTTGAATGATCTCTAAAAGTCAGTGGAGTCTGATATTGAAAGTTAAGAAACATAATAACGAATTTATATTCTCAATATCCTAGAAATAGATTCATAAAACCAGGTGTGATAGCATCCAGTCTTTGGTTTTCCAACTGAAATTAATAAAGAAAAATAGAGTTGAGAAATTCAACTCTTACGCAGCATTCTGCATTACACTGGATGATGACAACTGTAGAAGTAACACTATTGCACCAGAGTGTTCAGCTGCAAACTTCTGGTTCAATTCTATTTAAACTTTGTTGGGCCCTGGACATGACTAAATTTATGAAAACTCTATAAAAAAGAATGCGATGGTAAAGTGTACCTGCTTCATAGGTTAGTGCTATTCTCAAATTAATTAGTACACGCAATGTTTAAAATGCTTGCTATGTGCAAAAACACTCAGTAGACTTGCTATTAATTTTATAAACAAATATTTTCATTGAATCAAGCTGATCTTAGTAAATATTCTAGAAAAAGTAAAGAAGTATAGAAACCATGAATGCTTTATCAATCCCACTGTCTTATCTGAATGCTTTTGGATCCTTCATTTATATACTGTTTATTCTCTCTTGAAATAAAAAAAAATGAAAGCTTATCACATCTTTTTCTTAATGTATATTCTTACTTTGGTTCTCTGCTGATCTTAAAGTTTGTGGAGTTGCTATTAAGTGTTAACATAACTGCAATAACAGATGCCACATTGTCCTTGTGTACAGCAGAGAACTTACGCCAGAATGCAATGAGATGAATTCACATGATTTCCTTTGTCTTCTTTTTCTTACTCCTCACCAGGTACACAACAACAGGATCATATTTCCTTGACTGAATAAACAAACAGCATATTGTGAAAGAGGCTTTTCAACATTAGATGAATGTAGACATGAAAGTAACAAGGCTTTTTGCTTTGTTTTGTTTTGTTTATCTCTTATTCTTGCATTCAGAGAACATCAACCTAGAGAGACACCAGGGGAGAGGAAAAAGGTAATCACAAAGTAATGAATGCATCATACAATTTTCAGCATATAATAAGTGGTTCTAAAATACCTTTAAAAAAATAAAAGGTATATTCATGGACCAAAAATAAATATATCTTTTCTCTGTTCCAGCACTTGAATAAAAATCAGATTAATATAACTATCTTCTCCTACACTGGAAAAAAAATTTAAAAAAAAAATAGCCACAGTCTGCCACCTTAGGACAATGCTTTTGAATGAGAGTTACAACCCAGGTAACTCTTCTAATCAGAACTTTCCCAAAAAATGCACTGTCAAGAAAACAGCTAATATATTCCTGTGACTTTAAAATATTAATTAAAACTTTGACATTCATAAACATGGCAATGTTTTACAAATGGAGACAGTAAAGACAAGACATGTTAAATGATTTGCCTCAAGCTTCAGTGCTATTTTATCAGTAGAATTACAACTAAAATCATTAACTTAAAAATTATCGCTCATAATATTTGCATTTAGTTATTATCAAAATTATGTCTGGTTTTTTCAGTCCATGAATTTTTCATTCTTGACATTTTGTGCAAAACTCAACTAGCAAAAGAATCATTTTTGGTGTTATTCTTAGAAAAAGGATAATTAAATAGAATATTTTCTGAATGTTCACTTGTCTTTTCCTCAGATTTGTGCATGAGTAGTTGTGTATAGATTTATTTAAGTTTCTTTCAAAATGTTGAGACATTGTTTCATACACTTGTGACTTTTAATCATTGTGAATATGATTCTTTGCCGCTATTGTATTTTTATTAATTTCATGTTTGAAGAATTATATTGCCTTTTACTTTCAAAATTCAAATCTTCTCTAGGCCATAGATTGATATTATTACCATCTGTCTTAATTACTTTTCTTTTGTTGCTGAGACAAAATATCTGACACCCAACAAGAAGGAAGCAAAGGTTTATTTAGTTTATAATTCATGGAGGTTTCAGTCTATAATCCGTTGGCTCCAAAGCAGAGTGGTGTGGCTGAGGGGAAACCTGGTCGCCTCTTGGAGATTCCAAAAGCTGCAAGAGCAACAGGTCAAAACGGAAAAAGGGGAGAAGTATACCTCTTTTGCTCCGTTGTATTGTATGCTAGGTGGCATTCACACCGCCAGTCCTAGCACTAGATAACAAACCAATCACAAACTCTAGACTCAGCTGCCTTCGAAAAGCCGGCGGCCCTGCGTGACTGCACGAGGCTTTGGAGAGACATCTAGACACAAACCATAACGCCATCTTCGTGGTTTTTTAGTAATACTCTGAGTTGTTTTAATTTGCACACCAAAGCTTTTCTTCAGTTTAGGAAAATGTTTTCAGTAAATTTTAAAATTATTTTTATGCAATGAATGCAGTAATGGATCATCACATTTGTATTTATTTAGTGCTATTTCCCTTCACATCCTAGGAAAGGCATTTCTACCTTTTCCTTTACTCTTTTAAATTTCTTTTTCTCTTTCATTTGTGCCTTTTGTTGTTACAAATGAGGATTATAAATCTGCACCTCTATGTGAATATCCCTCTCATATTTTTCTTAGTTTTCTTCCAAACAGATTATCTAATTCAAGCTCTTTGTTGTTTTTTTTACATTTAATTTTTTTCTCATTTCCTGTGATAATATCGTTATATCCATTGTCTGGAATGCTAGGTGTGTATTTTCTACTCTTTTTTCAATTTCCTTTGTGTGAATCTTTCTCAGTCTTATACTTTTCAGAGTGATTTTCTCTAATGGAAACACATGAACAATATTTGTTTTGTCTTTTTGCTTATGATCTTTCAAAGATAGCACAATTTTTGTTTTCTACTTATTCATGTCTGAATGGCATAGGATCTGTTCAGCATTTGGCAGCTGGCATCCTCAGCACTCTTAATTGTTTATGAGAAAGAGTGAAGCTTCATGACCCCTCCAGCCCCCAATATAAGGCTGTTATGTCTAATAATTATGATTCACATTCATTGACTGATGGATATTCACCAGCTTGAATTTTGTAGTTGTAGACAGGTCTATGTGTTCTGTTACTGGTATTTTTCGACTTCTAATTGTAATGTTTTTGCCAGCCTTTAAGAATCTAAAACTAGTTTACCTATCTATTTCCTTTTAACTTCTACTCTGTGTTGCACATTAAAGACTATTATCTAGAGGATAGGAAGCAAATGTAATTTAAGATTCATCTTTTTCTCTATTGATTTATTGATTTATTTCTTTGGTCTTTTACATTTGTATGGACACTGAAGGTTTGCTTTATATTGCAGTTTTATGGTAATACTATGCTGTTTATTTTGTTGATGAAATGCTCTGTTTTTGCCCCTTGGGCACTGTATCAGTTTTTCTTTTCATAGATTCTCAAACTTTGGAATCTTTTTTGAGCACCTTCTTACATTCAAATCCTACATATTTTCTGAGACTTATCTTTTTTATT
Organism: Hydrochoerus hydrochaeris; assembly: GCA_004027455.1. NCBI lineage: Eukaryota > Metazoa > Chordata > Mammalia > Rodentia > Hydrochaeridae > Hydrochoerus > Hydrochoerus hydrochaeris. The sequence goes on from PVLA01003763.1 coordinate 141,487, forward strand.
TCTTGTTCCAATCTTACAATCAAAAATTTCCCCAAGGAGGTCTGGCCCTTTTATTACACAAAAGTGTTTAGAAATCAAGAAAATGGGTTCTAAGTATTACCCATCATTGATGAGATGGGTGTTTTTAAAGGTGGTAGACCTCGGGAGTGGGGGAGCTTAGTAACAATGTGTCTTTTACTTAGTAATAGTTTAAAAATTTGAACATTCAGTTTATTTTTATCACATCTCCTTTGCTTTCAATCACAACTTTCATGAAAAAGTATAATTTAAGTCATTTCATACTCATCCTGTTTTCACACTGTTTTTCTAATAAGTTAGTAATACTGTTTTCATAGAGCAGATTAGAGAGATATGGCTTATGCTTGAACTTTTTCCAATAGAATTTGATATCTTACTGTACCATCTAATTCAATTTTTATCTTTTGTATTGTGATAAGCTATTTAAATAGCAAATTCAAACTATACAAACTGAAATTAAAAAGTATTTTTCTTAATGATTGAAACCATCAGATGGTCTGTTTTCATTTATGAAATATCTTTTCAAAATTACTTTTTTCTGTAGTTTTTAAATAAAAAAATAAGAAGCAAAAGCTTTTCAGTGGAAAGGTAAAGAAAAAATGCTATCTTTGTTGTTTTTTCTTGTTTCATATTTTTGTTGTTGTTGTGTGGCCTGTATAGCCTAACACACCCAGGTAATACAAACAATTACCTAATATAGAGAAACACTACTGATATTTCATATAAAATCTCTAACAAGACAGCTAATAGAATTAGGCAGTAAACCATTATCTGTGGAGAAGTGAGCTAATGGAATTATTGTAGAGCAAGATAGCCATCATAAATTTTAGAAATATATATGGAACTAATTTCTAAGGAATTTCATGTTGCATTTAGAACTTGCATAATGTCTTTAGTTATTAATCCACAGGCTATATAACCCTGGGCCAGTTATTTAACAAAGTTAGCCTGCAGCTCCTTACTGAAAAGAAGAGAATTTCCCACTTGGCTTAACTAATTGCCTGCATTCTCTAAGATCAAATAGCACAAGGCATTTCTGGGACCAACTTATAAATTGCAAAGTGCTATGCAAATGAAACTTACTTTTGGTAATTTAAATGAACATGCATCTTGACATTGTCCAAAAGAACTGGAATTTGGGGACCAAAAGGAAAAGTGAGGATGATGAAGTGATTTTAATGTCACGTGCACTAAACTTCCAGTTTATTTTTGTAATCCTAATGGCTAGCGCAGTCCAAAATCAATCTCAGTCAGTAAACATGCTAATAAAAGTAAATAACATAAGAAAAAACTCTTTTTTCTGTTTGTTCTGCCTATGGCCTCATTCAGTGTGACCTACTTTGATGGCGTTCACCCACCAGCTTCCCTTTGTATTCTAACCAATTTAGCCTCCACAATACTACTCTAGTCATCCTTCTAAACCTCCACTGATCTGTGATAACCAATGTCTCATTGCGAAAGAAAACATTCTAAATGTTTCCGCATAATATTAAAACATCCAATTTACTTTCACGTATCTATTTTTCCCATTTCCTCACAAAAGAGTTGTGATCAACTAAAACTGACTACTAATTGTTGACAAGCATTGTTTACTTTTTCCTGCTTTAACCTTAAATTACAGTGGTTATTTTGATCAAACAGCCAGCATTTATTCCCCTCTTGCTAATTAACATTACACTGGCATTGTACATGAAAGAAAAGGAAGTTCAAGTATGTATTTTCCAATCAGAATTACTCAGAAGTTACAAAGTATAATGGACTGTCTTAGCTAAATTATTGGTTTAGATCATTAGGCCCACTGGGAATTTAAAGACAAAGATTGCTGAGTATTGCAAAGAAGCATTAGAAAGTAAGCAGGACTTGAGGTTTCCCTTGTTTGATGATAAAATCTGTCTGTGTCTCTTCAACATACAGATGAACATTCTGAGTCAGGACAAGAGCTAGAGAACGTATGATAGGTGAAAGTGGTGGACAATGGCGGGGACAGAATGTCACTGTTTTATATAAGTACATCTAGCACCACTCTCTGGTGTATACCTGAGACAAACTGGTGTACTAGAGACCTCTGTCATATGCATACCTAAGAGAGTTCCAGTTTACAGGGTAAAACCAGCCAAGATCTTGAGGCCAGAGCATCTGGAAGAGCATGGGAACAGCCACTGGAATCTAGTTACACAGAAACAGCAAAGGAAAAGGGGGTGAGGAGATCAGGTTAGTGGCAACAGTGGATACAGTCTCAGCGTCAGCAGGTGGACTTTGGCCACTATTCTGGGAAAGATAAGTTGTTTGAATGGGCTGTGAACAGTTCAGTGGATTGATTTGACCTGGATCTAAAACCATTACCCTGGCTACTGCTTACCCAGGAAAGGAAAAGGAGGAAATAGCAATGTGGGCAGAGTGATATTCAGGTAAGGGAAGCTGGGGCTGACCTCAGGCGGTCTCCATAGGGAGACCTGGCCTTCGGGGGTCACCTGCCATGTTGGGCATAGAGTAAAAGGTTTTTACTTGGCCAAAAGGCTCTTGTTATGTGATCCTCACCTGTTTCAAGACCCACATCTCCTCCTCTTCTAATCATTCTCAATGTTAATTGTTCCTTTCAAGTGATTTAACACAGAAGCTCTGTAGAGAATGTTTCCTTTGCTATAAAAATTCATTCTGTTGCTACCATCAAATGAAATCATCCTCATCTGCAGAGACGCTGTCTTCAGTCTCCACAACTACCTGAAATCATCTAATACAGACCATCGTGATACATGCGATTTATACTTCAAAACAATTGCCGTGTTGTATCTTTGTATGTACTTATGTCACTCTTCTATTATTTTCTTTTTTATCCAGAAAATGAGTGCAATGGGGAAAGGAACCATGTGGTTTCTTTGTTCAACGCTAAGCAGCCCAAGCCTACTATCATTCCTGATTTGGTGAGAAGGAAGGGAGGAACTTCAAGTAGAGAGTTGAACCAGAATCAAAAAAAAAAAAAAAAAGACTTGCATTTGACAGAAGGATACATGAGGCAGTGTTAATTTTTTCATATTAAGATAAAACAACAAGTTTCTTCGGGTAAAAATTTGGAATGTTGATATATCAGGAATAGCAGAGTATAAGTTTTCCTCTGAGTTTAAACTTTAAGAAAATTAAATCATCATTGACATTAATTTCTTCTTTTGGTTATGGCATGATATTTGTATAATTATAGGAAATTTCACGCACAATAGGAGTAGAGTGGGACATGAAATGTATAGAACAATCACAAGTAAAGAGACATGGACTCTGGAGCAAATTAAGATGAGAAGGTTTAAAAGAGGATGCATCTCATAAACTGTTCTGCACCTGCAGAGTGCAGGAGAGAGGACTGCTGCCTCCATGTGGTGAACTGATATCTGTGGTCAGGGACTAGGATTCAGTGGTTTGAAAACATTTCTGAGTGAATGGAACCATCAGCTTAAGAGTTTTCTCAATGGCTATCACCAAATGAAGATTATTTCCCGTATGATTGCTTTGGTACCTGGGCAAGTGGTCAGTTGAGGTGCTCCCCATTTGCTTATTTGATGACCAAATTCTCCATCCACTTTTCTCAAACACATATAAGTGAGTCCCAAAATGATAAACTGAAGAACAAACAAGAGAAAGAAAAGATATACTACAGATCTATATCAAATGAATACATATGAACCTACGTGTTGTTGCATATTGGGAAGGATTGCCATAATATTCAATGCAAGAGTAATTAGAACTTGGTTAAAACCAAATTTATACCTGACAGGCCAATGAAGGTAACAAAAAGAAAAGTGCCTGGGAATACACCCACAGTAATTATATTTTCATCCTCTTCTATGTTAAAAATAAAATGTTAATTGATGCAAACAATGATACTTTGACACTGTTAGATGGTGTTATAGTTGACTGTGTTGTGTCCCTTCCACATATATGTGAAAACCCTAACCCTAATGACCATTTTTGGAGATAAGATAATTGAAAATTAAGGTATAATAAGGTCATAATAGTAAAACCCTAATCCAATAGAACCGGTAAAGGAGAAAAAAAAAAACAGCCATCTCTCTCTTTCTAGCTCACTTAGGCGTTTTATCTGTGTCCACAGAAGAGTCTTAAGAAGGCATGCATGAAAGCCAAGGGGACAGATGCATCAGATCCCCCTGGGACCTTGATCTTGACTTTCCTGTCCCTAGGATTGTGAGATGATAAATGTCTCTAATTTTAATCCACCAAGTCTGTGATATTTGATTAGATACTCTAAGCCAATTAATTTTGGATGGAGACAAAATATTTCTTCTCCCCGGTAAACGAAAGAAATTCTCATCAGCATCCATTCTTCTCAGTACACCAGGAGAGCTCACTGGGAACACCTGCAATATAACAAATATGGTCTGCTTGTTTGGAAATACTTAGTGAGTATTGTCAAAAATGTGCCCTGAAGTTCTCATGTGTGTAATTGTTGATTGGATCGTAATGACTATACTCATCAGTGGGCTGGAAGTCAGTGCTGAATTCAGTAGCTAACTGTGCTGTTGGGAGACAGGGCCTAGCTATGCCGGGTCAGCTGAGGCGTGATCTGGGAGGATGTGTCCTGGTCCTCAGCACCTCCCCTCTCTCTGCTTCCTGGCCGCCATGAATTGAGTAGATTTCCTTCACCACCATTCCCTTGCATTACACCTTGGGGCCAGACCATGGACTGAAAGAAACCCTGAGCCAAAACAAACCTTTCATCCCTTAAGTTTTGTGTGTCATTTTTGTGTATGAAAGGAAAGCAAGAAAGCAAGGCTGAGAAATGACAGACCAAGAAATACAAGCAAGCTAAGTAATACACATATTTGTGTCATGAAAAGTCAGTTTTGTGTAACATCCAGGGAGGACAAAGGTTCTGTTTAAAATGTGATCAGAATATAAGCAGTCCTAGAGGTTGGCCCGGGCCTGGGAAAACCTATGACTCTCTAAACAGTGGCAAAGAGTTATTGAAATAAAATCATAAAAAATATAATGTGTGAACCCTTTCTGAGCTCATGTAATAACATTCTGGAGAGAGATCATGGCCCTGTATAGGTGGCTGTAATTCATAGCACCAGGTACTTATGTAGCTGAGTTGCGATCTGTTTCTTTATTTGCTCCTGTACCTGGACATCCTGATTAGTCACAGTGGGAAATCCTGCAATGTAACCCCAGAAGCAATATCAGTGACATTATTTATATCCAGAGAGAAAGAATATTTTTTGAGTAATGCACACATCCTTTTAACCTGCCCTCCATTTCCTTTTCTTCCTCTCTTTTTAAAGCCATAGAATTATTTAAGTTTTACCAAATGTCTTGGAAAATGAAAACCCAAAAGCATTTTCCATCTGGCAGGAGAGCATTTGAACCATTGGGCTAGAGACTACATTTAAGCTCCAAACATGCATTATTTACAGTTGCACTGATAATCATGGTATTGACCATATGGAACTTATTACACATAGTAAGACAGGATAAGGGAAGCAGGTGACTTTGGATGAGGGGCAAAGAAGGCTTCCTGTGTATCTTCAAACCCAGAAAAAAGCAGATCACACTTATATCATTGAATCTACCCAGAAAGGCAGTGGCCTTGATTATACATTCTATATCATTTCAGATATCATTTATCCCTAGTTTATGACTTAAACTTAGGGATTCTAGAATCCTAAAAGGCAGAACTGAGGTGCTTGACCTAGAAGTGTCTATGGGTAGTAATTCAGATGAAATGTAATCAAGGAGTGAAGACTTTTTAAAAAGTGACACAAAGTAGCGGTGTCATAAACTTAGCATCTCACTGTATTTCTGTATTCTCTTATTTAGCATCGCTTTGCATGTTCTGTTCATCCCCAAAGAGATTACACAGAATCATGAGCACCCGGAAACAGGTATCACTGAGAATCACATAGGGCCAGTATGACACACTCAATTATGTAGATAATTTACAAGATAACATATAACATATTTGTTCATTATCTTTGTATTTAATATTATAATTATTTCAGTAAATAATACTCTTGTAAATTAATGTTCACAATCCTCATTTCAGTGTGATTATCCACCCACCATACTTAAGTGTTTAAACCAGACACTTTTTTTTTTTTTTTATCGGTACCAGGTGTCGAACTCACAACCGCCTGCTTGCAAGGCAGGTGCTTATGCCGCTGAGCTAAATCCCCAGCCCCTAAACCAGACACTTTTATGATCAGAAACTTTTAAAATAATAGAGCAATGATGGAAATAAGAAAAAAAACAAAGAAAAAAATGAGAGGTAATGGTAAACAAAATACGAATTAGATTGATGAGTATATCCAGACACACAGTGACTGGGTGGCTATATGTGGGGGAAATGATTTCCACTGACTAGAATCCATTCAGCTACCACGACACGCGCTGCTGTGAAGGAGATATAGTTCAGCTGTAAACTCTAAAGAAAAGTGGTCTCTGAGTTTCTGGGAGTGTGTCAGGGGCAAGCAAATTAGGAGTCCTTCCCCAGAATGAAACTTAGAGAGCATTCAGAGTACCAAGCCATAAACTCAGTGATACTTACAAAGTAAATATAGCTGAGTTTACAAGAGTACAGTATTCAGGTAAACATAAAGTCTCTCACACACTCCGTTTAAGTTCCTGTGACACTTTCTGAGTATCTTCTATTGTTAGAGTTCAGTATTTCTAAACTGTTGACAAGCATGTGGATTCTCTTGTGAGTATCTTAATAGGAGGATTCTAATTTGGCCATTGTAGATTAACCCTGAAATTATCCATGTTGAATGGGTACTCAGGTGGTAACAAGTACATGACACGTCTTTGGAAGCAATGTTTTAGATATTAATTTTTAAATTTAATTTATGTTATTTTTTGATAAATTGATCACAGAAAACATATAAACATTTGTCATTGAAAAATTGTACCTTTCAATTCAGGAAGGGAGAGTTCAGCCGGTCCGAAGTGGATCCTACCAATATGGTCTATTTCTATGGTTTAGAAGCTGAGGAGATTGTGAAATGCAAATATGACATTTTACTCCAGGATTCTGAGGGAACTTGAAGCAGCAGGATGAAGGCTGATTTTTTATTCTGTCATCAGCTACTGTATATGACTAGAGAATGAAATAATCACAATGTTCACCTATACGAATATTGTTACCTTAAAAATTCTTATTCTTCTGCTCTCAACAATGAATACAACTAGATGGAAAACCAACAAGGAAATGGAGTTAAATGACTCTATACTGCAATAAAATCCTCCTTACGTATAGAGAATATTCCATGCAATTATATCTACCTACCTATGCATCCATATATTGACTCCCCCAGTATCTATCTGTCCCGCAGGAAAATTGACAAAGATAACCCATATAACCAGCCATAAGACAAAGTTAGGTACATTTAAAAAATAAATCATATTCAACATTTTCTTTGAATATAATGCCACAAAGACAAAAATAATCTTGGATATCTTGGTATTACACAGCATATTCCTAAATCCATGGGTCAAAAGAAGGTCTAAAGAATGGTAAAAATATATTTTACATTATAAAAATAAAAATACAATATACAAAAATAAGTGATAGTGGCTAAGGCTGCACTGAGATGGAATTTATAGTTTTACTTACATTAGGAGAGAACAATTTCTAATAATTAATTTGAGTTTGTGCCTCAAACAGAAAACTGTGTTCAAACAAATAGAAGAGAGGAATGACCTAAGATAAATGCAGAATTCCAGAAAATTCAAGATGCAAAAACAATACAGAAGACTTAATTAAATAAAAAGTCTAGGGGCTGGGGATATAGCTCAGCAGCACAGTGCCTACCTAACAAGTGTGAGGTCCTGGGTTCGATTCCTGGTACTCCCTCCAAAAAAGAATATATAAATAAAAAGCCTATTCTTTACAAAAAATGTTCAAATTAATAAAAGTTCTAGAAATCTGACAAAGATAAAAAGAAAGAATGAAAATAATCAATATCTTGAATTAAAGAGGATATTGCTATTGATCTTGCAGCAATTAAAAGGCAGTAGAAGCATATGACAAAGTCTATGCTAAGAGTATTTCACAATTCAGAAAAATAAATGTTTCAAATCCTCTAAAATTACAAATTGACAATATTCAAACCAAAATATAAGAATAAAGATGAAAATTTATGTAATTACTGCATAAATTGAACTTTCAACTCAGTATCTCTGGGGAGTAAATTCCAGGGCCAAAAAGTTTCACTGAGGAAACATATCAAATATTTAAAGTGCTAAATTCTGTTTCGCAGAGTATTTTCCAAAAATAGAGGGAATAGAGTTCACACCAACTTACTTCATGAAGCTAGCAGTGCTTTCATGCCTACACTAGACAAATAACTGTACAAAAAGAAGAAAAAAGAGGAAAAAAAACCCTATAGGTAAAAATCTTCCATGAACAGGGATCTAACAATCTTTTTAATTATTAGCAAAGAAATATAGATATGTATACTGAATAAGTATACACAATCACAAACTGAGATTTATTCAAAGTCTATAAAGCTGATTCAGCATTCTAAAATCAATATAATCCTCTGTTATGGCTGAATTTTTAAAAAGCTTAAATGATCATATTGATTACTAGAGAAAAAGCATGTGTCAAAATCCAATGCCTACCAATTGTTAAAAAAATCAGAAAGTGAGAAATTAATCAAAGAAAAACTTCTAAAAATAATTTAGGTTACATTAATCTCACTATGGAATGACAATGCGTTCCCTCTAAAATTGGAATTAAAGCCAGTATGTTGGTTTCTTACTGATGCTACAATCCAGTACCCCACATTTAGTGGCTTAAAACAATACACCTAAGTTGTTACTGCTCTGGAATTCTAAGTATGAAATCAGTTTCCCTGAGCTAACTTCCAGGGCTTGATGTGTGAGGCTCTTTCATAAAGCTCCAGATAGTGCTCGCTCCTGAACTCTTTGAAATCCCCCAGGCTACTTTAATCTCTTGGCTCCTGCCTTCCCTGGCATCTTCACAGGTCTTTCTCATTCTGGATCATCCTAATGTTCATTTTCTTATACTCCAATCTCCACCCCTCTGTTTTAAAAACACATTTGATGAGCATGAAGGTGAAAAATAAACTAGTGATTCTCCACCTAGCAAGATGTTTGTCTGAAAATTCCTTTTTTGGCACATAATATACTTGTAGGTTCTCAGGAGTGAGACTCTGACAACTCCAGGAACTAAGAAGCATTATTTGGTTGATGACAGCAAAGATGTCTGCTCTCCACACTGTCATTCAGTATAACACAGGGGGTTCCAGAAAAGGGGAAAATATACATATTAGAAAGAGTTAAATAAAACTGGTCTGCAAATGGCATGACTATTTTATTTATTTATTTATTTATTCATACTGGGGATCAAACTCACAACCTTGCACTTGCCAAGCAGGCACTTACACCACTGAGCTAAATCCCCAGCATGACATGACTATTTAGATAGGACATTTTAGGTAATGTACAAAAAACCCTTCCTGAATTCAGCAAGGTCACATGATAAAAAACTACACAAAAATAAATTGCATTTATACATATAAAAAGGAAGGAGCTGAAATATAAAATACAGCATATTATTTACAATCACTTGAAAAAAATTGAAACACTTAAGTGAATGCAACAACATAAATACAGGGATTTGTATGTTAAAAATTATAAGATGCAGATGAGATAGAGTGAAGATATAAACACATGAAATGACATTCCAAGTTCATGGGTTGGAAGAATTGTCATTGTGAATATGTTAATTCTTCTCATTTTTAGTTACAGGTTTGATAAAATTTCTATAAAATTTTCAGCAAACTTTTCAGAGACATACACAAATTTATGCTGAATTAGCATAGAACCCTCCAGATTCCAAAATGCTGAAATAATCTTGAGAAAGAACAGAATGAAAAGACTCTCTACCTGATACCATATCCTACTATGATAATCAGATGATGCAGTACTGGCAGACAGGAGGAAACAGAAGTGTGGAACAGAAGGATAAACACCAGAAAAACACCCCAAATATTCACAACTTATTTTGTCAAGGAGATAAAGGCAAAGAGTTGCCTTCAACAAATGGTGTGATAGCAATTTGACTCCCAAACACAAAGAAATAAACACAAACAAAATGTTTGAGCTAAATCTCACATCTTATAAATTGTTTTAAAAGAATCACAATCTTAAACGCAAAATGTGTACCTATGATATCTTATTATAAAAAAATATGAAAAAAGTTTCCATTAGCCATCATTCTTAAGTCTGACACCAAAGCAGAAAATGTATTTTTTTACAATTTTACTTAACATTAAATTTGATTGATAATCAAATTTTTAATAAACTATTAAAATATGCAGCATTTTGAATAGATCCTTGGGAATTTATATTAACTAAAAAAGTCAATCCCAAAGTGTTAAATAATTAATCACATTCTGCAAATAAATGGAGAATGGATGTAGTTTTAAGGAGATAATAATTATTTTCATTATGACGATGAATTATCGGTGTTTTTGTGTATTTGTAATGTTGACAGCATCACTAGTATCTCGGTTGTGATGTCTCAATGGACTATAATTAGACGCGCCACTAGGAAATTCAGTAAGTGGTACATAGGACGTTCCCATGCTAACTACATGAGAATCTATATATTTGTCAAGAATCTCCAGTGGAACTAAACTATTAAAGTGTATACAGAAGAGGTTTATTAAGTTGACTTACTCAGTCACAGATTGGATAGTACCACAATAGTCGTTAGATGAAGAACTGAGGAAAACGGTAGCTATGCAACTTAAAACACCTAAAAATCTCAGAACAAGAAGAATGAATAATGTGGCCACCACTGGAACCTGAAGTCCTGGACAGTCCAGGGAAATTGTTACAGATTGTAAGTCTGAAGAATCTGGAATTTGAAGTGATATAGGCCAGCTTCCTTCTGCTCTTTGTTCCATCTAATCCCATCGTGCTGGACAGCGCTGCCTGCACTTAGGGCAGGTCTTCCCTCCTCACCGAATGAGCCACATGCTAACGCTCTCTGAGGACACATCACAGACACACTCATTGTGTGTTTTACCAATTTCTAGACAGGACTCAGTGCGGTCAAGCTGACAACCAACTTTAAGCATCACAACTTACATGCATTTTATGTTTCTAAAAAAAAGTTTAATTAAAATGCTTATTATTCAGCATCTATTATTTAATCCTGTATTTTTCTCTTCATGTACTTGTATTTTTTAAAAAATTGATATCTATATACATGTATAGATATATGTATGTATTATATAATCAATACAGTATTAGGACAATTAGTAGTAACCATGTTTATGATTTTCACCCCCTAAGATTTACTCCCGATTTTTTTGTTACTTCAATCAGACTAATTTTTTTTATATTTTTCAATTATCACTACCACATAGCATTAAACTTGCTTTGGTTCCTCCTTTCCTCCTCTCCTTCCTTCCTTCTTTTCTTCCTTATTTCCTTCCTTCTTTACTTCTTCTCTCCTTCCCTTCTTCCTTGCTTTCTTCTTTTGCTCATTTGCTCATCCTTAATTCCTATCTTCCTTCCTTCTATTCTTTTTAAATTGTATAATCTGAGCTCTTGTTACACTGGAACTTCAGTTCAGATCACTTTAATATCTTTAGCCCCTGCAAACCATACATATCTATGTACATATTTGTTTATTTCCTTTCATTCAAATAGCTCACTCTTATTTGCCTGACCTAAATCCTTTTTGATAAGCTCTTCAATAAAATTCAGTTATATTTTTAAGGTTGTAGATATCTTTTCACAAGATTCATTTTTCATGGCTCCTAGATATATGTTTTTAATTTACAGAAATGTTATTAACTTATAGATTATATTGTCTTATCTGTTCTTTTTCCCTAAAAACTAGCTTTAAAAGCCACTCATATTGCTCATGTTTCTGTATTCAATTTCTTGTCTACATTCAATGGCTACAAAATGGCCCACAGTAGTAGTACACATCCACCCTCTCTCAGTGATAGGCATTCAGATGGCCTCCAATTCCTCACCACTGTACAAAATTCAACAGCAGGCACCATAGTGAATGTCTTTTGGTTGATTCTGTGGACATTTCTATGGTAGTTCATTTCAATCATTTTATGCCTCATGTTCCAGTTTTGAAATGCCAGAATATAATAATTTTTTTCTCTTCTAAATCTTGTTCCCTGAATTTTTCTAAGATAGCAAATATGAAATTCATGCAAAAATTCAAAAAATTCCGATCTTCAGCAAAAATGGGATAAATCTCTAATTTTAGCTTATAAACATTCTACAACTATAGATTTTCATCTCTATATTCTTTACATGAAATTTTCTAATTTGTAATTAAATTTATACACAGATACTGTCATATTTCATTGCTTATGTTTTCTTTTAAGTTAAATAGTGACTTCGTAATATATAACAATTCTTTTTTTTTTAAATCGAGTTCCATTCTTGCAAAATAGGTCACTAAATGAACTAGTTGTTGGAGAGGAATTGTACATAGTGTGTACATTACAATATTTAGAACAAAGAAATAGTCCAAGGAAACTAGGATTTGATGACTTTGCTTTTATTTGCATATCTCTTACAGGCTATATTGTAATGTATAGCAGACCATAAAATTGCAGAACTGCATTGTGGAGTGTAGTCTGCAAAAATTACAGTACTCTGCCATAGAAGCTGCCACAAGGCCCAAATGCCATTCATGCTCCTGCAGCTGTAATTCCAAATGAGGATCTAGGTCTCAGAGGGAGATGAGTCTGAAGAGTGTTTAAACAGGTCGGTCATTAAGCCTACCTGGAATATCTGCATATTTTTTTAGCACATACAACATGGCTTTTATTTTCTAAATTAATTATATTTTAACCACAGAATATGGTTTGTTAGATAGTAATAGTCTGGTAGTTATTGTATCTTATACATTGCCTAACACATGACCTATATTTATAAGTGGTGCATTGTGCTTCAAACCAAACTAGCTCTTTTGTCTGTGGGGTGTAGTTCTCTCCAAGTATAGAGTGTTTTAAGTGTTTTCAATAATTTGATGATATCCTCAGTGTTTCTCCTCCTCTGTTTGTCAAATTTTGCTATTGTTCAAATATCAAACTACAATTACTGGTTTTCTCAACTAAATCCTTCAGTTTTATCCATTGATATAAGTTAGATCTTCAATTTCTTGTGTTTTTATTTACCACTATATGACAATGATGTTTCACACTCAATTTCTTTTCTCTTTTTTGGCTTTTAATTCTCTTTGGTCAGCTACAAGATAACCACTGAGGTTTAGTTTGTTTTCTATTTAGCTGAGGTTGGCTTCTTCCCCTTCTCTCCCCTGATGTCAGAGCCACATGGTGTTAGGGTGCCCTCAAGGCGTGTCCCCTACCTACACACAAAGAAGACAGCTCAGATGTCTCATGCTTTCTGTGTGAGCTCCAGGATAATCAGATGAGAGCCCCGCTCTTATGGGCCCATTTATCCTAATTAGCTCTTGAAAGTTCATCTCTAAATAGCTACACTAGAAGATTAGGGTATAAACATATGAACTTCAGAGAAGACATTTCAATCCATAATATCGTAAAAGTTTTTCAGAATTCTGCCATCAGTGCAGTGTAATAATACAAATTTTGATCCAGCATTTTAATACTTTTAAGAAATGACACCTTCACGCATTAATGATTTTTCACAATTTTTTTTCTATTTTCTTATTATGTTGCTCAAATCATGAGTTCCATAAAATAAAATAGAGAGAACTCTTTTATTCATTATTATCTTGAGTAGTTTATGTAAAAGAGAGAATATTTATTTTTTGAAGGTAGAAATAGAATGAAGTGGGCCATGTACTGCTTTGTAATGAGCCTCATACATTAAAACTTTCTATAGAGGTTCTTTTTTAAAAAGCTTTGCTTTTATAATGTAATGCATGTATATTTAAGGTGAACACAGTAATGTAAAATAGATAAAGCTGTACACACATCATTTCTGCTTTCTTCCTTTCTTTCCTGGACAACTATATTCTTTATCTCATTCTTGTATTTTAGCAAACATATCTGTATGTGAAGCAGCAAAGGCATTTGTGATTCTTCATCCATGTGTAGATTGAGAACTTCATACTAATGGCTTGTCTTTTCATTCCTTTTGGCCTTTAAAAATTTTTTTACAGTGCATGCTTTTTTAAAAGATGTAATTTGGGCTCTTCTTTGTAAAACCTGTGAAACTATCATTATCTAATGCATAAAGAACTCTTACTATAGGGAATATATGCAAGATTAGTACTTTAATTAAAAAAACCCTAAAAGTGGCATATTTTTATTTTTGTGTTTTTCCAGATAAAATAAGAGAACCAGAAGAAAATCATCAGTGGACTGCACATTTGCCAGCAACTTGATCTTGTCAGCTTCCAGGACCAAAATAAGTAAATATCTGCTATTTATAAGCCACAGAGAATATGGCATTCTGTAGCAGCCTAAATTAAGTCACTGATATCTAAGAAAAAAATTCTGCTACATAGACCTTCCACTTTTGAATCTTCATTCTGTCAAGTAGTACCTTGTAAGTTCTTTTTCTTCCCAGTGAAAGTAGATAAAATTAACAACTTCTGAGGTTCTTTATTAGCAAACAAGTTACTTGAATGCCACAGCCAAATGATTCACACTATAATCAAGGAAATTATGTAACACACAAATATTGTCCTATGAACTATTTTATCACCCTTCCTTAATTTCTGTGATTCCATTAAAAAAATAAGGAAAAACATCACCCCACACTGTTTCAAAAAATATGAGAGCCTTGAGTGGATGCACACCCCTAATCAGAGCAATGCAAAACCAAAATACTCATCATTCCTGCCTCTCTGGGACATATGCTACATGACAAGGGCTAAAGCTCTCTACCTAAAAACCCATCATCAGACAAGTACAGTTTAAGTAGATCTTTCAAGATTCACATTTTTGGCAGAAAACTGGAAATGAAACATGCAGTATTTTTTTACATTTCAGAAATATAAAGTGAATGAAGTCCTTTGATTAGTATTTTTTGATTAGTTCCTCTGTATTTTCATTTCCTTGGCTATAAATGATACAAAGTATATAGCAGCTCAAGGAGAGGAAGTAACTTTCCATGGCATAGGCATTAAGTTAATAGCATAATGACACATAAATTTCTTCAAGCGCGAAACAGAAAATATAACTTGTAATTTAGGCCCATCACTTGGGACAAGTTAAAGGTTAATATTAAGTGGCCAAGCCTGCTGTACTGGCAGTGCAAAACCATCAAAGATTTGCTTTACAAATGAGCAACATGAGTTCTGCTTTAGAGAAATCAATTTAGTGCCAAATACAGACAAGTCAGCTCTACATCATCTATATTGGCATAAACTGAATCTCTCAATTAACAATTAGTAGTTCAATTAATACAAAAACATTCTAATAATAAAGATTGAAAGACTCAGATGTTTAAGTCAATGGTGACTGCATGCTTTTGAGCATGTGGGCAGCACCCTGTTTGGATTTTAGATATAAGCCTTTTGATAGTTTTATTTCCGTTCCAAGTGCAGAATTTTCATTTCTTGGCTGTTTTGTTTGTTTTGAAACTTGGTTAGTATTCTTACCATATATAATTGAAGTGTAAATGTCAGAGTATTTCTTTAAAAACAAATGCCAATTAAAGTGAGAGATGTTGGCAGCAGACACAGGCTCACTTCATTTACTATTACAAGCTCTGACCTTTTCATTATTTTGGTAGTAATTATTTTGTGTTTTTGCAACCAACAAAAACCCAGATGGATTATTCAATACAGTTCTATAAATTGACTCATAGTTCATATTTTTCTTTCTTTTTCTCCTAAGGATTGCTCATGAATTTCTTGGCCATATTTCTAATACTTCTTTCATTAATAGTTAATTTTAGATTTGCTCATTTAAAATTTACCAAAGAAACAAAAATTTCATTGTATATGTTTCCTGGATGGTTGGTAATGCTTTCTAAATCATAAATTCTAGATTGTTTCCATTAATATTAGCTTTAGTTTTTAAAATATTGCAGTGCTATTGGAATGTAAGTTTTATTTCTTCTAGCACATGACTAGGACTAATGATAAATACAGTATCTCACTCATCCTTTGATCCTCAGAGTACAGAACATTCACTAATACTGGATATCAATTATTTAAGTTAAAAGGTGCATATTCATATATGCAAACTTTTGTTTATCTACTTCTAAAAGTTTTCTAGAAAATAGTATAAATTTTCTATAGTGATTGTATCACCTGTATCTTAATGAAGTGTTTTGCTTCCAGATTTAAATATTGTTTTATTTTTAAATATTTTTTTCATTTTTTATTTTGCACTTATTATTAGCTTGGCCATGAATCAATATTTTATATTGATGTATGTTAGTTATAGGATATCTAGCTAGTGTGTTTCACTTTAAAAGAAGCAAAGCAAGGAAAAACAAACCAATAAGCATGGAACAGCTCAACACAGAAACTAACAATTTTCCTGATTCTGGGTACAAATAAATGATTGCTTCAATTTGCTTTGCTGATTTGATAATCATTGTTTAACTATAAGGAGCTTTGGAAATGAGGTCAGCCTAGAGCTAGGATAATGAAAAAAATTAGTCAAGTAGAGAATTAGTACTAATTGGTGGTTTCTGTATGCACTATTGAAAAAGATTGCACAGAGACAGTCACCTTTAAGTCAAACAAAAAAAAAGATTTTCCAAAAGAATAAAATACACTCTAATGAATGACAAAAATTCATGAGAAAACTAATGGATAAAATAAATCAAGATAGAAGTTTGAAATAGCAAGGTATAGCAATAGTGGTATATATAACTATGAAATTATATCTATCTATATTTACATATATTTTATATATATATAGTTACATATAACTATATATGAGTGAAGTGTGATAAAGTATAGAGAATATTTAGCACTTAGTGTCTTTAGCTGTGCTGTCATGGCCGCCCTGATGTTCTGAATCAATTCAACACCTTTACCTTTCAGGGTTATTTTGATTTTGTGGCAGAGCCTGAATTCACAGTGCACCAGATGCAGTAAATAAGGTACCTGAGGATCCACTGCAACGTTTTTACAAGGCTTCTTTACTGCTGGGTGACACTCAGCAGCAGCACACCTAGTGAAGACACTCACGAAAGCGGACTTCCAGAACTGTTTCAGAAAGCAACCAGAAAGCTGGGATATGCGAATGAAGTGAGAAATATTTCAAAGGTTTTTATAGCAATGTGTCTTTTCTCTTTTGCAGTACATAATGGTTACATTATCTAAGCAAGCAGTTGAGCAACAGCACCAGTTCTGGCCCATCCGTCCTCCCAGGACATTCCCATCTCTCCTCTAATCCTGTCTTTCCTCTTGTTCTGCTCTAATAATTGTATTTTTTTAATTTAAGCATTCAGTGCATATTTTTATCATTAACTATACTGTAGCATACTATATAACAGGTAGTACAAAATGTATGTGTACTATGCAACTATAAGTTTATGTGGGATAAAATCCACACAAACATAAGAGATATAACATAGAAGTTGTAAGCAATGAATAGACAGGTGCTCCCCTGTGCACACTCATGGCTGTAGTCCTAATTCAGTCAGCGACAGAAAAACGATAGTTTGAGAAGCAGAAGGCATGGCACATATGTGAGAAATGAAAATGTGATGAATATGTAGGATGAAAAAATATGGTTGCTTTAAATCATAAATTTTTAAAATCACTAGGGAAAAACTTTGGATTACCATTTTCAATAATGTGTATAGAAGCACAGATGTGACCTGAATGTGTTCTGAACCCCAATTAATGATGTAAAGTGTGGGTGACCAAGAGGACCAGACCTGAGTGGGCTCAGGAAATGCCCACCTCTCCACACTTCAGCTTCATAGGAGTAGTAGGGAAGAACCTTGATATCAGGCCAAGATCCACAACGCTGAGAATAAACAGGTTTTATTGTTCCCTTGTCCTTTCAATCTAAGTATATATAAACCTCAGACCTCATGGAATAAATCAGTGAGGATCCTAAGAGGTCCTAACAGAGCATGTGAATCCAGACCCTGAACTGGGAGATTTTCGGCCTCACATAACCCACCCTAAAGAGTGAATATGAGGACCCAGTGACTCATGCTTGTCACTATGTGTTGTACTGCTTCATGGTTATTCTGATGGGAGTCACTCCATGATCAAAAAAATATGCTCCCCTCTTCAAGCCAAAGCTTAATGGGGAATTAGTCTCCTAATGGTACTTTCATTACCTTATGCTGGATTAAACAGTATTTGCTGGAGTAGGCAAATCGAATAATGGTGCCAGTTATTTGCACAATTTAATTATCCTCATATGTTATTATGTATTTAAAACATTTAACATAGAGTCTCCAAGCAATTAACATACAGAACACATATTTCTTGAATAGGAAGTTGGCAAACTTTCTATAGATAGTAAATACAGGCATCTTTGCAGGAAAATCTTTATGGTTGCTATTCAACTCTGCTGTTTTAGTTTCTTAGCAGCTATAGACAATACACAAAAGAACTAGAGTGACTTGTGTCCCAAAAACTTTACAAAAGCAAGCAGTGGGATAGATTTGGTTGATGGCCATGCTTTGCTGGGTTCTGCAGTAATTATCAAAGTAAGCTATTTCTACCTATAATGAAATATATATTTGTATTTTGGGATAAATTTCACCACACCATTTTCTCTATGTCATAACTACTTATAAGTCAGGAGTGGTTATTTCAGTATCCAAGGAAATTTAAGGGTGATCATTTGAGTGTGTACTCCAGACCACAAATGTTTCCACAAAATTTCCATCTTTGATTTTTGTAAAGTGTCCTGCAACATAGATGTATCATATAGTTAAATGATATTTATATAATGGATCATTTTATTAAAATAATAAATTAATCCATGTAAAAATGGAATACAAAGGAAATGATTTGTAAAAATTCTCTTTGACATGTCATTTATGATGAGATGAATTAATATTGTTCATTAGCAGAAGTGTACTGAGGGGCTGGGGATTTAGCTCAGCGGTATAAGCGCCTGCCTTGCAAGGACGCGGTCATGAATTCGATCTCCGGTACCGATTTTAAAAAAAGAGAGAGAGAATTAATACAGCAGAAGTTTACTTAAAAATAACTCAGGATATCTGATTGCTTTTAGTATGCAGGTAGGTACTTTGCCAATTACTGTGATGCATATGAGTTGGAACTGTACTGGATTGCAGTTTTTAAGTCAAAAAAGTAGAATAGCAGCAACACCATGAACTAAAAAAGCACCAAAGAATATTGTCATTGACCCTTTCCTGAGGTTGAGTTAACAGGACTACAGTTAATAGAAGCATAACGTGACACGATTTAACAAGTGAAAGATATTAGGAGAATTAATTTAAGTGGGAAACCTTCAACTGGAGACTTGTACAACAAATGAGATTCAGAAAAACAAAACTAAAGAAAGAGCAGAGGAAGACTGAGACTGTGGCAAGCCAAAGGAATCACATATTTCAAAGCTGAGAGCAGGACAGGGTATAGATGTATTTGCTAATGGGTAAAATAGTTACAATCAATTGTATTTATTTCTGTATATTAAAATATTATATATTAATTATATATTATATATTGTGGCAGGCAGTATATCACAAAATAAAATTGCAATGTTATTTGATATATGTAGTAGTATACATTATATTACATATTTTAATTAATTTATAGATTTTTTTCTGCCAAAGAATTCTTAGTGCAATGAGTCAAGTCAAAAACACCTTCTTTAAAACACCAGTGCCATGAGAATTGCTGGTCAAACCAGTAACTCATAACCCACTATGTTTAGTCTTAACATTTCCATAACATGGAAATTTGTGAATAATTCTGCACATGAATGTAGACCAAGGCATTTTTCTCTTTTGCCTTTTTGGAAATTTCTTCTGAGACATTCTACACACACTATTATTAAGGCAACATTAGAGAATTTTTTCCACTTCCTTTCTTGTGAATTAGGGTTATTCTTAACCCTGTTCTGGTCTATAACTGCTCCTGAGGCTGAACATGTACTCACATCACTGCCCTGCACATGAAACACACAATGAGTCAATGTCTTCCTTTTGCTGAAGGTCTAGACAGCCAGAGTGCTGAAGATTGCTTCAGTTCCCGCCAGATGTGAGCATTTCCTTGAGTCTGCAGAACAGCTCTTAGGAATACATTCTTCCAAAACATAATTATTTTAGGGAATAATTCTCTCCTAACAATGATCACTAATAAATATCTGTATGTGTTTATGACACTTACTTTCACTCTAACCTGCTAGTTTTGTTGGGGAGGTGGTATATAGTTAACCTTCTTTACCATAAATATTCTGGTAGCTACATCCTACTGAAAGCAATCTAAGACAGGTGCCCATGCAAACTGAGTTAAGGTCAGCTGGCAGCAGTTTGAAATCTGTGATTGCAGTGCTATGTACAACAAACAGCACATACGATTTTTTTTTTTTTTTTTTAGAAACAGTGCTTTGGGCCAAGGAATATCATACCTCTGTAAACCAAGGATTGTTCTACAATATTAAAAGAATCTTCATTCAGAGGAAACAATGATAACAACTCTGACTTCAACTTTCTCTTTGATAGTTTCACAAAACCCTTTCAAACCCATACCTTTTTTTTTATTATCATGAAGATATAACATTGACAAAATGTCTGGCATTTGAATTTGAAAGAACAATAAGCAGAGAAGTGGTAATTCTCTACTAGCCTCAAACTTCCCCCTTCTTCTCTCCTGTCCACTAAATCATGTTTAGAAATAAGAGCTTGGATTATGAGTTGGCTCATTCTTAGCAGCAGTAGCCATTGATCTTGTATTGATTTGCATTAAGATAAAATAATCCAGGAGATTCAAGATAGGAAATCTATCATCATCTTGTTTATAGAAGAAGGGAAGCAATATCTCTTGTAAGGTTAAACAAGGACAGCCGATGTTGATTTGTTTTCCAGGTGTTCATACACTGAGGAAGCTGTTTACATCCTGTTCTAAGTGAATCAAACAGCTCCATTTACTTACCTTAAATGAGAAAAAGTGGGTTCTCTTAAATACAGCCCTTTTCTATAATTAGGCAGTCAGTGTTAAATTAATTATTGCCATTGTCAAGGAGTAGACTCCGACAGCAGTGCAGTGTCACAGAATTGCTCTTAACTGGGAAATAGGCATTTTGTTTCAATGGCAGCTCTGGCATTCATTAAGTATGTGACCCAATTGATCAAAAATTCATATCTTCAGCCCTTCCATATGCTGGGGTTATTTATTTCTGTCCTGATTTGTTTTTAGCATGTCTCACTAAAAGCACTCCATCTTTTCTCATTTATAATATTCTGAGATGCTTCTACTTAGTAGTTACTTTTTTAATATCCACTTTATACACCCAAAATTTGCTAAATCTGTCTTCTAAACTGCTGTTAGCAGCATCTTAATAAAATAAAAATCTTAAACTGTCATTTACTTAGTTAAAATCTTTCAAGAGTTTACTTTCAACATGATGATTTAACTCTAGCATGACATAACGGAAGCTTCAGGAATCTTTCTAAGAAAGCTCATAAGGTACAGTCATTCTAAAATTGTTAAGCTTCCTTGAATGTACCTAATTTATATCACTCCAGATTTTGTCATGCTACATATTTCCCTCTGTCCTTCTACCTTGGATTTATTCATTTATTAACATTTTGTAAGTTATTCATATACCACCTTCTCAATATCTTCCTTTACTTCTTTAGTTTGGATTTTGATGCTGTTCTCTGAAGTTGTCACATGGTGAAAACATATCTAATATTAGACTTTGCAATATACACTTATGATGACCATTTCTGTTTCCTTCTATGTCTCATTAAATATGAGTTTTTCAGGGAGAGAGAGCTGTGCTTTCATCTCTATTTCTTCTGAAAAGCATCTCATGAAAGACTGGCCTGCATGAAATGAAGATAAGATGAAGAGATTAGAGGACTGAACCTTAACACCCCATCATTTCTGAATGTATAATCATTCAAAATCATTTTGTATACTACAAAGCAACCTTTGTGATATTTCATCTTCCTCTTTGATCCAAAATAAAGAAATGTGCATTAAGTAAACTTCTGCAGAATAGAAATAGAAAGGAATGCTTAATTCTGTATCTGCACCTGATGCCAAGCAGCAGCCAACACAATGCATGTCACACCCAGCCTGGTGTCAGTTACAGTCAGTGCCCAGAAGAGTTACAGAGCACGGGAATGTGGGTTAATAGGTGTCAATTGCAATTCTGGGAAGATAAAAAGTGAAATAATGAGCTTGAGAGCAAAGACGAAAATGAGAAACTGAAAAATGGACAGTAATTTGAACTGACCAAAAATTACATTCATGACATATTCATTAAACATTCACAGGCAATGTCAATACACAGGAAATTAAAAGGAACAGAGAAAGAGAAAAAAAAAGGAGAGAGAATACCACAGTAAGACAGTGTTTTGGGAAACGAGATAGTGTAATATCATTTGTGACAAGAAATCAAGTACAGAGTAGAATCAGGTGGAGTTAAGCAGTGTGGATTCCCTTCTTATACCTACTGGAAGAGTTACGTGGCTCTGAGTGGCTCTCTTAATATCCATCTGCTGCTTCCCTGTCCCCTACCCCCTTGGCAATGGACAGACAGGGTGGATCCATATATTTTTATTGTCTGTTATTTTGTCACTCTATTAATCTGCAAACACTGTGGAGCAATAAACAATAAACGAAGGTATCAACAAAGAGAATGCCTGATCAGTTCTTTCAAAGAAAAGTAAAAGTAGGGGAGACCTGATGACCTTAAAGAGTATTTGGGGAAGAGCAAGTAACCATGCTTAATGAGGGATTCAGATAAAGTATTTATGAGGAAAATGTAGTCAGTTTCCAAATAGAATTTGTCGAGAACTTAAAAAGCCAGTGTTGGCACTAATATTCCTTTCTTTCCTGGGCTATCAGAAACCATAAGGCCACCTTGGAATCATGGATTTCTCCTTGCAAAATATTCCTATGAGCATGTACTACAGTTCCTGAGGTGATAGAAGGTTGGTGAGTGGCCTGGGCTCATAAGCAGCCTGCACTTGCTTCTTGAAGGCACGTTCTGTCTCTGTGCTCTGCTTATTCTTGTCTCCATAGTTTCCTGTGACTGCTCCTCATCCCATCCCCTCTTACACCCCTGTACCTTTCCAATTCCCCTTTCAAAGGGGAACAAAAGAACTTAGACGGCAAATGCATTGGTCCACCTCACCTACTCAAACTGCTTCACTTTCTTCTCTTGCTCAAAAAGAATATAGCAATATAGCAAGGTGTTTAGTAGACGTTAGGAAAAAAAAAATATTTGACAAAGTTTCTTAGGCTTTTAACAGTGACCATTTTAAATTATAGACAATTTTCTTAGAAAGTTATGAATGGTTAGGTTCAAGTGAGTAAAGAGATGAATCCTTTTGTTCCCCATTCCTGTAGACAAACATTAATTATCATGTGGAGATACAAGTGTGGTCAGAGAGAGCTGTAAACATAGGCAGCACAGCATCATTTGATCTGTCACTAAATTTCCCCACTTTGTATTACGTTTTTCTCTTTAATACGTTTTCAATTTACCTTCTTGTAGACTTCTCAGTATGAGTGACACACATTCCCTTTACTTGCATTCTCTGATTTCCTGCATCTCATTATTTAAATGAATCACCCATGAGTGAGATATGCAAGTTTTTGAAAAGTAATTTTTTTACTAAGAGGTGTGTCTTATTTTTGCTGCCTACTTTTTTAATAAAATTGCAATAAATAAATAAAATAGCAGTTGCTCATCTTTAAGTCATTATCATTTTCTAAGCATTATCTTGGAAAAAGAAGAGTTGGTCGTGTGTTCCGCCCTTATTTTAGAATAAGCTATTTAGGTACAACATCCCAAGCTGGAATCTAATATGAAACAAATGATGATTAAACAGGCCAAGGACAGAACAAGAAGAAAGACAGAGACTAACATAAAGCAAACAAACTGTAATTTGTTTTGACTTGATTGTTTTAACTTCTGAATTTAGCTTCATGTAGTATATTTCTCCCTCACCTCTCAGTTGCTCATATCAACAATTCTTTTGTTTTCCTTTTTTAAAATTAGCAAATGTTTGTGCTTGATAGTAAATACTTTCATGCTGTGGGAATTGGTACATGTACATATGTCATTTTGGTCCTCTTTTAAGTCCCCTGAGGTCTCCCTTACCTCCAAATACCCTTTCCTTCCTTTCAAAGAATGTCAAAACTTTTAACTATGTCTTACAAGTGTGAGGAAAAGTAAGTTGTCTTATTTCTTCCACTTTCAAGTTATCTCTGATGCCATCGGTTGTAGTTTTGCAGCACTATATTTAGCTAATATTTTCTACTGCACATGAAACTGAAAGAGATAACTTGTAGTTACAGATTTAACTGCTTTAACAGGCTACCCCAAAATGCTTCTTTACAAGGATTATTGCAATAAGATATGTTAAATAAATTAGCATATAATACTTTATGTTACATTGTTAAAGAAGACAGGATAACTACTGGAATTAGGTGCCGCAATCTTAGGATGGGTTAAGTATTATTTTTAAATTAAGTTTGTTGCATATATTTATGAGAACTTTGACAAAATTTACTTTTAGCTGATTGTGAGTTGTTTTGATAATAAAACAATTCCCATTTAATTGCAAAGTGCAAGTCATTTTAAACTTTCTCTGGAGGAAAGAAACAGCTGCTAAATTAATAACTGCCATTACATGAAATTTGCTGAGAGAGACAATAATGTTAGGTTTTCACAAGAGCTGTGATCACCCAGAAACTTCATTTTCTGGATATCACAGCTAAAAATCATCAGAGTTTAGATTGGGCCCACAAGAAATCTATCTTTAAATGCTCTGTGGTTTACTAAGCTAATTAAGAGCATGATGAAGTTGCAAGTGACATACTAGAATTACGTTTAGGAACTAGTGCTGAGGAGTAAATTTAATGTATGATGAACATTTTAAAATGCATGGTATTAGCATCCTTTGTAAGGAGCTCTGAAGTTTGGTATTTTAGTGCTTATTCTTGTGTGCAATGGAAAAGCAAGGTTTTTATACTGTGGATATTTTGGAGAATTTTAATGAAAGGATGGAAATGTGCCTAAATGTGCCTAAACTTCAATATTGCTTTTGCCATTTTCAAATTATGGTGCTTTTGGAAAGTAAATCACAATTTCTAAATTAGAACTTGTAAAATGAAGCCCAAGACAACTGTGGTAGATTAACTAATAGGCACCTTGGAACACCCAGCTGAACTGAGTCAGCGCGGTGCTGAGGGTGGAAGGCCCACCCGAGGATTGTTGCCAACAGCATAAGAGGAGACCTGGAGGGGAGGATGGTGCCCTGTTGATCCTCCTGGAGAAGCTCTCATGCTGGTGTCCTGATCTGAACTCAGGTCTTTGCTGATGCTGAGGATGCCTCCTCTTCACTTTGGGAGAGTTCTGGTCCCTACACTGAGCATCTTTTCATGGCTTCTGTGCAGAAGCCTTGGCCTGCTGGCATAGATTTTACATCCCACAGGTTGGTACAAAAATTCTAGCTTTTATCCCTGACCTTTAGGCCTTCTCAGTACAGATCCTTGGTACAGATTTGCATGGGACAGTATCGCGGGACCTAAGTATTCATCTGGACTTGTGCAGAATACAGCTGTGGGATCCAGGAACTCAGGAAGATTTTTTGGGTCTCTATGAATAGATTCCCCATTCTCTTTGGCATTTGATTCTTTAGGTGAATATTATAAAGTAATTTTGTAAATTATGTGTCCTCTATTAAATTGATTCCCTTGTGAACTCTGACTGTAACAACAGCTCTCTTGCAGGACTTGTTCTAGAGTTACAGTTAAAACAAAACAGCTAGAAAAATGTTATATAGATAGACACTATCTAATGGGCTCTGTTTCTTTTTATTACAATTCCTATTCTTTCCCAGATGCATCTAAATTAGCTTGATTTGCATGACTATTTTCATAGTGAATTTTGTCATTGATTATAGTAATTTATCATGATTCATATTTTTATGTTCAGTTTACAAAACATTTCCACAAATATTTGTGGGAAGAATGTTATATGTAAGTATTTGACATTTCTGCAACTTTTATGTCAAAGAACATCGGAGAGGGAAAAATCATTTTCAAAAATGATCATTAAAATAAATTCTATGCATCCTTACTGATATTTATGTATGCACAAAAGAGCTCTACATTTTTAACTAACTTTCTCAAACATTTTAAAATCTTAAATTCTTGTATAAATCTTTGTGTGGATAGATACAACAGGAAATTTGATTTCATGCTTTTGTTTAGGTGGTTTTATCAACTGGAAGTTGCATTCTAACACAATGCGTAATCCATCTCTCATTTCCATGGTCTTCCATTCTTTGAGCCCTTAATAAGAAAGATTTTAATTAAGACTTATAGGTGACTTTACTGAAGTATGGATAGAATTTAATTTTTTCATTTCTATTAGTATATGTTTTCAATGCATAATACCTACATTCCTTGTGAGGAACTGCTGTCTGTATATAATACATCTTTACTCCTTTTTTATATCTTTTTCTCTTTCCTCCATTCTCCCTCCATCCAGATCTTGGGTAGCTTCTCTTTATTTTGTACATATTTGCAATACATAATATTTATTTTTCTTGTGTACATAACACATCTTAATTCCTTTTTAAGTTCCCTTTCTTTGGCCATCATCCTCTCTCCCTCTATAACTTGATCCCTTTCCACTTTTTTCCTACTTCAGATTATCAGTCTTTTATTGTGCTCTTTATTGATACTGTTTACTATTTATTTATACCATTTAATACTATCATATGAGAGAAACCAAGTGGAGTGTTACTCTGCCATAATGAAACATTGACTTGAATCATTTGCAGGAAAATGCATGCCCCTTAGCACCAAATAGAATTAAGTGAAATAAACCCAACACAAGATAGAATTTATTGTGATATAAATGTAGTTATACCTTCAAGCAATAAGGTGGGCAGTGCTACAAAGGCATCTGGACTGAAGATGAGGTTGGGTATCTTTTCATGCACTCAAGAATTTCTCCTGGGGTTGAGAGAACTAAGGTAATTATGCTTATCAGCATTTTACTTAAGGTCACTTTGGAATTATGAGATGTCGTTCTTTTGATTTTCAGATGGTCAGTGTTGCATGGGAGACTCTACTCCTATCAGAAACTTTATAAAAAGAAATTCATGAAAGGTAAGTCCTTGATTTAAACCAGGTCCCAGCCCAAAGCAGGAGATATTTAAAGGACATTTCTATCCTGAAATCATTGGGTCATCAGCTATGACAGCCAGAATGCTGCCTGCCTTGCTTGAGAACTAGATGGTCAGGTGGCCAGGTATCAAAAAGATTATGTGCAACATGTAATCCTAAAAGGTCACTGTGCCCTGTGGAATCATTTTAGGTTTCAGACATAACAAGTGACTGTAAATATATTATACTTTGGTAACTTTGTTTCTTTAATTAATGGCAACACATTATTTGGGACACTAACCTACTTTTGACCTTCAGATACCACTAGCAGCTAACTGCCTAACATTTTGTTTGACTCCCAATACAAGCACCAAATTTTATTTTACTTTTTTACAAAAACCACTGTAATATGTTCAAATAAGCACCTTTCTTTACCTAGGGGACTACCAACTCCACGAACAACTACATTTCAAAATATAAAATAGCCAGCCACACATTTTCTCTACATTTTTTTCCTCTTTAAATAAAAAAAAGGGTAGAGATAATACAGAATTTAAAAAAAAAGATAAAGAGTAAGAAATCACTAGTTGGTAACTTACATATTGTCCTCTTAGAAATAGTTGTTCAAGTTACAAAATTAAAACATACAAAGTAAATATTCAAACAGTGAGAGTGTAAACAGCTACCCCTGCACGAGTCTCTACATGTATTTCTATCCTTTCTGTGTTAGAGGGAAAAACAAAACATAGCAAGGCAAGACAAATTCCTATAAAAACATGAAACTAAAAAGTCATATAAAACCACAGTACAAGGTGATCTACAATGATTGCTGTGTTGTTTCTTATTATCTTCAATAGAATTGTCTATATCATCAGGCATAATTGAATACAGCAGTATAATTGAATATAGCAGTACATAACAATATTAGTAAAAATAAAACATTGTAGACAGTATAAAACTTCAAAGGCAGGTAATAATCAAACTAGAGTGGATATTCTAGTGAATTTGTCTTCTTCAGTGCAGTTGCCTATACTCTCAGACTTGATACTATCAATCATAACAGCTTTGAATAAAATCTATCAATACAAAACAGCAATCTAACAAACCAGATTCGGTTACGATCAGTCATGATAAAACAGTGTAAGTTATACAGAGCTTTAGATTAAGTTAATAGGAAATTAAGGATGATTACCATACTATATCCTGTTATTTTCAGGATAACTGTCTGTGCCCTCAAATCTAGTACAGGTAGAATGACTAGAACAGAATATAATACTTCTAAGCAGAGTAGTGGGAGTAATGTGGGTTTTAAATTCTGGTGCACAATTAACAATATAGTGTATCAAGGCCATCTATGTTAGAGATCCTAGCCATCCTTCTTTGCCTCACTTCTGCTATGCTACTTTCCTGCCTTTGTTTGTCTAGTTTTCTCCTTCATTCTACTGCCTGTCCCACTCACTGAGGCCTTTCTGCCACTGTTCCTAAAATCCTGGTATTTTTTTTTTCGCTCTGTTGAGAACGTCCTTTAGTATTCTCTGTAGGGTTGGATTGGTGGTCACAAATTCTTCCAGTTCCTCCTTGTCATGGAAGCATCTTGTTTCTCCATTAATTTCTAGTGGCAGTTTTGCAGGGTACATCCATCTGGGCTGGAGGTTATATTTTTCAGGGCTTGGAATACTTCTCTCCAAGCTCTTCTTGATCTAATGGTCTGTGTCAAGAAGTCAGCCATGAAATTGATGAGCTTTCCTTTACAGGTAATCTGTTTCTTTTCTTTGACAGTTTTTAATATTCTGTTTTTATATTGAATTTCTGGTATCTTGATTATTATATGTCTTGGTGTAGTTCTGTTTTGGTTGTAGGTGACTGGAGTTCTGTATGCCTCACATAACTGAATGTCTTTTTCTTTTCCCACGCTTGGGAAGTTTTCCTTAATTATTTCCATTAATAGCCTTTGTAATTCGCTTGTTTGTATTCCTGCTTCTTTGTTCACATTTCTCATTCTTATAGATTCTCTTGTCATCTTCTAGCCTTAGTATTGGTGCTGCCTATTTCCTTGTTATTCTTAAGAGATCTTTCCTGTCTTGATCACACATTGCAAACTTGTCTTCAAGTTTTGATTGTCTATCCTTAGTTTCTTTTAAGGAGTTTTGCCAGCTTTCAATGGAGTTTTTAATTTCCTGGTAATCTCTTTGAATCTGCTTCATGTATTCTATATTTTCTTTATATTCTTTATCGAATGTTTCTCTCCTTTTTTTGTGTTCCTCCCTTCTGTTTGTGTCTTCCTGAGAGATGCTTAGCATTTCTTTTATTACTTTACTCATATCTTGTGTTATATCTTGTGTTATCCAATTTAATATTTCAGTTTTGAGCTTATCTACAAGGTCCCAAAGATATCTCTTAATGTCTACTGAAGCCATGTCTAATGTTGCATGTTTGCTGCCCTCAGTCTCCCTTGTTTTTCCCTCTCCTGGATCAGTGCTCTCAGGGTTCTGGGCTGGGGGCCTCCTCTTG
The DNA here is from genome assembly GCA_004027455.1 of Hydrochoerus hydrochaeris. NCBI lineage: Eukaryota > Metazoa > Chordata > Mammalia > Rodentia > Hydrochaeridae > Hydrochoerus > Hydrochoerus hydrochaeris. The sequence continues at coordinate 171,278 of PVLA01003763.1, forward strand.
CCTCTCTCCCCTGTCATGGTCCCAGCCTCCTCCACACAAGTGTACAGTGGTGGTCCTCGCCCCCTTCCCTGTAGGCCACAGTTCCTCTGAAGCATGCTGGCGAGGGACCTCTGCCCTCTCCTGCCTTCTCTTGTCACTGAGGTGTAAGCAGGGGCTGTATATGCCAGCCCCTCCCTGCTGGTTCAGCCAAACTTCAGGGGCCTTCCCCAGATTAGTGAGTGCTAGGCACAGGGAATGGATTTGGGATGGCTCATTGGGTCCTGATCAGGGATATGGCTCAGTCCAAGAAAATCCCATGAATCTGCTCTGGGGAGGGAGCAACCAACTGACGTCATTGTTGCTCCCAGTTCAGGCTCCTCCTGCCTGATTCCAACATGTCACCCATTTGGTCGCACCCTTCCCATGGGAGGGTCTCATTCCCAGCACTGACTGTGGATTAATGAAGGCCCCTTTGCCACCTCTGCTCTCCATTGGGCTCACCAAGCCCTGACTTCTGTGAGTGGTGGCAAGAATGAGTTTGGGCAGCTCTGCCAGGTGGCGTGAATTTGTGGATTCAGGCCAGAGCAAACTTGGCGGGTCACAGCGAAAATGCCATGTCTGGTAATTTTAGCTGTTCCAATTGTAGCCCCAAGACTGCATGTTTGATGATCTTTTTTATGTTTTAATTTCTTCCTGTGTCAAGACGATCCATCTCCCTCTGTATCTTTCCAGGATGTTTTATTCTGGCATATGAGTTGTTTCTCCTGGGAGGCTTTGTATTTTGTTGCTCACTGATCAGCCATCTTTAGCTCCTCCCACATATTTTCAAAATGGAAAAAGTTCACTTAACAACTCACTTCATACCAACCCCAGTCTTGTTTTATTCTTTTAGTTATTTTTCATTGTATTTTATTTGTGCATGTTAATTTTAGATAACAGTGAATTTGTTTTAGAATGTTGATACATGTACTTACCATATCTTAATTTCAATTCCTTTGTGACACATCTCTCCTTCTAATGTTGATATTCTTAGCCCTTTGAGGCAGGAGATTAAGCTTTGGCAAACCAGATGAACAGTTGTTTCCAAGCTCTGCACCTGGATCCAATCATTTCCCATGGGTGTAAAGGTAGGGGTCTTCTGTATCTCTAATTCTTCAGTCTCACATCCAGTCTAGGCTATTATATCAAAATTTTTGCTAGATTTCACACTAGAAGAATTGAAGATAGCACTTTCTCATTGACCCCAAGTGTAGGTTTTAGATACTGTTCTCCTCATGGGTAGTGGGCCTTCCAGATTGTCTCTCTGACCTGCAGAAACACAATACCCTTAATACTTTATGGGATGCTGAGTGGCAGAGGTTTCTGTCTTCCAATAGCTTACTTCAAGCTGAAATAATAATAGGCCCTCCCTACTGGGAAGTATGTGCAGTCTCACTACCTTGGGGTTCACCAGCTTGGCTGATAAAAAACTGTCAGAATACAATGAGAAAAGAATTACCATTTATACATCAGGGACTGTTGAGTTGCCTGTTCTGTGGGAGAAAGCTTGATGAATTTATCAGGAAAATCATGGGCTATGGTCTGTGTCACCATCTGATAAACTTTACTAATGGTCAGGATGCAGAACCAGAACATGAGAAGAAGCAGGTCAGAATATTTCCTAGTTTTTCTTAAAATGTAAACTATGAGAGATTCAGCAAATAGAGTCATTATTGTGCTGTGAAAACTTGTGTGATAAATTTTCTGTATCTCAATTCAGCTCATATTTAGCTATTGGCAGTAGTAAGAGTCAAGACTCTTGGCAAAGTTTATCCAGATTTTGCATTAGGGTCTGGTCAATCTTTCAAGCTTCCTAGAGGACTGAGGTGTCTAGGATGAAGGTCTGGCATAGTCCAAACAGGGATTTATGGAGGAGCACCTGGACTGCTCTGCAGCCTTCTCTGAATGGGAAGGGAAGGCCTCAATCCATCCCATAAAGGTCTCAATTAGGACCAATATTTGTTTGAATCCTACATGATGGCATATGTGTAAAGCCTACTTGCAATACTTCCCCAACATATGTCCCTCTCCTCTGTGGAAGTTCTAACAAATGAGGTAGTTTGGGCTTGCTTGGATTATTGTAAGCACATAGTATGCAACTTTGCACACCTATCAGATGGTTGCCACTAAGTCCCATTTTTGTGAAAATTGGGCTGTCCATTTCTATGTAGCATCTCTTCCCAAATGGGAAGCATTATGAAAGGTTTTTATAGCTATCCACTGTGTCCCTTGAGGAAGGACCAGTTTGTTTTGTAAATACCACCAGAACTCCATTTTAATTGCTCATTTTTCTAATGTCCATGTATCTTCCAGTGGGTTATAGATGAGTTTTCATGGATCCTTAAGAATTGGGAATAAGGGTAGTGTTTTGAGTGATTATAAGGCTCTTTTTTATCCTACCAGTCATGTGATTTCTCAAGGAGACTTTGGATATATCTCTTTGGTTTCCTTTGCGATGGATGACAGCAACGTGTCTGGAAAGGAAGATGGCCTCTAGGGTTTATACAATAACTTGCTTGTACTTTATAGATGATTGTATACTGGTTAGCAAATCCCATTCTTTCCACACTGCTGCATGGGCATGTATCACCAACAAAATATTTTTGGAGATTATTTAAATATTTAGCTTTTTGTCTTTTGCTAATATCAATGCCCAGGTAAGGGCTATGAGTTCTTCTTTTTGGGCCAAGGTCCCTGGGTGGAGAGGTTTTGCCTCAGTAGTCTGTTGTAAACTGATAAATACATGACAAGCATTTTTATGTCCTTCATGAACTTAGAGAATTTCATAGTGAACCATATTTCTTCAGCATCTTGGGAAGGCTGGTCACTGATTTCCAGTTTTTCAGACTACAGTCTAGTGAGGAGGTTTCTGGCATCTACAGGGTTTTCCCATAGTGTTCCCATGGCATGGTGGCTGAGGGAGAGAAACCAGGTCTGGAGTCCTTCAGAGGTCATCCTCAGAGAAAGACAGAGAGCAATGAGTTTTCAGGGTATCCCCTGTGAAACTCAAATGTGACTGCATCTCCAAACATCTCTGGGGAAGTGAGCAGCACTGGTGCTTTTCCTTGGACTTCTCTAACCCTGTGGCCACGGAAAGACCTTAACGACCAATGATGAGCCTGTGAGGCTTCATTCAGCTACCTAAGAAAACCAGTATCACTCCCGTATTTATCCAGATAAAAAAAAGTGTACTAACTTTGTTTTGGGCTGTATAGATAAAAACATATTTTCAGCATTTAAGAGAAAAAAGAAAATAAAAATAAATTTGTAACTACTGTACAAAGGCGGGTTTCCTTATTGACAGCCTCACAAATTTTCAGCCTGCTGACTTGACCTTTACTGTTCCCCTTGTTCTGTTTAGACTCTCAGGTATAGGTTTCTGAATTATCTTTATTTTTTTAAAAGAAATGGGAGGGGCTCTATCCTTATTTTAAAAAGAGGAGAGAAGTCTTTGTTTCCTGAAAGTGAAGTCTTTAGCTCTTATCTCTTTTTTTAACCCAAGTACATTTATTAGAAAAGAAGCTATGAAATATCTTCATATCCTTCCTTGAAAAATTAAAAATAGACACAATAAAACCAAAAAAGAATAGAAGAAAATAATAAAGATCAGAAAACACAATATTTTTCAAACTATCAACATCATTTTTCATAAGAATTAATATTTTGATTCTTACACTTCTGTAAAAATATAAATGACTCAGAATAGTCTAAATAACTTTGATAAAGGAACAAAATCTGAGCTCCAACACTTCTGAATCCCATGACCCATCACAAAGTTACACCAATCATGACAAAACAGCATTGATATCAAGATAGACAAACCAGCAAAGTACCAATATAAAGTCCCAGAATAGATATCAACATAACAGAAACTTGATTTCTGGCAAAGATGCAAAAGCACTTAAATGAGGAAAAGATTGTACCCTCAATAGATACACTGGAACAACTGGATATCCACATGCAGAAACTCAAAACTTATATCAAAATTTCTTGTGCTCGCTTCAGCATCACATATACTAAACTTATATCAAAATTTCTTAGACATCCTTAAGTCAACTCAAAGCAGCTCACAGAGGGTCAGTTAAAGTAAAGGCAGGTGTCACCTGAGTCATTGCTTAACTCAAGTCATTCTCTCTGGGACAGAATACAAGTTTTTCTTATCATATTAATGAAAAAATATGATGTTATACATTCATGGCATATTTATTTCATTAATAAGTATGTTCTCAAGGCACATTCATTTACCTATAAAAATATCAAGTTTATCATTCTTTGATTGTGTAGCACTCCATTATATAAAAATATCTTTTTTATCCATTCCTCAGTCAATGGGCAATTAGGTAGTTTTCAAGATGTGGCCATTATAAACTGTGCTACTATAAACATGGGTGCTCATACATCACTGTGGTATGATATTTTTAAATCTTTTGGGAAAATACTCAGAAGTGGAATAGCAGGGTTGACTGTGACCTCCAATCTTAGGTTTTTGAGGAATCTCCACACTAATTTCCCCAGTGGTTGCACCAGTCTACATTCCTACCAACAATGAAGAAATGTTGCTTTTTCCCCATATACCCTCCAACATTAGTTATTGGTTGATTTCTTAATACTAGCCATTCTTTCTGGGGTGAGGCAAACTCTCAGTGTTTTTTTTAATTTGCATCTCTTGAATGACCAGTTCTGTTGAACATTTTTTTTTCACGTATTTATTTGCTGTTTGTAAGTCTTCATCTGAGAAGTGTGTGGTCTTATCAGATGCCCATTTTTGAATTGGGTCTTTATATCTGGGAGAACTGATTTTTTTTTTAGTTCTTTATACATTCTCAATAATAATCGTTTATCTGAGGAACAGCTAACAAAAATTTTCTCCCACATAGTGGGTTGTCTCTTCACTTGGTGGTTTATCTTGCTGTGAAAAAGCTTTTCAACAGGATGAGATCCCATTTGTTTATTCTTTGCAATAAGTCCTGTGCACTCCAGGTTTTATTCATAAAGTCTTTGCCTGCATCAATGTCTTCAAGAATTTTACCTACTTTATCTTCCAGCAGATTTAATATTTCTGTCTTAATATTAAGATTTTTAATCCATTCTGATTTCAGCTTAATATATGGTGAAAGATATAGGTCAAATTTTAATTTTCATCATGTGCAAAGCTAGTTTTTCTAACACAATTTTTAAAAAGAGACTGTTTCTCTTCAAGTGAATGTGTTTGGCACCTTTGTCAAAGAAGGTAGCTTAGACTGTCTGCAGTTATTTCTGCATCTTCTAATCTATCCACTGATCTTTATGTCTTTTTTTTTCCAGTACCACACTGTTTTTACCACAGTAGCTTTACAGTATAATTTCAAGTTAGGGATTGTGATGCTCCCTGTCTTGTCTTCATTGCCTAGAATTGTCTTTGCTATTATAGATCTATTCTGATTCCAGATGAATTTTAAGATGGTTTTCTGTAATTCTGTAAAATATGCTATTGGAATTTTGATTGGAATTGTATTGAATCTGTATAACAGTTTGGGAAGTATGGCCATTTTCACTCTGTTGGTTTGTCTTATCAAAGATAATAGGATATCTCTCCATTTTCCAATATCCTCATCAGTCTCCTTTTTTAGAGTACTATAATTTTCAATGTAAAGATCTTTTACATCTTTCATTAGATTGATTTCTAGGTATTTTTTTTGGATGCTTTTGTAAAAAGTACTGTTTCCCTGATTTCTCTTTGTTTGTTATTTGTATACAAGAAGGCTATTGATTTTTGAGTGTTGGCTTTATAACCAGCTATATTACTAAATGTGCTTATTAAATGTAGAAATCTTTTGGAAAGAGTCTTTGGGGTCTTTTAAGTAGAGTATCGTGTCATGTGCAAATAATGATGATTTGACTTGTTCTTTTCCTATCTTTATTCCTTTCTTTATCTTGTCTAATTGCTCTGGCTAAAATTTCTAGGACTATGTTGAATAGGAGTAGAGACAGTGGACATACTTTTCCTCTTCCTTATTTTAGAATGAAAACTTTCAATTTTGTGCATTTAGCATGATATTGGCTGTTGTTTTGTCATAGATAGCTTTTATCAGGTTGAGATAAAGACTGTCTATTCCAATTTTCTGTAGGATTTTTTTTTATCACAAATGGGTGCTAGACTCTGTCAAAAGCTTTTTCTGCATCTATTTAGAATAATCATATGATTTTTGTACTTGGCTCTATTAATATGATGTATTACATTTATGGATTTATATATGTTGAATCATCCCTTCATCCCTAGGATGAATCCCACTTCATTATGGTGTGCAGTCGTCTTCATGATTTTCTGCAATCTGTTTGCCAGTATCTTACTGAGGATTTTTGTTCACTAGGAAGATTGGCCTGTAATTTTCTTTCTTAGTTGGGTCCTTCTCTGGTTTTGGAGCAAGAATAATGCTTGCTTCTAGGAATGAATTTGAGAGTATTGCTTCCCTTTTCAATTTCATTAAAGAGTTTGAGAAGTAGTGGCTTTAGATAAGTCTCTAAATTTCTTGTAGAATTCATCAGTGAATCTGTCAGGGCTTGGGCTTTTTTTGTTGACAGGTTTTTAATTACATCTTCAACTTCATTTATTGATATTGAGTTAAATAGGATTTTTATAACTTCTTGATTCAGTGTTGGTAATTCCTATTTATCTAGGCCATTTCTTCTGCATTTTCCATCTTATTAGAATACAAGTTTACAAAGTAAATATGGATGATTTTCTGGATTTCATTAGGGTGTGTACTAGCTATTATCTCTTAAGAATGAGATTTACTTGTACTCTTTAGGTGATAGGGAATTTACTTGTACTCATAAGGTGATAGGGAAAAAAAGAAATATGACATGTGGCTGACTCATATAAAGAACCAAAGTCACTGACAAATATAACCAAAAGGTGAACTGGGACAGGCCTCTAACCCCAGGTCAGCTGAAACAAAATAAATCCTGTGGTAGCCAAACATGGTAGAAAGGTGCCCTGGTTGGGTCCCTGAGATCCTAAGAAACAGAGTTTTGAGAAGGTGACTCAGAAATAATACCTAGAGATAAAGGGCCATTTATGGGAAAAGTGTAAGTGAAACTTTAAACAAAAAGTATTTGATGGCTACTCATGTAGAAAACCAAGTTACTGTTAGCTATTTCCCCCAAAAGAATGAGAAAACTGGGCAAACCATAGAGAAGAATAAAAACTTGGGGACAAAAAGGCATACAAAGCTCCAGGTCACATATACATGGAACACCTGAATGGTCTGTAGCAGGCTAGCTAGTAGCCTCCAATCCATGCAGTTGCAGAGTGGAGGATCCAATGTGTCATTTCTGAGGCTGATGTACCTAGGGCACAGCTACATCCACCTAGAGGGTGTTTTTGAGCCTGTTTCTTCAGGGCTTGCTGAGGAATCAGAGACCTGGGGCCTGACCCTCTGGAAGCATAGTGTAACTCAGCTCTTAGGAGCGGGGGAGTCGGCAGCAAACTATCAGGACACTGCTAGGGGCAGATCATGACCCTACCACTGTCTTGGACACAGCCTGCCTCTGCATGGTAGGACACACTAGAGAACTGTGCTAGAGAAATAAGAAATTTTCCTCCATCCTCATCTTCCATTAATTTTTTTTTCTTGCCTCCAGCTCACAGCCTCTCATTGTTCCCAGACAAACAACATTGTTCTTACCCTCTGCTTGGCCTCACCAAGAACAAAAACATCAAGAAGAATGAAATTCTTAGAAATTCACCTAATCAAGGAGGTTAAATACCTCTATAATTGTGTTTTAGTTTTAATTTTTATTATCACTAAACAGAAAGGATTCGTGCTAGCTAGTGACAGCACCACAAAATAGAATCATCCTATTCTTGCTGGTTTCATGGGGAAGAAATAGCAGAATATTGGGTCATATGAGCTTGGATAATTAAAATTGAGTATAATTGATATCATTTGTTCATTAAAATATTACAATACTGTTTAATGCATAAAATGAGTTCTGCTCAAATTACTATTTTGATGAATTGTCATGATTCTCATTATTGCCAGTCATCTCTCTAGATGCCAGTCACAGTTTAATAGATCAGAAAACTATGACTTTATAAGATCCAGGAAATCACAGGTAGTAAATAGCACAGTTAAGATTTAAACAGAGCACTGATGGTGAACCTTTTAGAGACAAGCACCAAAACAGCAACCCCAAATCAATTTATCACAAAGTCCCAAGACTTCAGCTAAACCTGAACACTGAGATCTTAGCTTTGACAAAACAATTCATTCATTAACATCCTTTATTTTAAAAGTAAAGCAAATAACACGCATATCATAGCCTCGCCACCAATGGTTTATATGATTCTACGTGTTATGCTTTACATGTTTGTCTCCTTCAAAACTCATGTTAAAATTTAACTGACACTGTGATAGAATGCGGAGATGAGATTTTTAGGAAGTGATTCAAAGAGGCTTCTGATCGCATTAAGAAATTCATGAGTGTGAGTTACCTTTTTCATCCTCTTTTTCTACTTGTTGCACATGACGTGCTCTAGCATGTTATGATTCAACAAGAAGGACCTTGTGTGTTAGGTTTCCTGCCTATAATACTATGACACAGTAAAATTCTCTTCATCATGGATTATCCAAGTGAGGAATTTTGTGACAGCATCAAAACACAGGCTAAAAACACGACATATCATTTTTTATGTCCTTATTCATTAAACTGTCTCCTCTCCACAGGTGAGCTGCTATAAGCAAATGCTATGTCTTCCAAAGCTTTCTATAGCTTTCAAATGGTCACTACCAGTATTACATTTTCTATACAGCAGGAAAAGCAGCAGGACAAATATTTACCAACTTGATTCAACACAAATCCCATCATGAAGCTGTGATTAATCAGATGATAGCTTCAGTCAGTTAATGCCTGAGTCTGTACATTTAGCTTAGTGTCACACTGATTGCCAATCTTGTCTATTTCTCCATACAAAAGTACCACAATATAAAGATAGTAAAGACCAAGGCAGATATACTCAGTTCACAAGCTAATAATCCTGGTTAAGTAAAATGCTGAGACAAATGTTCATAATAAGGTGAACCTAAATCAATAGATTCAGTAAGATTTTATTAACTGTGTGGTTAATATTCAAAATCCCACAAACTTTCCCTTAATGTCTGTTAATAATGTTATGTCTAGAATCACCATTGATTTAACAAATAATTGATTGCAGTGAATGACTGAAAATGTATAATTAAGAATAAGAAATAAGTATGATTGAATTACATCCACCTTACTTGAAGTGGTATATACTTTGTTAAATTGCCTAAAAGCAAAGCTTGGTCTTAAAAGTTGGAAAGGATTTCTCAAAATCAAAAAGATGTAGTCCTTAGCTCCAAAGCAATTCAAGTCACTATCTGGGACATTTACCTGATAAAGTTGATAATTTTTATCTGTTTAACAAAAAGTGAATGGATAATTGTCAGACTGACTTGAAGGGTTGGCTATGCTTGAGTTATTTTTGTTTTGTCTAGTGTGTGTGTGTCTGTGTGTGTGTAAGGGGAGAGACAGAGACGGAGGGACAGAGAGACAGAGACAGACATATCTCATTTTTTCCACTGAAACAGCATTAAACCAAGTTATTAAATTTAATTCATTATACTGATTAAGCCACATAAACAAGTATAAAATATGCTGCTTACAGGTATTAAGCTGCTATAAATGCTATCTGGATTTAGCTAATGAATTATAAAGGTCAATGTGTAACACTGTGTTGTGCAATTGGTCCCCTATAATTATATATTTTCCCTATAATTTTATAGGAGACTCTGATTCAGCCATTTGCATTGCTTTGGTCTATAGGCTGTTAATAGATTTGATATGGAACACTCTTGAAAAAAATTCTTGTGTATTTATACTACAATTTCATTTTCTTCTCTGCAGTCACTATTAGAAGGGGTTTGAGCTGGCCTACGAAGCTGCCTGAGCAAAATCCTGAATGAAGAAAATTTATACTAAACACAGGGAAATCGTCTTAGCCAAAGTCTCAGACATGTGTGAGATCATAACAAAGATCTACAAAACTTCCTGACCAGGCATCAGCTGACAAATATCAAATAACCTGGTTCAATGATTAAGACACATAATTAAGACCCACGCATCTAATCCACTGTTTTAGAGAGTTACCAATAGCAGCTAATTAATACATATAGAAATTACTTTATGAAGGATATTTGAATAGAATGATTTTCTATCATATCTGTGTATGCAGATATGGAAAACATTATCAAAGTACATGTATTTTAACATAAAAATTTAAACCACCATTGCAGTATTTAAAGGCTTATGAAAAGTTATATATAATTATACAAGCGACTATTCAGATTAACAACTGAGATTCAGTCAAAGACACATAGGGATTAGATTTATAATTAAAGTCATAATTTCATTATGGAATCTGTTTTTGTGAAACAACATCAGAGTAGTTTTTGTAACACAGTAGCAATACAAACACATTTTATTCATATTTTGCAGATAAAATTTGCATTACTTTTTTATCTTAGTAACAGAAATTGTAAAGAAAATATTTAGTATTTTCTTTAGCCTCCAGCCTCCACTAAAAATAGTTATTGATATTTTCTCATTCTGGTTTAAATTCAGGTTGAAAATAGATATTTAAGATTTTCCTTTTTTTTCCACAGACCATGTGTCCTCTGGCTAAATGCAAATATGTCATCAATTTCCTATGAAGAATTGTAGCTACACTTGACCAAACTGCTCTGCCCAATTTACCACCCGTATTATAAACTCTCAACAGGACAAAGTGCAGAAGCTGATTTTCAACCTTGATAAGTCAATTGTGGGCTGCATGACCTTCAGTAATTAATTTAATTCCTCTTTGAGGCTATTTACTAATCAGTGAGATGAAAGTGAAAACCAATAATCTTCATCTTCATTTATTTAAGAATATGGGGTTTAAGGGCAGACAGATTATGTAAAACTACAGGCTCAGGTATTTGTAATGTGCCTTTGAGTTATTTAATCATTTAGTTGCTGTTTTCTTACTTATAAAGGAGTCTAATATTTTTTAAAGCTATTGAATAGATTAAAAAGATTAAAATTCTTTTAGTCAATATTATAAGCATTGGCTCTTCAATGAAGCCTTCACTAAATAGCGTCTCTCTCATTTGCCAGGCTCTGAAAATTTTAAGAAAGATGATAAAAGCAGATAAGGTGTGCAAATTCTCCTTATTTGTCAAAATACTAAGATAGCTTTAAGAAAGAGTAAATCTCAGAAATGGACAACTTCACCCACCAACTAGGCAGAGTGCGAGTACAGCAGGGGATATCAAATGAGAAGCCAGTAACGTTTGACACAACATACCAAAAGGGATTGTGCTTTCTGGGGATAAATTTGTTCTCAAGACAAATAAATGGCAGGGCTAAGTGAAACACATACACTTCACAAATTACTAATCCTATAAATCACTTTATATCCCCAAGAGTGGAATGAGAGGAATGGCACAGGTCAATAATTACAATGATTGAATTCTTTCTCCAGGAGGAATACTTAGGAAAGAGCAAGAATGATCAGCTGATAATAAACCCTAAAAGTCTAAATAATTGATCTGATTATTTTAAAAATCATATTAGCTTTTAGACTACTACTATTTTTAGATTCATGTGATCTTCTATTACTTTCAGTTATATTCAGGGAAGATCAATTAATATTTGCAAAGGTCATTGCTATCTTGCTGAACTGAGTCTTTCTAGAAAAATCTTTCCCTGAAACTTGATGCAACTTTATGCAACTTTATGCAAAGTACTAAAAGACACCCAAATACTAGAAGTTGCCTGATGAGAGTCTATGTTTCTAGTATTAATTAGAAAGGTATTCATACTGAGACTATTGATAGGTATTGTATTTTAACATATCTCATAATGTCTGTAATAAAAATAAAATGAAAGAGTTGTAATAGTATTATAGTTACCAAGATTCACTCCTGGCCATGCTGCATGGAGGAAGAATGCCAGCTCTGCCCCTGCTTGGGCACTGGGCCTGCCTGCTGCCTCCATGCCCTAGGCCACTCCCTGCTGCGCCATGTGGAGGAAGAACACCAGGCTGCTGAGCTCCACCCCTGCTTGTGCCACTGGGTCTGCCTGAGTGCCATTACCACCAAGGGAGGAACACCAAGCTTGGCCCCTTCTTGCTCCACTGGGGCTGGGTGAGCCTCAGTGCCTTCCCAAAACTGCCATACAGAAAAACTACCAAGCTCCCCTTGGCTCAGGCAGCTGACCCAGGCCTGCCCATACAGCGCCCTTCCTCTGCCGCTGCACAGAAGCTGACCACAGTGTTCCTTCCTGGGTCAGACCACTGAGCTATGCCTGTGACCCACCACGCTCCTCCCTTGTCCTGACTCAGAAGACTGCCACTCCCACCCTGGCTGGACCCGCTGCCCTTGGCCATCCTCCCCTTCTCTTAGACCAAGCACCACTGTGAATGTTTGGCTCCCACTCTCCCTCCCAGAACCTATTGGAATTGACTATTGGGATTAAATAGCCAGATATTGGCCCAGAAGGTGAAAATGACAAGATGAAAAACCAAAATGCAATCTCAAACATTTAGTCCATCAGGTACAAGAACAGGTAACAGTGAAACAGAGGATTTTAAGTCATACACCAGAAATCTCTGAAAAAATAGCAAATGAAGTTAAAAAAAAATCCATGAGGCTATCAATGAAATCAAATTACAAGTAATGTCTTACATAAAAACAGAAATAACAACCTTAGTAAAGTATCTGCTCAACATAGCTAGGGAAAAAATAGATAAAAAAATACAGGAGCATGGGAAATTGATTGAAACTTTGAACAATGTAGAAAACAAGTAGAGTCCATAAAACAAACTCAATAAAGAAACAAAAAATTGTATTGAAATATGGCAAAACCATTTAAATGAAGCTGAGGATAGAATTTTGGACCTTGAGGACAGGATCGCAGATAGCAATCATGAAAGTGTAGAACTTATAAAAACAACAAAGCAACATGAAATGACAATCCAGCAGCTTCAAGATGATACCAGGAGAAACAATGTAAGATTAATAGTCATCAGTGAAGAGGCAGGAGACAATGCAAAGGACATATCTAAGTTGTTCACAGAAAAATGACAGAAAATTTCCCAAACATGGGGAAAAAAAATCTGACAAATAAGTGAGGCATATAGAATACCAATCAGTTATAACCAACAGAAATCTACACCCAGACATGTAATAATTAAAATCCCAGACATACAGCATAAAAACAGAATACTAAAAGCTTTTAGAGAAAAGACACAACTCACCTATCAAGGAAAGGCTATTAGAAGCATGGCAGACTTCTCAGCACAAATATTTAGGTTTAGACAAGCTTGGAGTGAATTATTTCAAGCCCTAAAAGACAACAACTTTCAACCCAGACTGATATACCCAGCAAAACTGTATTTCAAATTTAATGCAGAAACAAGATACTTCCATGACAAAGAACAGCTGAAGAAATTCATGTCCACCAAACCAACCTTAGAAAGAGTGCTGAAAGACATGCTATATGTAAAAATGACCACAATCTCCAGAACAACAACGGAAAGAAACTACCAGGCTGGACAAGAAATTAAACCAGGGAAAAAAGCAGAAAACCAACAGTAGAAATGCAGCATGACAAAGTCAAGCCAGTACATATCAGTGATATCCATAAATGTAAATGGGCTCAATTCATCTGTCAAAAGAAGCAGTTTGACAGAATGGATCAAGAAACAGGACCCCACAATATGCCGCATACAAGAAACACACCTGGCCCAAAAGGAAACTCATAGACTAAAAGTCAAAGGATGGAAAACCATATTCTATGCAACAGGAACCCAGAAAAAAGCAGAGGTAGATATTCTGTTTTCAGACAAAGTGAACTTCAAACCTAAAATGACTAAATGAGATAAAGAAAGCCACTACATACTTTTAAGTTGAAAACTATAAGAAGAAGAACTAACAATTTAAAATATATATGTACCAAATATAGGAGCACCCAACTATATAAGAGAAACACTAATGGACATGAAAAACCAAGTAAAGAAGAACACAATTGTAATAAGAGACCTTAACACCCCACTGCCACAAAGAGATAGATCAACTAGACAAAAAGTCAGCAAATAAATAACAGAACTGAATCACACCTGTGAGCAAATGGACTTAGTGAATGTTTACAGAGTGTTATACCCAATCACTTCCGAATACACATTCTTCAGCTGCACATGGGACATTCTCCAAAATAGACCATATATTAACTCATAAAGCATTCTTAAGTAAATGCAAAGAGTGAAATTATGTCATGCATAATATCTGATCATAGTGCACTAAAATTGGAAATCAATGGCAAAAAACCCTACAAAACCTATATAAATACATGGAAATTAAATAACAACCTTCTTAACAACCAATGAGTTACAGATAAAATTAAAGAAGAAATAAAACTATACTACAATACAATGAAAATGCAGACACAACATACTGTAATCTTTGGGATGCAATGAAAGCAGTCCTAAGAGGAAAATATATAGCAATAAATAGTCACATCAAGAAAATGGAATGAGCACAAATAAATAACCTAATGCTACATCTTAAGCTCCTAGAAAAGGAAGAGCAAGTCAAACCCAAAGCTCATAGAAAAGAGGAAATTGTACAGATAAGAGCAGAAATTAATGCAATTGAAACAAAAAAAATCACAAAGAATTAATGAATCAAATAGCTGGGTTTTTGAGAGTATAAAAAATTTGTTAAACCTCTAGCCAACCTTATCAATAAAAAGAAAGAAAAAATCCAAATCCATGCAATAAGGATTGAAAAGAGGGAAACTACTGCAGATCCCATGGAAATTCAAAAGATCATGAACAGCTACATTGAAAAATATCTACTCACGTACTCTCACAGAGGAAATGGAGAGATTTCTAGAAACATATGAACTACCAAAGCTCAACCAAGAAGTTATAGCAATTTTGAATAACCCAATATAACTGAAATTGAATAACTGAAATTGAAAATATGATTAAAAACTTACCAACAAAGAAAAGCCCAGGTCCTTATCAACTCATGGCTGAATTCTGTAAGAAACTTAGAGATTTAATGCCAACACTCCCTAAATTCTTCAGTGAAATTGAAAGAGAAGCACTCCTCCCTAATCATTCTTGGAGGCAAGTATTACCCTGACACCAAAACCAGAGAAAGACCAAACCAAAAAGGAGAACTATAGACCAATTTCACTAATGAACATTGATGAAAAGATTCTCAATAAAATACTGGCAAAGAGAATCCAGCAACTAATCAAGAAGATTATACACCATGACAAAGTGGGATTTATTCCAGAAATGCAGGGATGGTTCAACATATGCAAATCAATCAAGTGAAAAACATCAACAGAGCCAAAAATAAAAATCACATGATCATCTCAATAGACCCAGAAAAAGCTTTTGATAAAGTCCAACACCTTTTCATGATAAAAACCCTACAGAAACTCAGAAGAGACAGTATGTACCTCAATCTCATAAAGCCCATTTAGGACAATCCAAAAGCCAACATTATACTAAATGGACAAAAACTGAAAGCTTTCACTCAAAAATCAGGAACAAGACAAGGATGTCCACTATCACCAATTCTATTCAATATAGTTCTAGAAATACTAGCCAGAGCAATCAGACAAGAAGGAGTAATAAAAGCAATAAAAATAGGAAAAAAAGAAGTTAAATTATCATCATCTGCAGATGATATGATACTCTACATAGACCCCAAAACTCCATTAAAACACTACTAGACATAATAAACAAATTCAGCAGTGTAGGTGGATACAAAGTCAACACTCAAAAATCAATAGCATTCCTCTACACAAACAAAATCTCACTGAGAGAGAAATTATGGAAATATCACCTTTCATAATAGCATCCAAAAAAATCAGATACTTAGGAATCAGCCTAACCAAGAATTTAAAAGATCTATATGCTGAAAATTATAATACTCTAAAAAAGGAGATTGAAGTGGATATTAGAAAATGGAAGGATATTCCTTGCTCTTGGTTAGGAAGAACAAACATTGTGAAAATACTCCCAAAACTGTTATACAGATTCAATGCAATCCCAATCAAAAATCATCAACATACATTACAGATCTAGAAAAAATATTCCTAAAAGTCATGTGGAAACAGGAGAACCCTAGACTAGCAAAGGTGATTCTGGGCAACAGAGGCAAGACAGGAGGCATCTCAATTCCTGACTTAAAACTATACTATAAAGCCACAGTCATAAAATCAGTGTGATACTGGAAAAGAAATAGACCTGAGGATCAATGGAACAGATTGAAGATGCAAACACTGCTACAAAGACACTCAACCACCTGATATTTGACAAGGGGGCTAAACATGTTCACTGGAAAAAAGATAGGTTCTTTAATAAATGGTATTGGGAAAATTGACTTTCCACATGCCAAAGACTGAAAATAGACCCATGCCTATCACCATACACTAAACTAAAGTCAAAATGTGTCAAGGATCTAAATATTAAAACAGAAACACTAAATATACTGGAAGACAAAGTAGGTAAAATCCTTGGAGGCATAGGGGTAGTGTGAGAATTCATGAATAAAATGCAAACCACATGGGAAATACTTCAAAGAATAAGTGGGATCTCATATTACTAAAAAGGTTTTGCACTTCAAATAAAATCACCAATAAAGTGAAAAGAAAACCTACAGAATGGGAAAGAATCTTAGCCACCAACCCCTCAGACAAAGGACTTATATCCAGAACATAAAAAGAATTGAAAAACATCAAGTTCCCCAAATTCAAAGATCTTCTCCAAAAATGGGCATCTGAGATGAACACACAGTTCTCAGAGAAGGATATACAAATGGCAAATAAATACATGAAGAAATGTTCACCATCACTGGTCGTTCAAGAAATGCAAATTAAAACAGCATTGAGACTTCATCTCACCCCGGAAAGAATAGCTGCCATCAAGAAAACATCTGATAACAAATGTTGGAGGATGTGAAGAAAAAGGAACACTGCTCCACTGTTGGTGGGGGCGCAGACTGGTGCAGCCACTCTGGAAATCAGAATGGAGATTCTTCAAAAAACTAGGACTGGAAGTTCCATTCAATCCAGCTAGTCCCCTCCTGGGTATTTCCCTAGAAAAATTGAAATTGTCATATTACAGTGATATATGTACACCCATGTTCATAGCAGCACAATTTGCGATAGCTAAATCTTGGAAACAACCAAAATTCCCATCAAATGAAAAGATGAAAAAAATGTGGTATTTTTATACAATGGAATATTACTCAGCTATAAAAAAAACGATGATCTTGAGGCCTTTATAGGTAAATGGAGGCAACTTGAAAATATCCTCGTTAGTGAAATGAACAAGACTCACATGAGTAAATATCACATTGTCTCTCTAGTATAAAAAATAATAAAAATTGACAGAATAATGGGGCCCAAAATGTATAATAGATATTGTGAAAGTGAAAGGGAAGAAAAGCATTCTAAAGAGTATAATGGTATGGATAGTGTGTAAGATAGATGACCACCTTACTCAATTTCTGCTGGAATCCTGAACAGAAAGATTTGCAGTGTCAGTGTCTCAATGTCTAGCCACCATTTATGCTCTGATTTTGTGACTTTGGTAACTGCTTTTTAGGATGACAATGAGTAATGTATCAACTAGCGATTCTATAATGATAACTTTTTTAAAAATTTGGCATTGTTCTACCCTTCTTTTCTGTTTTTCTATTTTGTTTAATTCTCTTTTCTTTCTATGAAAAAAGAGAACAATATGCAATATAACAACCATAGTTAAATTTCTTTCATTCTGTTTTGAAAACATACCGTTATTGTTTTGAGTTTACCATTGTTGTTTATGCCTTTTGCTTTTAGTTCTTCTTTTCTGATTTTTCTCTTTTTTAAATAAAACAAAAAAAAAATTTTTAAATGTTACCAAGATTGATAGAGATTAAAAGTTCTCAGAATTTAGGATGTTAGGGCTGGGAATTTAGCTCAGTGGCATAAGTGCCTACCTGGCAAGTGCAAAGTTGAGAGCTTGATCCCTGGTATCAAAAAAAAAAAAAAAAAAAAAAAGAATTTAGGATGTTATTGCTGTAGGTGAAAGAAGGCTTCCACAGTTGTTAAATCTTTTGAAACAAAAATTTGCAAAAACAGAGTTTCTTGTTTAGTAGAATTCATAGTAAAATTAAAATCAATGGGTCCTGAATAGTCTATATATATATATATATATATATATATATATATATATCCTAAAGGGATAATTTTCCCTAAAGTTTCTACTTATTGTCATTTTCATGATAGTGGTGTGTGGGGGGGAAGTCTTACATTGGACACACAATTTAAATTCTTCATTTCCTTCTGTGAAGTTAAGTCACATTTTCTCTTCCTACCATAGCATCTTATGAGGTCATAAAAAGACAATGAATAAAGACATCCTGTAAAATAATGGCTAAGAAAATTTGCAATTACTTCCAGTGGATTGTCTATCTTTTTCTGAATATGTCCCAAGTTCTATTTGCTCCCTTAATGACTTACCTTATTTTGTCCCTTACTTATTGAGATAAATGAGGTAAAAACAAGCATACAAATCAGTACAAATGAGGATATGGGGAACTGTCTCATGTGAATAAGGATAGAGATGCCGCGTGTTAGGAAGAAAGAAGCATTTAAAAAACATTGTTCCACAGTAGACTGTTAACTTATCTACCAGCTGTATCTGGGACCTGATAGGGTGTGGAAGAGAAGTCTCAATTCAATGCCTGAAATATTGGCAGCACACAGCACACTCATTTGGGCAGGAGAAATAAATGGAGCATTCCTAAATGCCCAGACAGCTTCCTTGGAGTGAGCCTATAGGATGAAGGAGAAAACTATGGTCCTGCTGTTTGTGTACACAGTAAATCTATTCTCAAATCTTAAAAATGCAAATCCTAAGAAGAATGTATATAATCCATGCAAGAAAACAACTCCACAAAACATGGAATAATAGAATACTTATCATGTATGCCTGGTTTATTTCTTAGATTAATGTCATCTAAGTCCATCTGTGCATATTTACCTTCTTTTAAAAGATTGAAATCATGTTCCATTTCATGAATGTATCACTTTTTTATTCATTCAGTTGTAAAGGGACATTTAGCATAACTGCATATGGTAAATGCGCTTAGCAGAAAATAAAGAAAAAAGAAAAAATGAAATTTACGTAACAGTAACAAAACACATGCAGGAGGAAGTTTTTTGAGAGGATGGACAGATAAATTTTTACCATTCAGAGTGATGATAATATATGGTTTCGCAGTTGTGTATTTGTTTGCAAACATCCAATTATATGCATTAAATGTTTTGTACATCACTGAAGAAAAATGTTTTGTATCATCTACAATGTTTTGTATCATCACTAAGTAGGAAAAGGAAAAAGAGAGAGAGTGAGAGTGAGAGCAAGAGAGAGAGAGAGAGAGAGAGAGAGAGAAATTGTTTCCAAGAATTTTTGTCCCAGACAAAACAAGGGACAAGAGTGGGGTGAAGAATAAAGGTCTCTGCTCCCCTATTTTGCATTAAAGGTAAAAATATGACTTCTGATAGGAGGACGTGCTATAACTTTGTTTTAATGTCTTCAGTACAATGGCGCCATTTAGTTCAGCTTTTAATGTGGCCTTAAATTGCTATTTTATTACCCTTGTTGACATTCAGGAAGCATGAAATTAGCAAATCACATTAAAGAAGCAAACAAAAAAGCAAACAAACTTACCAGAGTTAAACAATGCCTGGATAAACTACATATTTGAATAATGTTCTTACTTTAAAACACTGAGCATATATTTATTTGAAGAAGGTTTTTTTGCCATAACCAATGAATTAGTTTTATGAATAGCTGCATATTCTATTTCACAGCAAATGTGTGCACTCACGGTGACCTTGAACGGTGTTTTGCAGTTGTGTTGTATAGGAGAGAAGACAGTTTTGTAATACTTCTGGTCCCTTATGAGAAATAAGATTCCTCTTGACTTCACTCAGTGAGAGCATTCTGTTCTTAAAAATAACATTGTCAATAACTTGGCTGCTTCATCTAGTGTATCACTTCCTCCACTTTTATTACAACAGTGATAATTTTATTTCATATAAAAGTAATTGCACAGTAACAAAATGAAGGCTATTTCAATTCAGATAATTTTATCTTGGGTTATAATTCGAAGTATAGAACAGTATTTATGCTTGAAACCAAACTAAAATAGCAATAAAAAATAATTATGTTTTGTTTTCTGTTCTATTAAATGCAAAAGACAATCTCTAACTTGATTTTGATGGACCGTGAAGGTCAGATCTTTTGGAACAGAACTTCTTAGTTCTTGCTTTCTGACATCTACTTTCCCTTTCTAGCATTGCCCTAATATTTAAATAAGAAATTAACTCTTTATCTGTGATATCTACCTAATTGAAATTTATTCCAAGGATCTCTCAGTGCCAATTCAAATTGGGTTAATCTGCAGATCCTGTCATACATTTTGAGTCTTGACCAAAATATCTTGAAGACTGAAAATTCTTGGTGATTTATTATGACAAATCGCACGTGTGCTCTCATAATAAAAAGGTCTCTTGACTTTTCAACCTACAGTTTGCTAGATGTGTGACAGATGTTCTGCGTTCTGCCTTAGTTTTCATATTTATAAATAGGGCAAAGAATAGCATCAAACTCAGTAATGATAACTAAATCAATTAACAACAACAAAACACAGTATTTAATAAATGTCTTCTGTCAGTATTATTTTTACATTTGCTGGAGTAGCAGGCCACAATTTGGCTTTTCCCTTCTAGCAATTTTTGTTGCTTTGTTCTTGACTTCTCCCCCCATACTTCAGATGTGCTTGGGTGCCTCCTCATTCTTAAATTGGCTTTCTATTTTCAAATAGATTCCATGAATCACTGGTGAAGTTCCAGGAAATTATTTCTGTTTTTAACCCATGCAAAGTTATGTTCTGTTGGCCACACTAAATAATTTTCAGTTTGCTGTGTGCCGAGAGTGAGATGTTACAATTTCTGGGCAATTTCATACTAGAAAATAAGATTTTACTTAAAGAAGTCAACCTGTAAACATTAAGTTTAGCCCTGAGAATGAAACATTCATGAACTCTAAATATTGAAATCTGGAAATATTCCTTTGGTTAAATTCTTTGCAAAACAAAGATTAGTTATCATCCACAGCAAACAATGTAGTGTGTTTCTCCTTTCAACAAGTGAATTTGGGTTCACGAGTTATATAATAGCATTAGGAGCTCTCCTGTGAATAGTAACACAATTAAGGTCATAATGAAAGCATTCTTTCATCTTTTGATTCAAATATGTAAAGCAAGAAACAAAAGCTTTAATGAGAACCCAGAGGAGAGGAGAGAAAATTATTAAAAGAATAAGAGAACAGATTATATAAGAAAAAAAACCTGTACAAATTAAAAATTTGCAAGACAGCAAAGTAAGCCTCGGTGAATAGGTGGTTTTTAATTCACACTGAAGATTATTGTGCGTATGGCAGTGTATTTTTTTTCCAGAATCTTACCAAATCATTTTAGACATGAAATAAAATAGGAAAATGTTGTAGAATGTGATGGTTGGAAAACAGAAACATGGAATTAAAAACAACTGGGTAATTGGTTTAGCATTACTATGGTGCTTCCAGAATTTTTTGGAGCTATGAGTATCTGATGTGATTTGGCTCAGAGCAATCTGGGATTCACCGCTTCCCTACTACCTGACAACGCTGAAGACTAGATTAAGGTTCTCCATCCTCACCAAAGCAATGCTGTTTTAAGTTCATCTCCCTAAACTTCAAGGACAGTTTCTGCATTAGTACGACACTCAAGGCAGACCACAAAAGCTCGGGAGGGCTTCAGGTGTTCAGAATCCTTATCCTGCTTTGAGCCAAAGTGTACAGAACTTTGCAATTTACGAGCCTTTGAGTTAGGGCTCAGTGATTCTTTTCCCTGGAACATGCAGGCCCATGGATTTTACTTCTCATAATCCTTTTAAACAAAAAAAGTCATAATGTGTCAGACTTTTTTTGATTTGTTCTAGTTTAGAATGATTTAAAATACATCTTCATTCCATTAATATCTTCTCCTTCTACACTTTTGTTTATAAGGGGACTATAACAACCTGACAAGTTTGTGTTAGAAATTACTTTTAAAAAAATTAAGAAAAAGGTGTCCTAATCCCTGTTGTACAGAAAGATTTTACTTAATGATTTGAGTATCTGAGATAACTAGTTGGGCTACCTTCTCTTTAAAATGTAGATACTAATAAAACTTCTTTAGCACGTTCTCATTTAAATATCACTGTGAGTTAGAATTGCCTCGATTCACTTTTGCAGGGTCTGAAATATCATTAATAAGATAAATAAGACTCATAGATGTTGGTAAGATCTTTCTGTTAATTAATAGTTAATATAATAAAATGTAATACAATGTGAAGTCCACAATAAAGACAAACTTAAAGTAAATAATTATGTACTCCTTAGATTACTGCAGTCTTCTAGTGATTTAAAAAAATTAATCAGCATAAGTGATCTACAAAGTGAGTACAAGTCATATTATCTGCATTTTACAGACGGGGACACTGAAAACTAGGACGATTGAGCAGATTTGTCCAAGATCACTCAAAGTCGAATCCAGTTTGACCTTTGGAATTCTGGCTGTGCATCCTGTATAAGCCTAGGACAATCCCTCTGACTAGCACAGTTCACAGTGAGAAGTTAATACAAGTAATACGGTAAAGCTTTGACCGTGTTGCACTTTTTACCAAAACTACATTTTGAGACTTCTTATGAATATGATTTCATGATGCCCTATAAAAGAGATGCTGGAAATACTATGATCAGTAGCGGATGAGAAAATTATGTCCACAAAGCTCTTGGAAGTCTTTTTTTTTTTTTTAATCTTACTGTCAGAAGTTATGATGCTACTTGTACTTTTATATCCTGGAAAATAACAAAGTCAAGATGTTCCGATACGGGCATTTGAGTATACAAGCTGTCATGTTGCAAATGACAAAACTTTCTTTTAGGAAATCTGCTGCACCAATTGACATGTCAAAACAAAAATCCAGGTTGTCACCTAAAACTTATATCGAATGTAAGAACATGAGGTTTTTGAGATAAAACAAATAGGAGTGAGACTGCCGAAAACAACCAAAGAAAACAAAAGAAAAATTTCTGGTGGAATCTATTCCTAATTCTAGAGTGTATGAAATGACTGTAGGAGAAAATAACACGATTACATGAAAAATCTATAGGAGCACTTGAGTGAAGCCACAAAATAATATTTTTTGGGCATCTTCCCAAGTCTTAATTGCTAATAAAAATAAGCATACACCAAGCTTCATTTCATAAAGCCAACTGCACCACATTTTAAGAAGGATTAAGAAAGAGAAATTGTACTATAGATACAATTTCTGAGAATCTGCATCTTTGAAGAGTGAGTACCATCTCACTCACCAAGGCAGTTGGTTCTACAAACATACCTAAATTACACTGTGAACTCAGTTCTACATTACCCAGTATCTTTCACTCATGGTTTCAATGTTTTTGAGATTCATAACATCAGTTTTGATTCTATTTTTTATGCTTTATAACCCTATGTACAAATAGGACTTGCAATAAATACAGTTGCCTATGTGTTTTTATTTTTTACTTTCAACAAATGTTGCCTGTTCACTCCAGATGAGGTGCTCTAAAAAGCACAGGATCTGTCCAGAACCACAAATAGCTCTTGTGCAGTTCACAGGCTACAGTGGAGAAGACAGAGGATTTAAAAAACAAACAAATAAACAACAAAAAATCTTTATTGAAAATGTTGAAAAATATTATAAAGGAAAGAATGTTATTTTACTTTAAGAGTAAGTTGATACAAAACAGAAAAACAAGCCCAGTTTTGAATATTTCCAAGCTCAAGCATACTCCAGCTTTTTAATTGATTAAGAAAAAATGCAATTTAATGAACAGAACAGAGGCTAAGATAGATGTTAATATAAAACTAATTTTGATCAAGTTATTTGACCCCCTTTCTCTTCATTTCCTGAGTGTTCTGTAAGTATTATTACCTTGAAGAGATTTCACTGAAAAGTACAATAATATCAAGTGCTGAGAAATTTTATGAGCTCAATAAATTATAGCATTATATCTGCTATTATTTTATCACTGACAGTGATTGTGAGAAAATGAATTTGTTAAGTCTTAGGCTGTCTTTCTTTTTAAGAATGTAAAATAAAAACTTGTAAATTAATATATGAATTTATAGTGGAAAAACAATATTTCTTGGGATACATGAATACTGAAACTGTCACTGATGCAGTCTGTTTATTGTCACATATGAAAAAGTCCAAAAACACTGGCAGTTTCAGTGGAAAGTAAGAAAATGAAGTAAGTAACTGATTCCAATGCATTAGTGGTTTCTGTGTTAATTGTCTCTGAAAGTGTGGACATGAAAGGTAATACAGTTGTTATCACATAAGTCCCCATGTGATTTTGAGAACAATTTCATTGAAATAAAACATTTCAATTGAGCCTCATACACTGATTGGCACACAATAGAATCCAATAATGTCATTTGCTTCCTGAAAATTTCTATTAGAGGGAAAGAACAATTCTGGCAACTTCTCTGATCGAGCAGTATTCAAAGAATTTTCCTTAAAACAATGCCTTAAGTAAATTTTAAGGCAAACTATATATATTTCTCCAGTCAAGTTTTTACTGTTAAGCTTTAGAAAGTAACTAGGATTACAAGTAGAGGTTCCATGAGTTTTACATTAGACATTTACAGAAAACTCCATAAATTATGATCATCCTTCCCTTAGGGGACAGACACTTAGGGTCCTGGTTGGAAATCTTCCAGTAATTCGGGTTCGCCATGAAAATAAAGATTCTTTAGAGCCAATCTCATAGAAAAGAAAATTGGGAGCAGAATTATTAAATGATTGAGTTCTGAGAATTTCCATTTTTCACAGTAAATCTAATAGACAATTTTTTAAAAAGTGTGGTCTATGATAACTTGATATTTGGCTATAACTGAGCCTAGGTATAGAGCACCCCACTTAGCATTCACTAAGGTCTGAGCACACAGGACCCACAGAGCACACTTTCCACTGGAAGGATTCATAGATCTAACAAGTTATCAGGTCATCTGTACACATTACAATAAAAGCTATGCTCAGGAGACTGTCTTGGGCTGGGCTGCCAAACTCATCCTGTACAACAAAACATGGTCCAAAGATCGTGGAGAAGATGTTCCCTGAAATATGTGCATATTGGGCTTGTATTAGAAGGGAGAGACGTGGTGGATTTCCCTGAGTTCAAAGCAAGCATCTTCCTTACAACTTTTTATAATTATATCATCTTTATCTCACAATGAGTAGGTTAGGCATCCAGTTCTGACCCTGATACCACATACTATGAAAGACTACTCACTTAAGTTATCTTTCCCAGGCTTGCATATTAAATTCCTTCCAAGAAGGAAAGGAAAATAATTTCATTGATTTTTTACCCTCCTATTGTGGTTTTTAAAAACATGTTTTGTTTTCATTTGTCTGTTTGTTTTGGTACCAGAGATTGAATTCATGACCTTGAGCTTGCCAGGCAGGCACTTACAACACTGAGCTAAATCTCTGACCCAGAACATGTAGTTTACAAACCCATATACCTATAATTGACATTTCTTTAACCCAAATAGTTGCATTACAAGTATAAATGAAAAATTGCATTGAACATTTGTTAAAAAAACATCAATGAATACTTCATTCCAGACTACTACTGTTGGGGAGACAGATTGACCTCTAACCTTCACACATAAAGAAATTTTTAAATAGTAGTTTGTCTTTGCTTTTGTAGCAATAAATGAATACCACACAGGGTAATTTACAGAATTTATTTAGTCATGAATCTGGACTTTCAAAATAAAGGTCCATGTCTGGTGAAGGTCTTGTTGCTGACAAGGATTCTCTGCAGATTATTCAGACAGCGCAGGTCATCACACAGTAAAATAAAGCAAACTCGCTAACTCTGGTCTCTTTCCCTCATCTCATGAAGCCACTAATGGTATCTTGGTGACTCCAACTCATGAACTCATCTAATCCTAATTACTTGTCAAAGTCTCGCCTAATACTATTACAAGAGTAATTAAACCTAAATATGAATTGCAGAGAGAACAATCATTCAGGCCAAGGTGTGTTAATGGAAAAGTACAGGATGATTGTGGGGAAAATCTTTGCTAGTTTTTGTTTAAGAAAAAAGGCTCTCACTCTTCCACAGAGAATGGGAAACACATTCTATTTTCCTTGATGATTGAATTTCCAAAATAACCTCCTACATTTTTACTTAATAAAACTATTTCTGAATTGCAGGAGATTTACATCTCAAAGGAACAGAGGGAGAATTTACAATTACAAGTTTTCTAAAATAAAAGTTCTTAAGAAAAAGACATGAAAGGTCTATATTAAGAACCATGCATAAAGTTGGGGAGAAAGTGGTAATAAAATGCATGCAGCTTAAATTCTGGTCCTGTAAAAAGTACGTGGAAATATTTCTGCTTTATAATACTTTCTAGGACAATCCTAGTTTCAAATAGTTTCAACCATATTGCTCACACTTTCAAAAAAGAATCCTAATTCCCTGATCATCATGATATAATGGTAAGATGGAATGTTGTGCTTACAGTTAATTCTTCTGTCTGTTTTGATGCAAAGTTGTGGAAAGTGGAAATGAAAATTGAACGATTAATCATTGTTATGTTGATATAAATTATGTAATTATATTCATATACACTTGTGATGGAAATTTGCTGTTTTACTTGGAAATTTGGTCGGATATGCACTGAAAACACCTTTTCTGCAGGTTTATGGACAATGAGATGTTGAAGCAGATCCTTTATATTTGATTATCTCTGTCTCTTACAGTTTCTAACATGCCCTGGTAATCACTTTCCTTTGAGAAGAAGCTAACAAATACAGGCATACCATTGGCATTAAAAATTAGTTGAAGGCATACCTTAAATCAAAATCATAGCATAGTTTTGTAATTTAAAAAAAGGATGGAATCTCAACTGCACATTTTCCTTTTTCTAGCATCTCCTACGAGCGCAAGCCCATTATCCCCATTACCGCTACATCGTGCTCTGCTTTTTCAAGTGTTTGCATGTAACAACCTCCAGCCACTTAGTGTGAAGTGGTGTCAGTCTTGCAAGGTGCTCCGTGCCCCTTCCCAGTTTCCACAACATCCTACAGAAATCAATACAAAGCCGCCAGTTTGTTAATAAATCTGCAATTAAAAGGTAATGAATTTTGAATGAGAAATGATTTCTTGTAAGTGTGACTGAGGATGACGCCTTCCTAGCGAAAAAAGAGAAGGGCAGGGAAGCTTGACTTCAAGCTTCAGCTCTGAACTTCACTTTATACTTTCCATGACCTGGACACTTACACACTGAATTAAGTATATTTCTCCTTAGCCAGCTTCATCTTGAAAAGAAATACCTGGTGGATTAAACATAGCATGAAACTGAGATAAAAAGTTAAAAGTCAAATATATCTAGTTATTAAAAGAATATCTTGGGGCTGGAGTGGTTCTATTCTAGATAAGTAATTAGGGTAATTTTATTCTTCTATAGTTATAGTCATTTTTTTTTTGGAACAAAATTCCTAGCCCCATCTTTAATCAA